>CM069452.1:2686424-3109594 GCA_035610835.1 Ophiura sarsii | reverse complement strand
TTTTAAGTGCAATATGTGGTAACCTGGTACAATTCTAGTGTTTTTTAATGTATATGTATTCCTTTCATTTGTAATGTATATTGATGTATATTTGTAATACTTGTAATTGTAATATTGTGCCAATTCATCCGGTTGGCTACAATGACAATAAATCATACCATGTATAATAATAAATAAATAATATACGTCGTATGCTTACACATGCATCAGCTACCACCTGACATCATAGAGCTCAATTTGGAATTTTTCATATAAATTCATGAATTTGATAGTTTGTTTAATTTAGATGTAGATCTCATCGACATTAACCAAATTCATCTAAATGTCCATAGATGGCTTCTACCAAATTTGTTTCATGCTTACCATGAATAAAACCTTGAAGACCAACCGTGACTTGATATCTGAAGCCCAGTCATGACCTCCCTGGTTCATTTTACTGATTTTGTTGTAGAAATCATTACATGCGAGGGTTTCTACATAATGCCATCTATCTATCTAAACAAGGTTAAAAAATTGAAAATATTTATAACGCTGCTGCTCTAATATTATCATACGTACGTATAAACAACACTTTTCTTTTTTATAGTATGGGCTAACTGAACTCATCGAAGGCCCTAAGAATATCTTGAATGTACATCTTGACAAAAGCTACACTATATTATAATCTTATTTTTATATTTTTATTTAATAACCGTTCAATATTCCACGAATCAGGGTTATATAAAGAATATAATTGATAATTAGCACTGAGTTTAAAGAATCAGATTTAATAAGTGGCGGCACCAGCATCAACATTTGGGGGAGGGGGTGGAGCAATGGGAGGAGGGACAAGGAAAATGTGGGGAAAACTTGCGGGCGAAAGTTTTGGATTTTAATGTAAAAATTGCCTGAAATTAGCTGAATTTGGTCTGAATTAGAAATTTCGGACCAATTTTAAGCTAAGTTTTCGATTGTATCAAAATGAGGGACTTCAGTTGACTGGGGGCAATGGAGGGGGGGGGGGGGTCGTGACGGAGAGGGGGTGCACCTATGCTTTCCGTGGTGCCGCCACTTGTTTTAATGCTCCGTTTAACGTTTTTTAATGCTCCTAACTTTTGTATTACAGGCAGCGAGAGAGGTTGGGCACACTTGGATTGAAAATCAGTCCACCCCGGGTGTTACGTCACTGCTTTATTATATAGTAGGGCTATAAACGCAATTTGGCTGTCAAATGCTTTTTGAATTTTCAAAATTGACATTTCCGTTCTTGAATTATGTGAATTTAAAAGAAAACAGAGACTTATATTTGAAACGTTTTACAAATTAATTCAAAGAAAGTATTGTGTCTAGGTTTATTTTGAAAGATGTCTACGGTCAAAGAATAAAGATGAGGGCGGTACCTGCTGCCGGTCAAAATAAAAATAATCTTGCGCCACGATTATGTCGACATTCAACAATAGAGATTGATAATTTTCAGACTTGAAAATCCTAAGAGTTGTCAACTACAGAAGACGGTGCCAAGTTAAGAAAAGAATTTGCGTTAGAGGTGTATTGGATCCTGGAGAGGTGCTTACCCAAGTGTATCTTGGGTTTGAACACTAAAGCCAAGGGTAAAATCAGCCTATTTTTGGCACATTCCGGGTAAATTTACTCATACCACCCCCACCGCACCCCACCACACACGGGTTATAAGAAAAACGCCCCTGAACATGATGGAGGAAAGGAAGATGAATATGTTCAGAGATACAAAGCTAAAAGACTGCATTAATAGAACGTTATGAAATATCACAGGGTTTCCCTTGAGCCCTATTTGTCCATTTCCTCGCTCAAAAATGAAAAGTATCAGGCGATGATATTTATATATTCCGATGTTGATAATTTACCTACACATGAAAACCGCCAAATAGTACAGTATATGCGCGATATGATTACTCCGATTTGGCGCTCTCAAAATTATGACTTTCCCATTCACCATTCACTAAACAGCGGGGAAGCGCTATTTCCAAGTTACTCGCCATTTGGTGCACTCCGTCGATTTGGATGTTTTTCGTCCATTTTCACTTTGTACATCATTAACTATTTACATTTACTATGGATTTGTAGCTGAGATTCGAAACTACAATTGTGAGAAATGTCATAAAACTAGCTTATACCAATTTGAGGAAGGGGGTAGAACTTATTTGAATGACCCTCGTATATTGATATGCAGCAATGGAAATACCCACATGACTTTCCACCCGGGGAAGACCAACGCGGGGTAGACCAACCCGGGGTAGACCAACCCTAAGTCGACCAACCCTAAGTCGAGGGTATTTCCATCGCTGCATATTGATATATATGGCAACACTGCTTGCGTGGTGTATTTGTGTACGATTTTAATACACGTATTTGCGGTTAATCATCGAAAAATTGAAATAAAAAAATACAGTACGTACGCTTTGGAGTTGATTTTGAACTTAGGCGTTAGGATTAGATAATTTAGTTCTAACATGAAACGTGGTATTTCGGATTTTTCGTGATTACGAGTTACACCATAACTACTGGAATGGTTAAACCAATACGAATGGCAGATTTGGGCAAATCGCATTCGGCAACGCCACCCGTATGTATTTCGTATAGGCCTATATGGAGCTGAGTGCAACATCCCATCTTTTGCTTGCTTAGCGGTCTGTCTGTCTGTCTGGAGGTCTGTCTGTCTGTCTGTCGGGCTATCTGTCGGCATGTCTAGCTGTCGGTATGTTTGTTTGTCTGTTTAACTAGTCGGACATACGCTTGGGTCCTTTGAACCGGAAGTAAAATGCTCGATCAAGACTCAAATTAACTTAAGTATGCTGGCTGATGAGCCGCTGATGCTGGTCGGTGGCAAATATTGCACGAGGTTGTGGTCCGTTTTGCTCTTGTTGTTGTTTTTGTTTTTTGAAAGTCAATACAAATATGGATTTTTTTTTCATGGTGACATCCTCTGTACATCCTCAAAGGTTTATCGCGAATAGGTAAAAATCAATTGATTATCATTTTCTGTTGCATTGTGGGATTGCAAGGGACCAAATTCGACCCCTTTTCTATCCCACAAAGCACCAGAAAAGGATAATCAATTGATTGTTACCTATTCGCGATAAGGCTGATTTTAACAGTACTCTCTTAATCTCTTTGGCAACTCCTCATGTTGATAAAGCTGGTGAGGCGTGAAAAATGAAAATACCATTTTTAAATTTTAAATTTTTAAATTAAAAAAAAAAATTAAACTTAAAAGTAAGGTTTTGTAGGATACATAAATCATACGCGTTAGATACACGAGTTAGAGAATGGGCAAAATGACTATGCGTATTAATATTGCATTTACATGATTGTACAGACTTTAATATCATCCAAACAAATTGTTAATATAAGATAAGTTGAAATGGTTCCTAATAATTGATATTAAATTCAAGGTTATCTGACATGTCTGAGTAAATTTTCCGCAAAAGGAATCTTACATTCATAACATGTCGATATTACGAGCACGACTTCATGTTATTATTTACTCTCGTATCTTGTATTATAACATTTTATACTCCGCATTTTCTACCTTCATTTGTGAATATTCAAGACGCTAGATAATGTTTTGCTACAAACCGGTAGGCTACATAGAAATCTATTATAGTTAATTTGTTGTAAGCTGGCGGCCGCGTTGTAATTTGTGGTTTAAGGCCTATGCGATTGGGGTGTGGTTAATATATTCTTATTTGAAGCTATTACATCTACATTTTGTCTGGAATTGGGAGTAAAATGTTTACTCAATGCAATGAATACAATGATTAAAGTGGACAATACGTGGCATAAATCGAAGGCTAGGTCAGTGAAACTTATTTTTAGAAAATGTATTTGTTCATTCCACCACGGAGACTAAACACACAAAAGGAAATTCATTTAGTCCACACTTGCTTATTCATATTTTTTTTGCGATCCAAATGCAACGTATATCATAGAGAGATACACACCACTATATTGATCACCTCACTATTACGGTCGAATTGACAGTGTGGGTTAATGTAGCCAGTAGCCGTTAACCTGACGGATGCAAAACTGACTAATGTTTCAGGTATATTATTAGGAGCCCCGTAAAATCTGAACCAATACTAGGTATGTTTGTACTTATTTTAATTTATTTCTCACGGTGATTCCAGGTATGGTAATGAATTTCAATAATCTTGAAATGTTTGTAACATTTTGTGAAATTTTGGAATGATCAAATGACCAAACATCAAAATCCAAGCGCAATCAATTTATTGACGGTGACAATTGGTATCATACACGCTTAAATTTATAAGATTATTGTGCCTAATGATTGATTGAAAACTATTTTATCGTCTTTAGGCTACATCAGCTTATATATATTTAAATATATATACTTGACATGCAACTATACGAACGAACATGAAACAAACCAAAACATACATTAATAACTATCAGCTTCATATCGCCCTGGCATATCGCTCATAAAATGCTATTAACAATCTTAAACTAACGCAGCTTGCGGGGCTATATTTTTACTATCGCCCGGCAATATTTTTGTTCTTCTGAATGAAATGTTTTTCTTTATTTGACCACGACTACAAACATGAGAAAGTGCGTACAACAGCTAACGATCAAACGACATAACTGGTGGCTAAGCTGTTACATCGAATCACTCGTGTCTTGCGTGGAGGTCCTTTGCCTATCCTCACCCGGACCCATTGGAGCTAAATCATGTAAAATCAGTTTTCATGGGCATGTGTCCTTTCAACCCGCATGACCCAGGACGCCGTCCCGTAGTTGGGACGATTTCTCCTCCTGTTATCCTCTTCACAGTTGGAGTCGGAAATCCATAAACAGTACAATGTATTGTAAAAAGGCACTTACACCGACTTTCTACATCCACACTCCACAGGGGGAGTGGAGGGAGCAGTTTTGTCCATTGGGACGCAAGTAGAGAGAGAGGCTCGCCTCATTAGCCCCAATAAAACGGCAAACACATGTTAACCGATTTGAGCACTCCACACTAATTGCAGTCCTGTTCATAGGCTAAATCACTCACTGATGACTCTGATACAGTCCTCAAAATAAGTAACTGACCAGGCCATAAATATACTCTTAAATCCAAAACAATACCTCCTACGTCAAAATATTAAAATGTAAAGTTGTACGGAAATCTCTTTTCTTCAATTTGAGACATTGTTCATGAAGATCGGTTAATAATTGAGAACGCTACATTGATAGGAATAGAACAAAGTGCAGTTTACGTTTTTACACTTGGGTTTTGAATACGCAGGACCGTGTGACAGGTACATGTATGTGTATGGGCTGCATCGTTTGAAGCATCCCCAATCATCATCTTATTATCAACCCGTGAGTTATCGCTACCAGTTAATCAATAATCTGCCTGTTGCTATTCCGAGGCTGCGTGTCGACGAACAAAATGTAAAAATCAAAAACTAACTTTGTTTTGGTTTTGGGCACATAACTGAGTTGATATTCATTCAATCTTCACGTGTAATATCTCAAATTGAAGAGAAAATATTTCCTTACAACCATATCATTTAATATTGTTTTTACATATGAATTATAGTTTTGGAGTTGAGAGCGTATTGATTACCTGGTCAGTTACTTATTTTGAGGACTGTAGTACACAACTAGCTTTGTCAACATGTCAAACCCCTCAACAAATCTGTTAATGAAATATTTAATCATCTATGTTTGGTTGCACTGAATACTCAGTTTGCTTAACACAGCTAAACAATCTTGTCTAAAATGTTTGTTGACCGCTCCATAAATAATGGCATTGGCGGCGTGATTGACAGAAAAGAGCATCTGGAAAAAAATCGATGTCATTCTTTCCCGTTGACTCATCAGCAACAGGCTTTGTTGTGGATCGTCCCACCTGATGGCAGACGAAATTCCGATTACAGCTGGTGGAATCCATGACAGAAACATAACAGAGGTCACAATTAGTAACATAAGGGTGGTTCTGTTGCGAACAATATGACTCTGAGCTCCTGTTCTTTGTGACGATTGTTGTGTGTTGGATCTATTGTCTGTGCTATTCGGTATGTCGTCCGAATCCTTGTCTTCATCCGCGGGTGGAGTCCTTTGAACAGTTGCAGATACAGTTTGCACTGTCGTATCATCCTGCTCGACGTGCAAACCATTCGACCTACCATGAACTCGTAAACGACTTTGTTTAACGATGCGATAGAGTTTGACGTAAAGAACCCCCACCACAAAGACGGTAGCGAGCATAAGGATGTATTTGATCAACGTAATAACCTTCTCAAACACAGATGTCGGCTCGCTGTTGCATGATTTAAAGGTGAGCGTGTAATATTTCAATTCAATAACGTCGGTTATTATAAATGTCGGTACGGTTGTGATACAACTTATGAGCATGGAAAACATAACAATCAGTTTTGCATTTTTAGGATTAAGCTTCCGCTTATGAGGTCGGCTTATCACTAAATATCGATCGAGTGCAATAATACCACTAAGAATAAACGACAGATGAACTCCGTACGCGGAACAATAATGCTGAAAAAGGCACAAGGCGATGTTGCCATTGAATGGATGAACTACGGTATACATGAGAGATGGTAGAACCAAACAAACAAACAGATCTGTAAACCCAAGTGCCAAAATAAATATATGGGCACTAGATTTGCGAGGTTTGTTCGCATATACCGTGATGATTAAGATATTTCCAGGTATTCCAGCTATGGTGACGATAGAGATAGTATCCACGCTTGTTGCAGCGACATCATTGTGAAAGGTTTGCGTTCACCTTGCTTGCGGGATGTGTTATGGGTAGAAAGTGTTCATTGCATGCGTAACAATGCTTGCACTCAAAACACCACGTGGTTATACGAATGTGATTCTATTGGACAGTTGAAAAACAGAATAGTTGTTGTGCGGGCGGAGTTAAACATGTACAAGAAGTTTTCGTCCTTTTTAAATTTGGTATTTTGTTAAATGTTAAAGGATTGTAGCTTAAAATCGCCAAACGTAATTCTATTTATAACAAGTCCAATTCAAGCTTATTTTATTCAAGAAAAAATGAACTCTTTCCATCATTGATTGATGAGGTGTGGGGAAGGGAACTCTTAACAAAATACACATAATTTAATAATGATCAGGGGAGGGGAAGCTACACATAATGTCCCAAACGTGTAACGCGTTTCAAGGACTTGTTTCCAAGATTGTAATTTTGAATAAGATTAATATTCAGTTAAATAAAATATCGGGGTCCAATTTCCAAAGCGTTAGCCGAAAGGAACATTCGTTTTTCAAAACTAGGAAAAATCGAAATCAACTCAGGGAATCAAAACAGACGATGACGATCATGATTTGCCTAAATTTGCCATTTGTATTGTTTTAACACGTAATCGCGAATACCCATCGAAAAATTATAAATATCACATTTCTAGGTACAACTAAATTAAATAATCCCTAAACAAATGGAGTTGGATAACCAACTCCACTCTAAGTGTCCTTTCTTTTCATTTTTGCAAGCTAAATAACAGTTCTTGAACATGGCGGTTAATTTGAAATTAGTCACGTATTTAGCTCGAAATTTCATTTTATACACGGTATATTATTATTAATATGGGCCTTCCAAACGGTACAATAAAAGTTCGTATTAAATATTGTGCACCAAGTTCGTTCCCGAATGTGCGTCCAATATTCAAAAAATATTGCCGTCCAATAGTTTGTGTGCGGCGCAGAAGATGTGCGCGTGAGTACAATACGCAGAGAAGGTCAGTTCGGGCCTGAGACGATTATAACTTCTCAGGTTCGGGCTAACTTATTTAGTTTTTAACAAAACAGTCTGTTATATAAATAAATAATAATATTGAATGTTTTATTTTCGGTGATACAAGATATATTGCACTCTCTATAAAAATATTCTTGTATCACCCTCAAAGCCATTCAATATTATATAAATACTTGACGAATGACGATATTCTGGCCTTACATGTATATTATAGTTTTATGATTATTGGGAAAATAACGATAATTTGAGTAAGTATTAGGTAATGTTAATTCTTCGCCACCGAAATTATTAACTTACTCAGTGGCCGAGTGGATAAAGGCGTTGGTTTGAAATAGCAAAGAATATTTTTACACAGGTCACTTTTTCTTTTGTCTTTATTTTTGTGAAATAAAATATGACATTTGAATGAATTGCAATATAGTATATGTTGAGAAATGTACGGTTTTCAAGAAGCACGGCAACGGCGGATCCCGACGTTTTTTTTAAATTCTTCTCGTGTTGCCGGTGTGTTCTTACGATAGCAGCACGTGACCAGTGGTCTTGCCACAATGATTTTTTCGTGCCCGCCATCGTCTGGAATCAACGATTCATACAGGGAAGCGCCTTCTTCGTGTCTTGTTTCCACAAAATTGAGGATGATACCACGGTGCAAACTGTATCTGCAACTGTTCATGGATGAAGACAAGGATTCGGACGACATACCGAATAGCACAGACAATAGATCCAACTCACAACAACCGTCACAAAGAACAGGAGCTCAGAGTCACATTGTTCGCAACAGAACCACCCTTATGTTACTAATTGTGACCTCTGTTATGTTTTTGTCCTGGATTCCACCAGCTGTAACTTCCGGGTGAAGAACTGATAACAATGGTCAGATATGAGATTCATAGGCCTGACCAGTATCTGGGACCTAAAGTATACCTTTCTTACATATCTTTTAAGAAATTAATATGCCACTTTTTGAGGAGAGGGCCATAATATCATCTCCTTTATCCATGTTATCAGCATGCCTCATTATCATCACAAAATCAGAAATCTATAGTTAATTTGTTGCAAGCTGACGGCATGGTTATTTGTGGTATTTATATACGGTTGGGATATGGTTAACATATTTGTATTTGAAACTATTACATCTACATTTTTTTCTGGAATCGGGAGTAAATGTTGACTCAATGCAATGAATACAATGAAGTAGACAATACATTGAGTGGCAGAAATCGAAGGCTAGGTCATTCCATCACGGTGCTTGTAAATAGCCACAAAGGGAAATTCATTTAGTCCACACTTGGTTATTTATAAGATTTTTGCGATCCAAATGCAACGTAGATCATACAGCGATACACACCACTAGTATATTGATCACCTCACTATTACGGTCGAATTGACCGTTTGGGTTAATATATAGCCAGTTTACCTGACCGAAACAAAACTGACTTATATTACAGGTAGGCTATATATATATATATATATTTATTTATAGATAAAGACTGGTATATCCAGTCGAAACGTCGACCACATCTTTCTACCCCTTCTTTTACCCCCTCGCCATCATCACCTATCCCACTCACCATATGTTGAGACTTGCAGTTTTGCCTTTATTATGATTGATAGAAAACGATTTTTATCGTCTTTACATTAAATAAAATACGTCGTCATCAACATGCAAACATACGAACAAACACATAACAAATCAAAACATACATTAATAATTATCGGCTTCATATCGCTCATAAAATGCTATTATTAACAATCTTAACTTCTGCGGTTTGCCCCGGCTATATTTCTACTATTGCCCGCGGCAATATTGTTTTCTCCGGAATATAATGTGTTTGTTCATTTCATAATATTATACACTGGTGGCTCAGTGGTTGCATTATATGCCTACATTCAGTTATTTGACTCTTGCGTGCGGGTCCATTGCTTATCCTTACCATTCAAATATTGTTCGTGACAATTCCGCCGTATGAGGATCTAAATCCTGTTAAATCAGTGTGCTTGGGCATGTAACCTTTCGACCAAGGCTTGGCCCATTACGCCTTCCCGTAGGTTGGGAGATTTCTGCTCCTGTTAACTTATTCACAGTTGGAGTCGTAAATCCATAAAAAGTATTGTAAAAAGGCACTTACACCGACTTTCTACATCGACATGGGAGGGGATCAGTTTTGTAGATGGAGATTCGGGTATTTGCCTGTCATAAGAGTCGAAAATTATATAACCAATTATGTTTGGTTGCACTGAATACTCAGTTTGCTTAACACAGCTAAACAATCTTGTCTAAAATGTTTGTTGACCGCTACATAAATAATGGCATTGGCGGCGTGATTGACAGAGAAGAGCATCTGGAAAAAAATCGATGTCATTCGTTCCCTTTGACTCATCAGCAACAGGCTTTGTTGTGGATCGTCCCACCTGATGGCGGACGAAATTCCGATAACAGCTGGTGGAATCCAGGACAGAAACATAACAGAGGTCACAATTAGTAACATAAGGGTGGTTCTGTTGCGAACAATGTGACTCTGAGCTCCTGTTCTTTGTGACGGTTGTTGTGAGTTGGATCTATTGTCTGTGCTATTCGGTATGTCGTCCGAATCCTTGTCTTCATCCGCGGGTGGAGCCCTTTGAACAGTTGCAGATACAGTTTGCACCGTGGTATCATCCTGCTCGACGTGCAAACCATTCGACCTACCATGAACTCGTAAACGACTTTGTTTAACGATGCGATAGAGTTTGACGTAAAGAACCCCCACCACAAAGACGGTAGCGAGCATAAGAATATATTTGATCAACGTAATAACCTTCTCAAACACAGATGTCGGTGCGCTGTTGCATGATTTAAAGGTGAACGTGTAATATTTCAATTCAATAATGTCGGTTATTATAAATGTCGGTACGGTTATGATACAACTTATGAGCATGGAAATCATGACGACCAGTTTTGCATTTTTAGGATTAAGCTTCCGCTTATGAGGTCGGCTTACCACTAAATATCGATCGAGTGCAATGATACCACTAAGAATAAACGACAGATGCACTCCGTACGCGGAACAATAATGCTGAAAAAGACACAAGGCTCTGTTGCCAATAGATGGGTGAACCACGGCGTACATGAGAGATGGTAGAACCAGACACACGAAAAGATCTGTGAACCCAAGTGCCAAAATAAAGATATGGGCACTAGATTTGCGAGGTTTGTTCGCATATACCGTGATGATTAAGATATTTCCAGGTATTCCAGCTATGGTGACGATAGCTAGTAGGGTTAATATCCACGCTTGTTGCAGAGACATCATCGTAAAAGGGTTGCGTTCACCTTGCTTGCGGGATGAGTTATGGGTAGAAAGGGTTTATTGCATTGTAAGAAGCTTCTTACAATGCAATTAAACAATGCTTGCAGTCTAAACACGACGTGGTTATAATACAAATGTGATTTTATTGGTCAGTTGAAAATTGTTGCGCGGGCGCGGAAATGTACACGAAGATTTCTTCCTTTTTGAAATAGAATTGTAGCTTCAAATCGTAAAACATATTTGCATTAACATATCCAATTCAAATTTTTTATTTTATTTGACAGGCTTAACATAATTAGAAAACAATAGCTTCGCTGGAGACCAGCGAACAATGACCCGTGTCGGATCGTGGTGCAGACATCAACGTTTCAATTTGACAGGCTTAACGAACACAATTTCATTCAAATATAAACTGTAAAACAGAAAGAATTGTTCAAGGTTTGACCATGAGGAAAACACGCCGCTTTCTACTTTTATTATGTTCTGTCGATATGAATAATCACTGGGTCCTAACAGAATTACTGCAATGTTCTCGCTTTAGGTATTGTTATAACGCTTTCATACATTGGTATTATGCGTCTGTATTATTAAATTTCAGTAGGACAAAACTGTACAAACTATGCGATCTCGATGTATCTCAGGTATGTACTTAGTAAAGTAATTGAATTCCAAAAGCATGGAAATACAAAATGTATCCTTTCATCGTCGCTTACACATCATATGTATACTGCTATGGAGCGTATGTAATTTGAAAATATGCATAACCGTAAGGGCTGATTTGCAGCCGTCTGTGTGGGAAACTGACTTTATGTTAGTAGACGGTGATTGGAATTGTGTTTTTAAAACCTGGAAGCTGCCATTCGATCGAAATCAACGCAGGAATCAACGCTTGATATAGGGAAGCCGAAGCGCCCTCTTTTTTGTACAAAATTGGGGTTGTGTGTTTTTGTAAATGCTTTCCTGTCACCCTAAGGACAAAAACATTTAATACTTTGTCTCAGCGGCCCGCGCGCATTGCATTTAAAATGGGATTTCGCGCGTAGAGCTATACGCGCGGCAGCCATTGGTTTTTTGTTTGGTTTTTTGTTTGGTTTTTTGTTTGGTTTTTTGTTTGGTTTTTTCGATTTTTTTTTTTTTTTCGATTTTCTTTCTTTCGATTTTTTGTTTTTTCGATTTAAAAAACACATAAAACTAGTAAGTTTCGGTGATACTCGGCAACTTTGTGACTGAGAACACACATTCAACTAACTAACTTTGTGAAGTTAAAAGATAAAAGAGAACACAAGCATACAATGTGCATTGATCGTACCAGAGGAGCCAAAAACAAGAACTGTCAGATATTCCATTTCAACTATCCCATATGTCATTCGTCTTTATCAATGTTAGCTGTTTGTGATATATATTTTTTATTTTTTTATTTTTTATTTTTTTACTATGTATGATATGTAACTTGTATAAGCCAGTGTTATCAGTTTTGCTGGAATTTGTATACCATGGATAAATAAATAAATACATAATAAATATCCGATTACTTTGATTAAAAAGACAAAAGCATAGGCCTAATTATTTACTATATTTTGATTTTTATAAATAAAAAAGAAATCGCATAGGACATAGCTTATTTTGGTAAAAAAGCAATCATAAAAAATCGCATAGCACATAGCTTTTAAGCCAAACGGCGCTGAGACAAAGTATTTAATTTTGTTGGCCTAAGCCAAATGGAAATAGCCCTACGTTGTGCCGTCTGGGAAATATATCATGACTTTGTTTATAAAAGAGAAAGGAAAGGGGAGAAAGAAAGGAGAAGGGGAAGAAAGAAAGAAAGAAAGCCCTATAACAATTATCGTATGCGCAAATGATAATGTTGCGTCGGCATATAATGTTATGTTAACACAAATCAAATCAAAAAATGAACAAAGGCAATGTAGGCATATGAATTTGTAGGCACTGTGAACGAGCCCATTTTTATGAGATTTTGTGTCGGCGCACATGAACAGCCTAGGCCCAAGTCTTTGTTTTGCTCATTGTCAAGACACGCAAAAAAATTGTGTCGGAATAGTATAGGCCTATAGGCTAGGCCTAACGGGCAATGTGTGGGACATGTATTGCTCTTTAATTATACTAACTAGGCCTATTTCATTGTCGTTGTCAATGCAAACCCAAGTCAATAATGTCGCCAATGGCCAATCATGTTGGCACATAGGTTATGAAATATTATATAATTCGCCTATAATTATGTAAGTTGATGTAGGCCAATTGCTCTCATTGTACTAATTGTAGACTCTGCAAGCCCACTATCAGTCTATCGCAAAAGTAAGTCCAACTTCAACGTTAAGGTGTCAATGCAAAGTAAGAACTTATAAGTAGACTCTGTCCTAACTAACTTCGACTTGAACAATGCAAATTATCATTATAATTAAGACAATAAGCACAACTGTCGTTATTTGCGTGAGACCAGGATTTGTGTGTGCACCAGGGGCACAATCGATATCTCACGTAATGGTATAGGTCTATGTCGATGTCGGACATACAGGCTGTAGGCCTATCATGCCTATACTGAACATTTGACCATGTTTTGTTAGCATTAATTAACAAAAACAAGATGGCTTCAGGAAAGTGTTCCATAACCATTTTAGTTTAAAAACTGAAAATCTTTGTGCGCTTCGCGCGCATTCTTTCTACAGGTTCCAACATTATAATGGATCTCGAACCAAACCAAATATTATATGGGGGACGTTAAAAACGTCATACTGGACCCTTTAAGTTTTAGAAATGCCAAATGTTGCGCGCTTCGTTCGTATTAGTTTCAATGTTTCATTATTCAAGCTGAACAAGATGGCTTCAGGAAAGTTTTCCTTGACCATTTTAGCTTAAAAACTGAATATCTGTTTGCGCTTTGCGCGCATTCTTTCTACAGGTATCAATATTATAATGGTCTCGAACCAAACCAAATATTATATGGGTGACGTTAAAGTAAAAGTAAAGTAATATTTAAGATAAACTAGATGGCTTGAGGATGTGTGCCCCCCCCCCCCCCCCCCCTATCAAAACAGTCCTGGATACGCCCTTGGCTCCCCCAGAACTATTCAATCAGCGCTACGCGCTGCTTTATTTAACATTTCAATTATCATTATCAAATTTGTGCCCCCCATGTCTGAAAACTGATTGACGCCCCTGACCATACAGTCCATACTATGCGTGTATGAATTCCGGCGAGCGAAGCGAGCCAAACATTTTTGGTGTCGGCACAACCGGCTATGTCGGCAATTGATGACCTTTCACCCCCCCCCCCCCCAATGAAAAGGGTCTGGGGCAGGGATAGCACTGGATCAAAAATGTGAGAGGTCCCATGACATTTTTCGGGACCCCGTAGGACTTCAAAAAACAAATTTAAGGGGTCCCTCAAGAAAATGAGAGGTCCCGAAGTAGGGGTATTTGAAAATGGACGAAACTGATTTAGGAAAATTAGAGGCCACACACTATGAGTCGATGACTTATGGTTTGGTTAGTTAGGGGTCGACGGGTATGATCGATGATGAGGACAGTTTTATTGAATTTATATTGTGAGCAAAGGATGGATATGTAATTTACAGAATTTCTTAAGGTTTCCATTTCCATACATCGTCAAATGTGAGGGGTCCCTTCAATTTTGATCGGGACCCGCAAGGCTTTCCAATTTGAAATCTGACGCGTCACTATTCGAAAGTGAGAGGTCTAGGACGCGCAGACGCGTCATAATGCGACCCTTGGTCTGGGGACGCCCTTTTACAGTAGACTCATATCAGGTGTATACTTCCATCATTTTGAATTGTACGTGGGCGAATTTTCTAAGGTATAAAACCGTATAATGTACATGTATATTGCAGAAGAATCATTTGTAATGGATGGTTTACAAAAATACAGGTTGTTTTACTAATTGAATCTAGCTAAATCTGAATAATAGTATAGGCCTAATGTGTTATTATTTTGCCAACATTGGAAAGTGTAGTTGATTTTTCGACAAAATATGAAAGGTGGCTGATAAATAGTATTAAAGAAAATGGCAAATCAGCAAACGTGAGACAAAGTCAGGGAACTGAAGCAATGGGATAGACATTTTATATTCATTTGAATGATTATGATGACCCGCAGGTGACGCACTGGTGAACAAATTGATATTTTCAAATTGCCGGACAAGAAAAATCAATTGAAAAACTCAGCAATTAACAGCCATTTTAACCCAGTATATGTATGTGCTACCGCTAAAGAGATCTCCGCTTTAGAAGACATATTTAAACCTCTCTGAGCAAATAACAGTGACTATAGTTCAGAACTTTTTTGGGACCAGCTCTTCTATCGGATGGTCTTCATACTTTAAACGAATTTAACGGTTTTGTTGAATAAATCAGGCATTTTAATATCTATTTGTTTTTAAGTTACTAATAATGTGCAATTTTTGAATTTTACAAATTGAACAGTGTTTGAGTTACATGTAACTATTTGTATGAAATTGCTATCAACTATTCGGTATAAAATGTCCTAACTACCTGTTCTTTACATTTCTTACCGTTTTGTAGGACATAACTAAATAAATCATTAAATTAATAACTAAATAAATCAAAACTGGACGTGGGTTAAAAATGACAAAAAGGTGAAGTTCCATTTGTATTATCATTTTTTTGTTTTGTTGTTGAAAGATCCATTAAAAGACATATTATGCCATCTTTAAAAAACGTGGACACATCTCTCATGGGTGCTCACAGAAAAATCAACCACAGGACAAAATGGGTAGCGAAGTACAGGCTGTTCCTGATAAGGTGATCACAAGACTTCCAGACATACCACAGAGCTCACAGAACGAACATAAGCATGAAACAACACAAGAAGAACAATCCGGTACACAGAATGGCAGACACACTGAACATGAACATGATGAAGAAGCCTCGGATGCTGATGCTGATGAGAATAGTGTGTCTCAAACGGAAACGATCGCAGCAAAAATCAAAGAAACTAGAAAAGTGCTGGTACAGAAAACATTGATGGGTTCATCACCAGCAGTCACTCCCAAAGGAAAAACTCCCAAAAAGAAAGAAAAAAACACAAAAGGAAGCAAACTTCTCCTGGTTATGTAGAAGCAAATGCAAGCATAAGTAAGAAAGGGCGCTGTGACAATCCGATTCTACCCCAACATGTAGACCCAAACATGTCAGACTATGACACTGCAGACAGTGGGGAGATAGGATGACAACATAGACATTAATAAATCTTTGTATATAGTGTAAATACATGTACCTAATATTATAATTTATGACCACGTTTATTACCTTAAACGTTCGTGGTTTGCGTAACAAAACCAAAAGAATTTCAATTTTTCGTTGGCTAAAAAAAGAAAAGGCTGATTTTTATTTTATACAAGAAGCTTATTGTCTTGAAACTGAACTACAAGAGTGGAAAAGAGAATGGGGAGGAGAAATGTATATAAATTGCGGTACAAATCATAGTAAAGGTTTGCTGATATTGGTTTCGCCATCTTTAAATATTAAAGTAAATAATGGTAAAAGATGTAAACGGTAGATTTTTATATATTAATGCAACAGTAAATGAGGCTATCTATAATCTTTGGAATATTTACGGACCGAACAAAGACAATGAAAAGGCCAATTTCATTGATATACTGAGTAATCAAATTCAACAACATAACTTAAATGGTATACACATATTTGGCGGAGACTTCAATTTCGATTTAGATAAAAACACTAATTTGAAAATTAAAGAGAAGTTTAAGCTGAAGAAAAACAATTCAGTTGAAACCCAACAAATGTATATTAAAGCAAAACAGAATTTAGAAATTGCTTGGGAAAGCTATACAGAAGGTGTGAAAATTAGATCAAGAGAACAATGGTTACAAGAAGGTGAAAAGAGTACCAAATACTTCTTAAATCTTGAACGGAAAAAAATTTGTAAATAAATCAATAACTTCTCTTCAAAAAGACGATGGTACTGTCATAACAGATCCAGATCAGTTATTGGAACAACAAGTACTTTATTATAAGGAATTGTACTGTATAGATGAAAAATTAAACGATGTTGATTTTAAAGACTTTGTTAAAAACGTATACTTTGGATGACAATGATCAAATAGTATGCGAAGGTGTACTTACCTAATAGAGGAATGTAAAAAAGCACTTGACGATATGCAAACTAACAAAAGTCCGGGTTATGATGGACTGACCACAGAATTTTATAAACACTTTTGGAATGAAGTAGGTGTTTTTTGGTTATAAAAATGGCCAACTAGGTCGAAGTCAAAGGAAAGGTATAATAACATTAATACACAAAGGCAAAAACCAACCACGTGATTCACTGTCAAACTGGAGACCAATTACATTAACGAATGTTGATTATAAAATAGCTACGAAGGCTTTGGCAAATAGAATGCAAACAATCATATCCAAAATTGTTGATCCTGACCAGACAGGATATATTAAAGGGCGTTTTATAGGTGAAAATGCTAGACTAATTGAAGACGTTTTAAGGTATACGCAAACAGCAAACACATCTGGAGTTATTATGTTTTTAGATTTTAGTAAAGCATTTGAAAGTATTGATAAGCAGTATATGATGGCAACTCTGAAAATTTTAAATGTTGGTCCTAGCTTCATAAAATGGGTAGAAACTCTGTATAACGATACGTAGCTGTATAACCCACAATGGACATGTTTCTGAATTTCCCCCTATAAACAAAGGGGTAAGGCAAGTATGTCCTTCATCTACATTATTATTTGTATTATGTATAGAGGTGTTAGCATGCAAAGTAAGGCAAGACGAAAATATTGAAGGTATTAAACTCCCTTTCATAAATTACCAGAAAAGGGATGCAAACATATCACTGTATGCGGATGATATGACAATGTTCTTAAGAAATGAAGATCAAATTAACAAGGTCATAGCAGTCTTAGACAAGTTCAAGTCTATATCAGGTCTCTCTCTCAATAAAGGTAAAACAGGAGCAATATGGATTATATCAAACAGCTTAAGAAGAGATACGTTTGGTAATTTAAAATGGAATGTATATCCAAATAATAATGTTAAAACCTTAGGTATTACATGCAGTAGTACTACAAGTGCTAGCAATATAAATGAAAATTGGGAAACAAAAGTGAATTCTATCAAATTAATTGTAGAAGCATGGAAATATAGACAATTGTCAATGGTTGGCAAAATATTAATAGTTAAATGCTTAATGGCATCCCAATTAACATATGTAAGTTCAGTCATTGTCTTAACGGAACAGGTAATTACAATTAAACAGTATATTTCACAAATTTGTGTGGGGGAAAGGAGAAAGAGTCAAACGTAAAACACTGATGTTAAATTATGATCAAGGTGGTTTACGAATGGTAGATTTGAAGTCATTCTTATACTCACTACAAATGTCATGGGTAAAAAAATTGCTAAACAATGACATAACCGCTTGGAAAAATATTGCTTTCTTTCACATTAGAAAATTTGATATAGGTATGGATATATTCAATTGTAATTGTTCTCAAACAACTTTAAGTAAACAATGTATTGATATTTTAAACAAACTGCCGTCGTTTTATAAAATGTTGATACAAATATGGTTCAAATGCAATACGGTTAAACAAATAAAGTGTATAGAAAATCATAACAACCAAGTAATCTGGAACAATGAGCACATTAGATACAATGGAAAGACGATTCACTTTAAGCTCTGGATAAAATCAGGAATCATTAAGATTAATCAATTATTTGGTAAAGACGGGAAAATGTTAGATGTAGTAAATTTAAGAAATAAAATGCCACACAATGGTAGCCTATTAATGGAATAGTTAGCTCTTATCAATGCAATTCCTAAAGATTGGAAATGTGTCAAACATCCTTATACCATGTATACAGAAGAGTGTATTTATTTAAGATGTACTGATAGAGATGTTAACATTGATAAGACAACAGTAAAAACCTTTAAAAGAGAACTGATGAAAAAAAGCGTCTGTGATTCCAATATGCCAACATTTCTGGCAGAGAAAATATCCAAACTTCTCTTTTAATTGGAATAGAATATGGAATAATATTCCATCAACGACAAGAGAGGGCAGACTGGTATCACTTAATTGGAAAATCACCCCCACAAAAATCCTTCTGCATAAAATGAAAATAGAAAATAATGATGTATGTGATATATGTTATGAAAAGGATTATGTAGAACACTTCTTCTTTTTCTGTAAGAAGATACAACCAATATGGTTAGAAGCAAATGATTATGTAGAACACTTCTTCTTTTTCTGTAAGAAGATACAACCAATATGGTTAGAAGCAAATGATATTATATCTCTAAAAGTATCAAAACGTGTAATTTTAACACATTTCGATGTACTTTTTGGGTTTCAACAATGTAAAGAAAAAACACAAAGTGATTTCATAACTAGTATAATTATTATAGCAAAATTGTCAATTAGTAAATTTAGATATGGGAATCATCCCAATCTTTTACTTCTTTTCAAATCAGAATTGAGATTCAGACAATTAATTGACACTAAGTAGCATATCAATTTACATTGATCAATTGAGATACAATGAGATATGTAACTTGAAATTATACCATATTTAGAATAGTAAGAATATGTAATAGGTTTGTAATTTAAACTGAACATGTTTTTGATATGTATGCGATTATGATAGAAAATAGTGTAATCAAGAAAAAATTCATCATAATCGTGATCAATTGAGATACAATAATGAGATATGTAACTTGAAATTATATCATATTTAGAAGCTGCACAACATAGAAGATACAAGGAATAGTAAGAATACCGGTATGTAATAGTTTGTAATTTAAACTGAACATGTCTTGATATGAAGATTTTGTAATCATGAAGAATTTGTAACGGAATGAAGGAATGGTGATTAATAAATTTAAAAGATAAAAAAAATCTTTAAAAAACAAAAATCCACTCAAATTTTGTTTCTTAAATTGAAGTTGACCGTATCTCCGTAAAACAAATCACAGAACTTTGCTCAAATTTGAAATTAAAACTGATTCCAATTACGGGAATTTATTAACATATCTTCATTTCAATTCATAGCATCCCCACTAATGTTCGGATTTTTAATTTAGCCGTAAACACTGTAAAAGGACCCATTGACGGAGATTGAGGTGATTCCTTCATTGAATAGGTCCAAATCAATAACCGATCGGCCAATGTTTATGAATCTACTATCAGCCGACTATAAGATGGGTATCGCTCTGTAACTTTACACATGTTATTAAGGGGACGAAATCAAAGAAAGAGGGAGTTCTATGAAAAAGGGCGCGTAATACACCTTTAACAAACCGACATTTAATAAGTAATATACACAGATTTATTTTGACACACTTTTAATAGTACTTTTTCACATTTGTGGTTATATCACACAATATACGAGATATCAACATTATGGGGCGTAACTTATAGTTGGCGCACAATATATTTCAGTGTTGCGTTGCGTCATGCAACTCTCATAGCTTCTTATGAAATACGGTATCACTCATTCCGTTTATAGTTCACTTGGTATGTTTTGATTTCAATAAATGTTTTTCCGTCTTAATTCTGATCTAAATTGACCTATACCTACATCTATTTTGCAATTAGAATAACACTATTTTCAAATTATTTGAGGCTTTTAAACTTCAGAGTGACATTTAACCCTTACAGCCCCGCACCCCATGAAATCCCATTTCCCAGCCTGTCGGTTCCACCTGGCGCTGAGGTTTTTGGGTGAAATAATGGCCCCGGGCTACATAGCTGGGCGAGTACACTCGCCCAGCATAGCTTCCCCCGTGGCTCAGTTGGTAGAGCGTTCGACTTGTAACCGAGAGGTCGTGGGTTCAAACCCCGGGGCGTGGCACCTCTTGTTGTGTGTGCTTTTTTTGCTCGAAAAACATTTCGTTGGAAAATCCACCGGGAGTGTTAGCGTTAATATAGTTACAAACCTTTTCCATTGCTTTCATGGTTTATGTACATCATAATCTCTATTGCATCCTTATCCGATAATAATCAACTATATACAGTTTTATACAAAGAAATAAAAGAAAAATGATGGGTGGATGAACCTGATCATGAATGCTATCCTATAAGAGACAAAGAAGATTTTAACGTCGCACCCACAATGCATCGCGCCAATTTAAGATCCCCCCCCCCCCCCCCACCGACGCATTTGGATTTCTCCTTATCGATACTCGTATCCATACGATCGGTATTAAATATCAGTGACCTTTGTACCCCGAGATACTGATATCAATCGATATTTTTCTTTTTGGTTTTCCAATAACTGTGAGTAATTTTTCTTAACTAGTCGAGCTCTTAGGTTTTAGCAATAAGAAAAAGGAAGACTGAGAACTAATTTATTTATTGATGTAACAAGAATCTAAGAGCTCGTATGATGATGGCGCCATGAGGCCATGTCTGTCTATGGGAACCAAGATGAATCGGGGACCAGATTGACGGTGTTGTGCACAAATGCAATGCATTGTGGTTTGTTTGTTTGTTTGTTTACACGCTCGGTTCGTACGGACACATATTTGGGTCCTGAAGGGACCAGGCTCAAACAAAATGCTCGGGCCAGGCTTAAAAAGCCTATATATTATATGCATGCTGGCTGAATGAAAAGAAGTTAGAAAAGATAGAAGAAAGAATGAAGTAAAAAGAGCCACTCCCAACAAATAAAGTTAACAATTTTGCTGTCAGCCTTCGGACATGGGAAAAGAACAGTCTTGATCCAATCTCATTTGCAACACAGGCTTTGGTGTCTTTAAAATCGTCTGTGCCTCTTTAGACGCAATCACGATAATCATAACAATGTTCTTGTGAATCTCGTATTCAAACTAGCAGGGCTATCAAACAAGCAGGGCTTACAAACTAGCAGGGCTTACAAACTAGCAGGGCTGACAAACTAGCAGGGCTAACAAACAAGCAGGGCTTACAAACTAGCAGGGCTAACAAACTAGCAGGGCTTACAAACTAGCAGGGCTAACAAACAAGCAGGGCTTACAAACTAGCAGGGCTTACAAACTAGCAGGGCTGACAAACTAGCAGGGCTGACAAACTAGCAGGGCTGACAAACTAGCAGGGCTGACAAACTAGCAGGGCTAACAAACAAGCAGGGCTTACAAACAAGCAGGGCTTACAAACTAGCAGGGCTTACAAACTAGCAGGGCTGACAAACAAGCAGGGCTTACAAACAAGCAGGGCTTACAAACTAGCAAGGCTGACAAACCCACATTTTTGACAAACCCACATTTTGTTTTGAATTTCTGTATACGGCTGTTTAAATTCAAAGTTACCTCTATAGTATAATAAAAACCACGTTTAAGGTCTTACAGAATACCCATAATCAAATATTTCAAGTCAAATTGTGATGTAATTATTTTGTGCTGGACTTATTTTCACAAATGATTAAATAACAAGCCAGGCAGTCCTATCATGAAAATTAACCATGTCGCCACGAGATCATATATAAGATATTATTATTTAGTTATTGTTTATTCTATATACACACATTATTATTTGATCATGTTGTCGGACGGGTTTATTTGTGCTGCATTGATGCATGTTGAAGTATGGATACCCAATGAAAATCAACAGGAAACCACACCGTTGTCTATGTTGTCATATCCATTCAACGCCTTGCTGGAGAAAAAGAAAACACGTAAAGAAAAGTCTGATTTTAATGTTTGGAAGTTCTGTCATTCATCAACTATTGTATGCATCAAACTTCGAGAACCATAGATATAAAACATGTTTCCTTATTGATCCAAACTATTAACAGAACAAACAAACACCAAAATAAGGAAAATTATTCTATTCCATCATTGTACCAAATAATTAAAAAAATTCAAGTCACAATTACGTACGTATCTATTTCGGGTTCAGAAATGTGGACATTGTGGAAATCTATGAACTGCTACGAGCCACTCGCTAATACACCGGTTTCTTACAACATGTCGAGTCGAATTTCCCCGACGGAGGGTCTATATTGCAACAGCCAGTCAAGTTCTTCCTACTTTGCCATTGAGATTTGCCTATAGTCAACTATACGCTCGTATTATGTTAAACCGACTGACTTCAATTTGAATAGAAAAGACAACTGTTTTGCAGTCTTCTGTTTTACAACTTCCACATCGTTAGAGTGTGATGGTTTGAAAGTAGGCCTATTCCGCTAATAAGTCGTTGAGTAAGACATTGTCTAAAATGTCAGATTGATAAACATGATAAAGTCATACGTGACGTACAATGTCTCAACACTGCTGATGAGAAAGTAAAAGCAGTAATGATCATTAGCAGATTAGGAGAATAAACCATAGCTCGTCAGCAATTGATAACGACATTCTACTTACTAATCAATAGCCTGATACGGTCCCGTATATTCATCTCTTGGTGGCGGGCGGCATCTTCGAACAGCTTCATTTATCACAAACCCACTCACAAGCAGGCACTCTGGCACGGGAGATGTCTGTTTTCGATGCTGTAAATTCGGCTGAAGACCAGTTGTATCTTCACAGAATCTGTTGTAGATCTCCCATCTTTTTGCTACGTCTTCGGACTGAGTCACGTCATTTGGAGAACTTGTTCCTTCCTCTTCGACTCTTCTTTCATAATGGTCACCGTGTAGTTGAGGCCTACGTAATAAAAACAAACAGAATGTTCTTTATAAAAAGGTGTCTTGAATTGTTTTATCACTTATTATTTAAATGCAAAGATAAAACGATGTATTTGGCGACAGTAACGCTGATTGTTTTGTCTATAACTAACAGGTTTCTCGTCATAATTTGAAATGAATCTTCAATTCTTGAGCATTTTACTAAGGAATACCAAAGTTGGTACACACGTGACGATCAACATTCGTCCCCATCTGACTTATTCAAGTTGTTTAGCTCAGTTGCAAGAACGCCGGTCTTGTGATCCGGATTTGCAGGTTCAAATCTTGGATGCTCAGTGATTCATTGAACATGGTGAACATTTTTCAATGACCATAATTATGTGTGGATTTTAAAACTCTAAGTTGCACACTTACCAGCAAGATCATTTGGCAATATCTCAATTGAGATTTCTCCATCTTAATTCTATTCCATGTCATCAAATGAACAGGTGTAAGCCAGTTCACCCTGGGTGAACTAGTCAGAGTGGACCTTTGCCTTTAAGGGGCAGCCTATACTCATGATCATACCGATTACGAACTTACCTGTTTAAAGTTGTTACAAATTTTAATGCAACAGAATACATTGATGAGGCTGCTAATGAATGAAGCTGTTTTAAATACTAATGTTATTAATACTTTTACTTCTTACCCCAGTAACATTGGCGGCTGTTTAGTCCCATCGAGATCTTGTAGTTGGTCAGCACAAGTAGTATCCGTCGTATCAGCTCCATCACCATTCCCATCCTTGATGATGTCATATTTGTGATTTCTCATTTCCCCTCTTTGTTCATCTCCTGGTGGCGAGCGGCATCTTCGAACATCTTCATTTATCACACACCGACTCGCAAGCACGCGCTCTGCCACGGCAGATGTCTGTTGTCGATGCTGTAAAGTCAACAGCTGAACACTAGTTGTATCTTTGGACTGAGTGGTGTCATTTGGAACACTTGTTCCTTCCTCCCAGACTCTTCTTCCATGATGGTCATCAGTTAGTTGAGACCTGTGTTATGAAACAAACAGAACCCGGTCAATTTATTAGTTGCTTTCCCTGTTTTATTACTTTTTAGTTACAATGTCTGCAAAGATAAAACGATGTATTTATAGCGACTGTAATTGTGATTATTTTGATTATTTTCTCTAATTTTACAGTTTCACATGATATGAAATAAACCTTTGATTCTGTGAGCATTTTATTATAGGAATACCAAAGTTGGTACCAGTTTTAATGTAACAGCTACTAACATTGATGATGAAGCTGTTTGAAACACCTATGATACTTTTATGTCTTACCTCAACAACACTGGCGACTGTTCATCCATAAGATCTTGATGGTCATTAGAAGAATCCCTCGTGTCCCTTCCATCGGCATTCCAATTCTCAATAACGCCATATTTGTGACTTCTAACATCTCTCTGAAGCTGAGGAGTCGCCAGATGTTGGCGAGCCAAATGTGGGTATCTCGTGTAGCCAAGGAGATCAAAACCAGAGCGGTGAAGAGGAGGAACACGTAGAATGCATTGCATTGCTAGCAGAACTTGTTGGAGATGTTGGAGAGATTTGGACTGTCCACGTATGTATACGGCATGGTATATTCTCTGAATGGTTTCCATCAGGACACGACGATTGTAGATTTTGGTCTGATGACAATATGATGGCTTTTTGACTCTGCTGTTTCCGTGCCGCCATCCTGTACCAACTACATGCCAACTTTGGGTTGATATACGTTGGTGCTGTTGCCGAGTCTCTCCATTCTTTCGTCTGGTACTTGGTTTAACCAAACTATATCTAGGCCACCACATCTTCGACTTGGTTTGCTTTGCTAGCGTTTCATCTTCTTTCGGTACTTTTACAGCTCCCCCAGTGTCACATTTGGCTCGGCGGTCTTTAGAATACGCAGATGGTTGTGGTACATGTACACTCATTGTGATTGTCGACTTTTTCTCCTTACCATATACTCCTTTACCCCCTTTTCTTTTGCTTTTACAAGGCCCCATTGTTACCTTCTTCTTGATGGGTTTGTTGCTATTGCGCTGGGAGCTGCTCTTATAGTCCTTCAAGTCAGAGACCAAACGAAAAACATCAGTTTGGGTATGTGCATCTACATAGATATTTTTCCGGGAACTAGTGCCAAAAGGAAGAGGAAGAGGACATGTTTGAGTACCTCTGTCATGATTGACAGCTGCGTTTTCTGATGATGTAGGCATACATGTGTCTACGCTTGGCTGTGTCTCTTGCTGGAGCCAGCCTCCACCATGCATCATAGGATCTGCCATATTAGACGGTGCATATTGTTCAGACACATTCTGTGTAGGTCGTTCGGCTTTTAAGCAGGTTTCATTTTCTTTATCGAGTCTTAGTTGAGACGAGTTGCTGATGGCATGTTTCGTGGTAGGATCTACAATAAATTCGTCTTCCTTCTCTTTGGAATATGAAGCATTACGATCTGGTATAGAGGGTTGTCCATCCGTATCCTGACATTGAATAGGGCACCTAGGTGTATCTTCGACGTCAGCAACAGTTTGTGCTGAATCTTCTGTTGGAACAACACATCTAAGTCGACCAGATCTGGATGAAGACACTGTTGGAATGACCTCACTAGGATCACAAGCTTCTGACGACGGTGCATTATTAATCACAACTGGTCCGTTTATGATGATGTTCTGCGGCTTCAAGATATACACCAAGATGGTTAGAATAATACCACCGATCATCTGTGAAGGTGAAACACTGTCCTTGACTAAGTACATGATCATGGTTACCAGGTAAATTGGGCCTAAGATTACAAATACAGTTTGTCCTAGAGGAGACATATTGAAGGTCTGCTGGGTATTTGCTGTAATATAAACATATAAACATTATATTGAATTTAGTAATAGTATACAATTCATCAGCGAAGTGTTACGTGCAATCCGATAATCACTATAGTCAACTGGATCACGCATTTGTTGAGTACTGAACTCCGATCGAAATGATCATCGCCACATAAAGTATTGGTCTAAAGCTTACCCCAATGTCTTTTCGTTCGTGATACACTAGGCATACAATGGCGCATTCGTCTTATACCAGGCAGGAGTTCGCTAAGAAACAGATATTGGCCGAGAATTTGATTGTATCTGTATCTGGACTTTGCCAAATTTCGAGAAAGAATTCAGTACGCTAAGCATAAGATTGCTCTACAGGGTGGTCCAAAAAAAACTATACCCAACTTTGGAGGCCATTTTCTCCTATATAGATGATAAAATATTTTAGTAGTTTAGTTTGCATATTATTAAAGCATATATCGTTGAGCATTATTGGTGAAAATAGGGAAGATATTACATTAATATTTTTTGAGATATTGCTATTTTTAGCGAGTATGTGTAAAAATGGCTTTTCCACGGGAGCTGTCAATGCATCAACATATGAATATGATATGACAATGACACACCTTTGTATTCATTGCACAGTTGACAATGACAAGCACACCTTATTAAACTTAATCCTTAACTGCTTATAATGGGTCTTGGGTCATTACATTATTGTGTCATATCATATTGTCATAAAAGTGCATATCATGTTGATGCATTGACAGCTCCCGTGGAAAAGCCATTTTTACACATACTCGCTAAAAATAGCAATATCTCAAAAAATATTAATGTAATATCTTCCCTATATTCACCAATAATGCTCAACGATACATGCTTTAATAATATGCAAACCAAATTACTAAAATATTTTATCATCTTGGAGAAAATGGCCTCCAAAGTTGGGTATAGTTTTTTTTGGACCACCCTGTATTCGCTACTATGTGACAGGGTCACAACGAATAGGCCTATACTCATTAGATGTGTTTTGTGTGGGGAAAGAGAATTCTTATGTTGTTCTTGAATTATTTGCGTACTAATAAACAAGACAGGAAATGAGTCGACCCTACCTATTTTGTTTGATTCTGTAAGATTTGGTAAAATGTGAACAAACTTATTCATTCTGGCTTAACAAACAACAAGCCAATACAAAACACTATTATTAAAGATCCAAATGATTTTCACAAGTCGATCTGATGATGTGAATTTTTAGCGATTAGGTCTTACCAGTGTTTGTAGCTGTTGATCGCCTGAAGTCAACGGATTTCAATACTTGCAACTGTTCCATGGTTCTCGCTTCTCCGGATATTTGCTATAGTAAATCACAGAAAAACGAATCTCAATCATATTAAAAGTGTATAACAAGAATGCTATATCAAAAAGTGGAATGTATCTATCCCGGGTGCGAAATTCTTTACCGTAACCAACATTTGGATAGGATAGTTAAAATGCGTAATAATAACATCGTAGCGCGGGCGTTGTTCACAGAAAGCTCGCTGTACGCTATACATATTCGACTTACGCACGTTCTATTGTATTATATATATTGTTAAAACAGATTAGCTTTATTCCGTAACAATCATATCGATTGAAATTCCAATCGCTGACGGTCAGCCAACTCCTCGTGGTCTAATGGCTATCGAGCAGGTCTTATGAACGAAAGGTTACTGGTTCGAATCCCGGTATCGTAGAATATTGCATTAACCTTGTCTGATTTTTTTTCGACATAGGATATAATGTAATGTAAGTACAAGTGCAAAACACTTGTATACATTCATGATTATCAGTTTCAATCCAAATGTTGTTTACGGTAAAAAATATCGCATCCCGGGTATCTATTTACAAGAAGTTTTTTTTGTGATCTAAAATTATAGCAACTACACTACACAGTAGGCGTATTGTTCTTTATAATAATAATCAATGACTAAAGGTCATTAAACAAGAGTATGATAGATAGACACTGTCATATCGCCTGTCTCGCATGAATGATAACAATAACTAATTTGTAGCGTTGTATGATGAATGATGTCATATCACATTTATGAATATTTGGGGTATACCAATTTGAAAATATTCGGGTCAGGACAAGTAGGCTATCACATTGACAGATTCCAGATTGAAGATAGTTTATTACTTTTAAAAGTAAAAACCGTGATGAGTACGTGTTTTATTTGGGGATGGGGGGGGGGGGGGGGGGTACGGAAGCTTATAGTGATCATTCGTTTTACCATAATACCAAGATAAATAACTTTGAAACACATTTCTTCTACCCTGTTACTAAGATATTATCTTGGAAACATGTAATAATTTAATACAATATATCATATATCTCGTTAATAATGATTTCAATAATATCATTATTTTGAAACAGAGATTTCGATAAAAGCTTATCTCAGTATCAATGATTCGGTGCTAGCTTATCTCAGAAGTAATGATTTCAATAAAACCAATACTTTTGAAAGAGATATTTCGATAATAGCTTATATCAGTAGCAATGATTCGGTGTTAGCTTATCTCGGAAATAATGATTTCAATAATATCATTATTTTGAAACAGAGATTTCGATAATAGCTTATCTCAGTATCAATGATTCGGTGTTAGTTTATCTCAGAAGTAATGATTTCAATAAAACCAATATTTTTGAAAGAGAGATTTCGATAATAGCTTATATCAGTAGCAATGATTCGGTGTTAGCTTATCTCGGAAATAATGATTTCAATAATATCATTATTTTGAAACAGAGATATCGATAATAGCTTATCCCAGTAGCAATGATTCGGTGTTAGCTTATCTCGGAAATAATGATTTCAATAATATCATTATTTTGAAACAGAGATTTCGATAATAGCTTATCTCAGTGTCAATGATTCGGTGTTAGTTTATCTCAGAAGTAATGATTTCAATAAAACCAATATTTTTGAAAGAGAGATTTCGATAATAGCTTATCCCAGTAGCAATGATTCGGTGTTAGCTTATCTCGGAAATAATGATTTTAATAATATCATTATTTTGAAACAGAGATATCGATAATAGCTTATCCCAGTAGCAATGATTCGGTGTTAGCTTATCTCGGAAATAATGATTTCAATAATATCATTATTTTAAAACAGAGATTTCGATAATAGCTTATCTCAGTATCAATGATTCGGTGTTAGCTTATCTCGGAAATAATGATTTCAATAATATCATTATTTTGAAACAGAGATATCGATAATAGCTTATCCCAGTAGCAATGATTCGGTGTTAGCTTATCTCGGAAATAATGATTTCAATAATATCATTATTTTGAAACAGAGATTTCGATAATAGCTTATCTCAGTATCAATGATTCGGTGTTAGTTTATCTCAGAAGTAATGATTTCAATAAAACCAATATTTTTGAAAGAGAGATTTCGATAATAGCTTATATCAGTAGCAATGATTCGGTGTTAGCTTATCTCGGAAATAATGATTTCAATAATATCATTATTTTGTAACAGAGATATCGATAATAGCTTATCCCAGTAGCAATGATTCGGTGTTAGCTTATCTCGGAAATAATGATTTCAATAATATCATTATTTTGAAACAGAGATTTCGATAATAGCTTATCTCAGTGTCAATGATTCGGTGTTAGTTTATCTCAGAAGTAATGATTTCAATAAAACCAATATTTTTGAAAGAGAGATTTCGATAATAGCTTATCCCAGTAGCAATGATTCGGTGTTAGCTTATCTCGGAAATAATGATTTTAATAATATCATTATTTTGAAACAGAGATATCGATAATAGCTTATCCCAGTAGCAATGATTCGGTGTTAGCTTATCTCGGAAATAATGATTTCAATAATATCATTATTTTAAAACAGAGATTTCGATAATAGCTTATCTCAGTATCAATGATTCGGTGTTAGCTTATCTCGGAAATAATGATTTCAATAATATCATTATTTTGAAACAGAGATTTCGATAATAGCTTATCTCAGTATCAATGATTCGGTGTTAGTTTATCTCAGAAGTAACGATTTCAATAAAACCAATATTTTTGAAAGAGAGATTTCGATAATAGCTTATATCAGTAGCAATGATTCGGTGTTAGCTTATCTCGGAAATAATGATTTCAATAATATCATTATTTTGAAACAGAGATATCGATAATAGCTTATCCCAGTAGCAATGATTCGGTGTTAGCTTATCTCGGAAATAATGATTTCAATAATATCATTATTTTGAAACAGAGATTTCGATAATAGCTTATCTCAGTGTCAATGATTCGGTGTTAGTTTATCTCAGAAGTAATGATTTCAATAAAACCAATATTTTTGAAAGAGAGATTTCGATAATAGCTTATATCAGTAGCAATGATTCGGTGTTAGCTTATCTCGGAAATAATGATTTCAATAATATCATTATTTTGAAACAGAGATATCGATAATAGCTTATCTCAGTGTCAATGATTCGGTGTTAGTTTATCTCAGAAGTAATGATTTCAATAAAACCAATATTTTTGAAAGAGAGATTTCGATAATAGCTTATCCCAGTAGCAATGATTCGGTGTTAGCTTATCTCGGAAATAATGATTTTAATAATATCATTATTTTGAAACAGAGATATCGATAATAGCTTATCCCAGTAGCAATGATTCGGTGTTAGCTTATCTCGGAAATAATGATTTCAATAATATCATTATTTTAAAACAGAGATTTCGATAATAGCTTATCTCAGTATCAATGATTCGGTGTTAGCTTATCTCGGAAATAATGATTTCAATAATATCATTATTTTGAAACAGAGATATCGATAATAGCTTATCCCAGTAGCAATGATTCGGTGTTAGCTTATCTCGGAAATAATGATTTCAATAATATCATTATTTTGAAACAGAGATTTCGATAATAGCTTATCTCAGTATCAATGATTCGGTGTTAGTTTATCTCAGAAGTAATGATTTCAATAAAACCAATATTTTTGAAAGAGAGATTTCGATAATAGCTTATATCAGTAGCAATGATTCGGTGTTAGCTTATCTCGGAAATAATGATTTCAATAATATCATTATTTTGAAACAGAGATATCGATAATAGCTTATCCCAGTAGCAATGATTCGGTGTTAGCTTATCTCGGAAATAATGATTTCAATAATATCATTATTTTGAAACAGAGATTTCGATAATAGCTTATCTCAGTGTCAATGATTCGGTGTTAGTTTATCTCAGAAGTAATGATTTCAATAAAACCAATATTTTTGAAAGAGAGATTTCGATAATAGCTTATCCCAGTAGCAATGATTCGGTGTTAGCTTATCTCGGAAATAATGATTTTAATAATATCATTATTTTGAAACAGAGATATCGATAATAGCTTATCCCAGTAGCAATGATTCGGTGTTAGCTTATCTCGGAAATAATGATTTCAATAATATCATTATTTTAAAACAGAGATTTCGATAATAGCTTATCTCAGTATCAATGATTCGGTGTTAGCTTATCTCGGAAATAATGATTTCAATAATATCATTATTTTGAAACAGAGATATCGATAATAGCTTATCCCAGTAGCAATGATTCGGTGTTAGCTTATCTCGGAAATAATGATTTCAATAATATCATTATTTTGAAACAGAGATTTCGATAATAGCTTATCTCAGTGTCAATGATTCGGTGTTAGTTTATCTCAGAAGTAATGATTTCAATAAAACCAATATTTTTGAAAGAGAGATTTCGATAATAGCTTATCCCAGTAGCAATGATTCGGTGTTAGCTTATCTCGGAAATAATGATTTTAATAATATCATTATTTTGAAACAGAGATATCGATAATAGCTTATCCCAGTAGCAATGATTCGGTGTTAGCTTATCTCGGAAATAATGATTTCAATAATATCATTATTTTAAAACAGAGATTTCGATAATAGCTTATCTCAGTATCAATGATTCGGTGTTAGCTTATCTCGGAAATAATGATTTCAATAATATCATTATTTTGAAACAGAGATATCGATAATAGCTTATCCCAGTAGCAATGATTCGGTGTTAGCTTATCTCGGAAATAATGATTTCAATAATATCATTATTTTGAAACAGAGATTTCGATAATAGCTTATCCCAGTATCAATGATTCGGTGTTAGTTTATCTCAGAAGTAATGATTTCAATAAAACCATTATTTTTGAAAGGGAGATTCCGATAATAGCTTATCTCAGTAGCAATGATTCGGTATTAGCTTATCTTGGAAATAATGATTTCAATAATATCATTATTTTGAAACATAGATTTCGATGATGGCTCATCCCAGTATCAGTGATACGGTGTTAGCTTATCTCGGAAATAATGTTTCAAAGTTATGTGATATCGGAAATAAGGATTTTAAAGATGACTTATCTCTGAAATAGCGGTTTATAAGATAATTTATCTTAGAAATACTGATATCAGCAATGACTTATCTCGGTAATAATGATTCAAAGTTATTTGATATCGGAAATATAGATTTCAAAGAAAACCTATCTCTGAAATAGCGGTTTCTAAAATAAGTTATCTTACAGATCATGGTATCAGAGATAGCTTATCTCGGAAATAATGTTTCAAAGTTATTTGATATCGGAAATATGCATTTCAAAGATGACTTATCTCTGAAATAGCGGTTTCTAAAATAAGATATCTTACAATAAATGGTATCAGAGATAGCTTATCTCGGAAATAATGTTTCAAAGTTATTTGATATCGGAAATATGCATTTCAAAGATGACTTATCTCTGAAATAGCGGTTTCTAAAATAAGTTATCTTACAATAAATGGTATCAGAGATAGCTTATCTCGGAAATAATGTTTCAAAGTTATTTGATATCGGAAATATGCATTTCAAAGATGACTTATCTCTGAAATAGCGGTTTCTAAAATAAGTTATCTTACAATAAATGGTATCAGAGATAGCTTATCTCGGAAATAATGTTTCAAAGTTATTTGATATCGGAAATATGCATTTCAAAGATGACTTATCTCTGAAATAGCGGTTTATAAGATAATTTATCTTAGAAATACTGATATCAGCAATGACTTATCTCGGTAATAATGATTCAAAGTTATTTGATATCGGAAATATAGATTTCAAAGAAAACTTATCTCTGAAATAGCGGTTTATAAGATAATTTATCTTAGAAATAATGATATCAGCAATGCCTTATCTCGGAATCTATGACTTATCGCTGAAATAGGGTGGCTAAAACAATTTATCTTAGAAATAATGGTATCAGAGATATCCTATATATCACAAATAATGTAGGAATGTTGTGTTCGTCTTGTTGAAAACGTGCTGACCGCATTGCATATTCTTCGTTGGATTTTCATCCCGTTTTCCCAATTTGTGAGACCAGGAGCAGCTAGAAAACGCCGCTAGAGATGTATTTTGAATTGGTAAGTAGGCATACTGTAGACCTACCATATGTATTATATAATTAATATGCTAGTGATATCATAATATCACACTTTATTATAGAACGAGACCAATCTCGCCGTTTAACCAAAATATTATGTGGTTTAACCATACTTTGGTTTAACACTACAGTCTAGTCCAGTGGTTCCCAACCTTTTTCTGGTGGTGACCCCATTTCAGAAACCAGCATCAGAGCACGACCCCTCACAGGACAAAGTCACCAGTGGCGGTACCAGCATAATGAATTGGGTGGGGTGGGGGGAGCGGGGAGCGCAAGAAACCATTTAGGGGGGGGGGAAGAATTGAAAAATGCGTGCTATTTGTTTTACCATTTTACGCTAAAACTGTCAAATTTGGTCTAATTTTAACTAATTTGGTAAGCAAATTGTAACATTTGGTCTTTTTATACCTAATATGGTGATAAAATGTGCGCGCAGCGCACCAAAATTTGATATTTTATGCTAAAATGGTCAAATTTTAACCTTTTGAAATGTGCTACCATGATATTTGCTATATAACTATACAGTACAGTACACTAAAGTACAGTACAAAAACATAACATTTTATTTGGTTAAATTAGGCTAGTCCGCGACCCCACAAAAAGTGCGTCGCGACCCCAACTGGGGTCGCGCCCCATAGGTTGGGAACCATTGGTCTAGTCCGCCACGTGGTGGCCTTTAGGTACTAGTTGTCATGCATTGCCATAGGTTTGTGTGGTAAGCTCGTCTTAGTGAGTCACTTTCTGTAACACGTCTTACTAAGGGCAGGGGGGTGTTATTACACCCCCGATATATGATGTTGCTACTAATGGGTAGCTTAGCATCCTCTTTCCTTTCATACCAAGTACCAACGGGCCAAATATGACGTCATAATGACGTCACAAAGGCCGCGAGCCGGAAAAATCATGATTTTCATCAAAATCCCTGTAAAATCGGCGAAAATTGAATTTTGAGCTAAAAATCCTAGGAATATCGGATTTTCACCCGGTTTTCAGCTAGCTTATCAATAAATACTAGCCAGGTTAATTGCGTGAATTTGAAGGAGATTAGCAAAACTATACATTTTTTGAAAACCTTGCATTATAACGATTCAGAAAATGTTTGATTCAATACAATTTACACAGATGTCAGTATGACGACCATCGTTAACACAGTGAGTATCAAATTATAAAAATGCTCCAATCGTGTGGAAAAGTATGTCAGCTTACTCATAGCTCCTAAGGATTACAAAAATGTATAGTTTGCCATATCGACGACATTTATTTTTGATGCTGTCGGTAAAAGGTCATATGATAGGGTCATATGTTTTACAGAATGTTTCAATTTTCTTGAAATTGGTGCCAAATTGTTCGTATAGTTTGATTGATTTTCACCCATGTATATTTTCACTACCTATAGAACAACCCCTGTGAAAAATTTGCAAGATTTTTCAACAAAATTGGAATATTCTACAAAAGATCGGGATCCGATCTTTCGTTGCAACATACGCATTTACTGGTTGCTAAAATGCTTTTATGATCACATTTGACCAAATCAAAATTCTCACAAAATCCCTTAAAGGTTGTTGTTCCGATTTGTGGCCAGAAATATAAGTCGATGTTTTCCATTATATATGATAGAGCATCACGAAAATAGTCAAATTCCAAAGTATGAGCTGTAAATCTATAGTAATTTTTGATTTGCAGGGTCAAGGGCACAAGCTCAAGGTCATTTGCTTATTTTCCAAATAGGCAGCATACGGGTTGATTTGTCTACTGCTATAAAGATATCAAATGATAGCCTGTATTTTTATCATTACACCTGTAAAATGTTAGATACAAGAGATTTTAATTTCAAAAGTTACAACCGAAAACGTTGCAAAAATTCATAGGTTGTGATTTTTGTGGTAACCGAACTTTCGCTACGTTTTCGCTTATATCTTTTACAAACAACCTCTGATGTTCGTAAAATTTCACAGGCATGATCAGACAAATATGGGCTTTCATCTAATATCAAAAACCCCACTTAGATAGATGAATCCATTAATGATCGGAACAACCACCTTTAAGAATTTTGCCCCTCTGGTTTGACTGCCTTGGTACGGCCCTTGATGTGGGGAGGAAACCATTCAAACGGGACGACAGGGCTGGCTACGCGCCTATTTAGACCCATAAGGCACCAAAATAGTTGGTGTGGATTAGTTCTGGTGCACTTACTAATTACATATAATATTATTTTTGTTTTCTTTCAGTTATTTATCACGTGCCTTGTTCTGGTGATAAACTCGATTGAAGCTCCTGATCCCATCGAAGTGGAATTTGGAATTAACAATACAATGAACCGAGAAGAACTTATGGTCATTTACTTTTCAATGGGATACACAGCCATGCAAATCCATACTTTTCTCACAATGAGACATGGAATGATTTTTAGCCTTCGACATCTGCGCAGACTGATGTGGCGTCTCGGCTTGTATAGTCGTGGAAGACCATCCAATATGAACGACATTGTGGATGCTATCACTACCGAATTGAATGGAAGCGGAAGGTTACTTGGATATCGCATGATGTGGCAACGGTTGACCACTCTTTACGGTTTACGTGTCAGCCAAAATGTAACAAGATTGCTTCTTGGCGTAATGGACCCTGAAGGGGTTGCCTTAAGGACACGCGGTCGTCTCCATCGAAGACAATACATATGCAGAGGGCCTAACCATGTGTGGCATATTGACGGCTTGGACAAACTCAAACAATTCGGTTTTGCGGTACACGCATGCATAGACGGATTTTCCCGAAAAGTATTGTGGTTGCATGTGGGAAGAAGTAACAACAACCCTGCTATTATTGCCGGGTTTTATTTGGAAACTATCAAGCGTTTAAACTGTGTGCCACGAATTGTGCGAAGTGATCGCGGAACAGAAAATGGTCGTGTGAGATTGTTTCAGATTGCACTTCGATCAGATCACAATGATAGTCTATCTGGATACCGTAGTTTCAGATACGGTAGATCTACGGCAAACCAGCGTGTGGAGTGTTTTTGGAGCCAGCTTCGTAGAATGGTGACTCACTTTTGGATAAATTTTTTCAAAGACATGAGAGAGGACGGTGTTTTTGATAACAGTGACCCAGTCCAAGTTGAATGTATGAGATTTTGCTTTACACGCGTTTTGCAAGCCGACTTTGACAGAGCAGTTGAACTGTGGAACAACCACAGCATTCGTCCTCAAAATAATCGCGAGTGCCCATCAGGAAAACCAAATATGATGTACTTTTTACCACAGCGTTTTGGGGCCACAGACCAGTCAAAAACCTTACTATTTAGCGAAAACGATTTAGATGAAGCGGCGATTCAATATTGTGAAGAATATCCTCCGTATGGGTGTAGCAATGATTTTGTAAACGTTGTCGAATTGATCATTGGAAACAATATCGAGAACTATGAGATGCCGACCACTGCGAATCAAGCGCTATCCCTGTACACTAGCCTAATGGAACTTATTGATGATTTATAGCCGGTTATGCTTTTTATATTTTATTTATAGATTGGCTATATTATAGCTACCATCCTAAACATCGCAAAAATTAAAGTTCCCACTCATTGAAGAGGTCATGGCTTTAAATCTAAGCTTGATATCATGACATATTTTACTATACACCGCCGGGGTATAGCGCCAGCTCCAATTTGGTACCCTGCGATACCAACGACTGTAAGTTGTCAAAAATAGGCAATGGTGTATGGAATTGACCGAGATGTGAATGTTGCCAATTTCACGCACACAAGACCGTAATTACTGCAGCATAACGATCGATCACTGCGGCGTCGGAAAAAAAGCGCGGGATTTATAATGGCGTGGGTGAAGAATGTGTACGTAATCTGCAAATTTGCAACACTCACAGCTCGGTCAATTGTCATAAACCATTGGTTATTTTCGACAACTTACGTTACTTTTTTGAGACACTCTGTATAGCTCCATTCTATTAGTAGGTCTATTTATAGTCAGTAGTCTATTATCAGTAGGCCAACATGTAGCATTTTCACAGATCACTGTTCTGATTATATTTATTGTGATAACAGGTGTTGATAAAGCGAATTCTGGGACCCAGAAAAAGATACAGGTCTCTTAGCAAAAAGTTAATGATTACTTCTGATTCGATTCAATTCAATTCAATTCAATTACAATATACTATGAACATACTACTTAGAATAACATACAATGATATGGAGGAGATAATCAATAGGCCATGAAGGCCAGAAGCTAATTATCACCAGAATCAGAAACAATTGCACATAAAACCAAGAAACATGAGACAAAACATTAGAAACAGAGCTCCGAAAATTATTCAGTTTAAAGGTTTGAGTTAATGAAATACTTCTTTAATAGGGTTTTAAAATTCTTAACATTTGTGGGATATTTTATATTGTTTGGTAGCGGATTCCATACCGTGGGTGCAGACGATGTTACGACTTTAGATGCAAAGTTAGTTTTGTTATTGTTCAAATTGTACTGATCCATATTTCACGTTTTATGATTGTGAATATTTGATCTTTTAACATAGTATTGATTAAAGACAAGGGGAAGATCTCCAGTTGAACATTTATACATAAACACGCATAATGCAAGTTTATATAATTTATGTATATTCAACATGTTGAGTTCCTGAAATAGAGGCTTACTTGGTGCTCGGAAGTTAGCCTGGATAATGTATCGTACAGCTCGCTTTTGTAGTTTATGTAATATGTTAACAGAAGTTTTGTTAGCATTTCCCAAGGCTAAAATACCATAATTCAAATAAGGCAGCACCAACGCATAGTATAGGCCTATGCTTATTATATGCTTTCAATATTTCTGTGTGAAAAGAGTATTGTAGTATCATCAGCGAGTAATATAAATTGAAGCATATTAGACGTATTTACAATATCTTTTATGTATAAAATAAAATAAACAGCGGCCCGAGTATTGATCCTTGCGGAACACCCCACAATATTTTCTGTTCGGATGACTTACATTCATTATAATACACATATTGGGATCTGTTGCTAAGATAACTTTTAAACCATTGCAGGGGGATTCCTCTGATTTCATAATGTTCTAGTTTATAAAGCAATATATTGTGATCAATCATGTCAATTGTGATCAATGGTATCAATGGTATCGTTTATTCACTAAACGATGTCCACCTAAAATAGGTTTGAGTGACCGCTGTATTACATTACATATTCACGCGGTGGAATTGCGAAAAAAATTAAGAATTAAAGGCCCTTGGTCCGATCGCATTTGACCCCGTGACCTTTTTTTTCTTCTCACCATCATACTGAAATTTTAGACCCCAAAACAAATTCCTTACGAAGTTACAGATAAAACCGCACACTTATTGTTATTTGATATTTATATGGGAGTAGACTGAGGTCCAGTCTGTCATATTATGCAAAGACCTCACTGTGATAAAATTTGAACACAATCAGACCAAGCCCCTTTAATTTGACCTTTCATAAATATACAAATGAACTAAAAGCAACACTACGGATATGACACCATTGACGTTTTACTCCTGGTTATCCCATGTGTCATTTGAGCTATATCACAACAAAATTAGACCAGTTTCAATATTTGACTCACATAGTACCCCCCCCCCCCCCCCCTCCCCATTTCCCGACCGCGTGCAGCAGATTGAAAAATGAAAAAAACGTGTCCACCATAGGAATGGTACCTATGGTCCATAAGCTACCCAGATAGGACACATGTTTATACACGTAGCATGATAATGAGTAGAAGTAACAATGGAATCTAGACGAAATTGAGTTGATGAACGAAGATTGTAGGAAGGCATATATACCGTTTTCAAATGAGTGCTTGAAGATAGGTTGGAGCAGATATGTTGGACCCCATTGGAAATAAGTTTGCAAGAGTAGCCAGACTTTATGGGCCATCCGAGCATGTTGGTTTAGGTGCTAATTCAAATTTAATGCTTTTGTATGTTTTTAAAAATAGCCTTTTCAGGCCTTGTTGGTTATTTGTTAATGATTTTTTGCATGTTTCGTTAATATTTATGTTTTTCAACTTTGTACCGCATATGCTGAATAAATAACAAACAAACAAACCGTGGAGACATTTAAATGTGAGAAGAAGAATTTTATATATAATGCGATATTTGATGGGAAGCCCAACGGCAGCTGATGTGCCAGTAGCCAAGCAGAACAGACTACAAGTGTTAATAACAAGATTCGTACCCGTCCTGTTGTTAAATCATTCTTTATTCATTCATAAAAAAATATGTGAATAAAAGAAAGTACATGGTGAGCTGACCCACTCATGACCAGCACAAGCAGATCAGCATATCTGGCAAGGGAAACCATATAGACATATAAACATTATAGAATATAAAACACACAACAGCGTAAAATAGTGAATCTTGAGGCGAATGTCAGGAGCGGCGAAGGTTTGAAGTTATATCCTGGGGTGACACTTGGTACTCGTTGTTTGGGGCTCCGTTATGACACGTTAAAGGTACCATAAAACTCGCGAGTTCGTGCGAATCAGCCACGAAACTTATGCAATGTAATTGATTGCACAGTTTCACGCTTCGCTGCCATTGGAAATGAGCCCACTACTATACTGTGCACATATTACACATTACATACACGCCATAGAGCCCAAACACCCAATGCAATAAAGTAGTCTGGCAACCAAGTTCAATTATTTCATAGGACCTGGAAAGTTTGTATATAGTTTTGTTTTTGATTGATTTAGATAGCTGAGGTGTTCCTTAATCAGAATCTGCCGGGTGATAAATTTTCACCCTTGAGGGTTTTGATAAATTCAAGATGGCGTCCAAAATGGCCGTCATAATAGATAATCGGTCAAAATTTCCCTTAACCTTGTTTTAAATCATTCAATATATTCATCTCATCATAAGGAATCAGAAAAAGTATAGTTTTACCTATCTCCAATGTATGGTTCTTAAGCTATACTTAAAAACGTGAAAGGTCATATCAGAGGTCACGTGTTTGGCGAAAATTTCAAAATTGCCCGATTTTGCTCAAAATGGTCTCAAAATGTTCTTGTTGCAAAACTATGTTCACAAAGTAATAGTTTGCAATATCCCAGATGTACTGTTGCTATGGTTACCGGCCATCGTAGACATTGTTTTACAGGCACATATGGTATTGACTTTGATATATTTGATACCATATCAACGATTGATCTGAGGCACTGCAAACTATTACTTTGTGTAGACGGTTTTGCAAGAGGAACATTTTGAGACAATTTTGAGCAAAATCGGGCACTTTTGAAATTTCGGGCTTCCATAGGCCCAAATACGTGACCTCTGATATGACCTTTCACGTTTTTAAGTATAGCTCAAGAACCATACATTGGAGATAGGTAAAACTATACTTTTTTCTGATTCCTTATGATGAGAGGAATATATTGGAATGACGAGATTAAAAGAAGTTTTGACCGGTAATATATTATGGCGGCCATTTTGGACGCCATCTTGAATTTCTCAAAACCCTCAAGGGTGGGAATTTATCACCCGACATATTCTGATTGAGGAACACCTCAGCTATACAAATCAATCAAAAACCAAACTATATAGTAACTTTCCAGGTCAAACGAGGGTTTTGCCGGACTAGTTTGTGTAGCGCAACGCATGAACACACTCAGCATTGGGCGGATTTAGGCATGGCCACTGGGTCTCTTTTATAAATTTAGTCATGATGATTTAGACAACCCCTGGACACTCATTGTCTATAACAATAGAAGGCAGTGTCGGACATGAATATACAATGAATAATCATATCAATGAATATTAAAAAATACACGTCATTTCTAGAGTCGAAAATTGAAAATACCAGACGATGGTGGACACGAACGGCCGTAACTTTGAAATCTCCGTTGGTTTCAATGTTATAATGGATGGATTTTGATTATGACCACAGAAAATTCATCCCATGTTGTAACTAAATTATTATCATCCTAAAGCCGCTGGGGCTGGATAACAAATTCAAGTGTCAGTATCGTCAATAATTTTGAAGTTATTATGACATTGAAACTTGCAACATAAAAGGAGCCTGGTCACTTTGCGCTAATATAATCATTAACTTACTGGAAACTAAAAGATGGACAATACAAGTTTTTATGTTTTGTTGCGTAACACAATCTATTTTTAAAGACCTCGACCAATAGCTTTGGACCCGGGGTTCTCACTATATAGTGGTACTACGTATTAACGTGTCTACCTTTTGGAGTGCCTTTTCGCGAAATTTGGTATATCGATGGGTGGCAATCAAAAAGGTTTTCATTATGCCCCATGGCCCGTACTTTGATAGATAGGTTTATTGATTAAAATACACTTAGAACCCAATTTTGGTTAATTATTACACTTTGAGAACCCAATTTTCTACTAGCTTCTGTTTATTGTTTGTATACTAAGGGTATATACAAGGGTAGGCCTATACTGATCGGTAGACATTTCACTTTGGTATACCGATCGGGTGTTAATTTTGCATATGATGCAGGTATAGAAAGTCTGGGAGGCACATGCACGTATGTTTCTCCTACCAAAATCAAACGTGGGAGGCACAGGCTACGTATGATTTTCGTACACCCCCCCCCCCCCCCCCCCCCCCCCCCACCGCGCTTTGGACAGCTCATTTGCGGCGATCCAAAGACTAAATCGTTTTTTATAGGCATCGGTTATTTGAACCGTGGATTAAACATGAAGCCAAAATGTTGACCAATTAGTATTATCGGCACGGAAAAGTTGAAAAATATTGATACAAATATAGTGACGCGGACCTCTTGCATTTACCGTGTAGTTAGTGCTCAACAAGTCAATGATGAATCTCTTCTGACCGGTGTCACATGTATAGAATCATTGTACGCACAAGATTCAAGAGTATAAAATAATCGCTGTTATACCTGACATGATGCTTTTCAACATTTTAAACTGAGAGTGAAATGTGTTCGTATAAACATTGACGAAACCGTACGGTATTCAGTGGCGTACGGATCCTAACGTCCCCCCACCGAATAAAACCTATCAAATATTCGTACGTCCGGCATCGTCTGAAAATCGAAAAGGCCCTCTACTGCCCTCTAACCTAGAAGGGGACTTTATTTTTTTTCTACGCATGCGTGCGATTTCTTTGGTTTCGGTGTTAGCTTATCTCGGAAATAATGTTTCAAAGTTATGTGATATCGGAAATAAGGATTTTAAAGATGACTTATCTCTGAAATAGCGGTTTATAAGAACTTCCTAGGGATGAGAAGATGAGATCTCATCTTCTCATCCCTAGGAAGTTCTTATAAGAACTTCCTAGGGATGAGAAGATGAGATCTCATCTTCTCATCCCTAGGAAGTTCTTATAAACCGCTATTTCAGAGATAAGTCATCTTTAAAATCCTTATTTCCGATATCACATAACTTTGAAACATTATTTCCGAGATAAGCTAACACCGTATCACTGATACTGGGATGAGCCATCATCGAAATCTATGTTTCAAAATAATGATATTATTGAAATCATTATTTCCAAGATAAGCTAATACCGAATCATTGCTACTGAGATAAGCTATTATCGGAATCTCCCTTTCAAAAATAATGGTTTTATTGAAATCATTACTTCTGAGATAAACTAACACCGAATCATTGATACTGGGATAAGCTATTATCGAAATCTCTGTTTCAAAATAATGATATTATTGAAATCATTATTTCCGAGATAAGCTAACACCGAATCATTGCTACTGGGATAAGCTATTATCGATATCTCTGTTTCAAAATAATGATATTATTGAAATCATTATTTCCGAGATAAGCTAACACCGAATCATTGATACTGAGATAAGCTATTATCGAAATCTCTGTTTTAAAATAATGATATTATTGAAATCATTATTTCCGAGATAAGCTAACACCGAATCATTGCTACTGGGATAAGCTATTATCGATATCTCTGTTTCAAAATAATGATATTATTAAAATCATTATTTCCGAGATAAGCTAACACCGAATCATTGCTACTGGGATAAGCTATTATCGAAATCTCTCTTTCAAAAATATTGGTTTTATTGAAATCATTACTTCTGAGATAAACTAACACCGAATCATTGACACTGAGATAAGCTATTATCGAAATCTCTGTTTCAAAATAATGATATTATTGAAATCATTATTTCCGAGATAAGCTAACACCGAATCATTGCTACTGGGATAAGCTATTATCGATATCTCTGTTTCAAAATAATGATATTATTGAAATCATTATTTCCGAGATAAGCTAACACCGAATCATTGCTACTGATATAAGCTATTATCGAAATCTCTCTTTCAAAAATATTGGTTTTATTGAAATCATTACTTCTGAGATAAACTAACACCGAATCATTGATACTGAGATAAGCTATTATCGAAATCTCTGTTTCAAAATAATGATATTATTGAAATCATTATTTCCGAGATAAGCTAACACCGAATCATTGCTACTGATATAAGCTATTATCGAAATATCTCTTTCAAAAGTATTGGTTTTATTGAAATCATTACTTCTGAGATAAGCTAACACCGAATCATTGATACTGAGATAAGCTTTTATCGAAATCTCTGTTTCAAAATAATGATATTATTGAAATCATTATTAACGAGATATATGATATATTGTATTAAATTATTACATGTTTCCAAGATAATATCTTAGTAACAGGGTAGAAGAAATGTGTTTCAAAGTTATTTATCTTGGTATTATGGTAAAACGAATGATCACTAGATATATGATATATTGTATTAAATTATTACATGTTTCCAAGATAATATCTTAGTAACAGGGTAGAAGAAATGTGTTTCAAAGTTATTTATCTTGGTATTATGGTAAAACGAATGATCACTATAAGCTAGGTTACGAATTTCAAAGATGGCTTATCTCGGAAATAATGTTTCACATAAAGCTTATATAGGAGCTTTAAATTTCTAAAATTACTTTTCGTGGAAATAGTGATTTCAAAGATTATTAACTTGGAAATAATGATGTTGAAGATGACCTATGTTAGTAATCAGGATTGTTAAGATGATTCATTTTTGACAGATGGATTTCATAGATGACGTATCATGGAAGTAATTAAAAATATAGCTTATATGGGAAATATAGCATTTAAAAAAACCTTTTGGAGAAATACTTGTGTCAAAGGTGGCTTATCTTGAAAATAGTGTTCTAAAAATAATTTATAACAGAAATATGAATTTAATAGATGAGGTATGTCGGTGAACTGGATTTCATATATAATCTATCTTGGAAACAATGATTTCAAACATGGCGTATCTCGGACATAATGTTTCAGATATATCGGGAAAATGGATTCCAAACATTACTTATCTTGGGAAATATTGATTTTAAAACGTCATTATCGTTGAAATAATGATTTAAAAAATGATTCATTGTATAAGTAAGGATTTAAAAAATAAGTTTTTTAGGAAATAATAATATAAATAATGATATATATTGAAAATATAAATTTCACGGATAACCTTTTGGTAAATCAGGATTTCAAGGAGAGTTTTTTTGTGTAAATTAGTATTTCGAAGATGAATCATTACAAAAAAGTGCTTTAAATATAATTTATATATTAAATATGGGTTTCAAATATAGCTTAAACATGAATAGTTATATGAAAGATAATTTATCTTAGAAATTGGGATTTCAAAGATAACCTATCTCATAAATATTGATTTCGCAGAAGGTATGTCTTGAGGCTAAGGATTTCAAAATGGCTCATCGTTGAAATCACGATATTTGAGATGACTTATTTAAGAAACAATGATTTAAAAGTTGACTCATCGCAAAAATATAGATTTCTAAGATAACTTGTCTAGGAAATAATAATATCAAATATGGGTTATCTTGGAAGTATGAATTTCAAAGACCACTGTTCTTGTAAATAAGGATTTCAAAGATGACTAATCTTGAAAAAGAAATGTTTTCAATATATTTATACCTGAAATATGGATTTCAAAGATAGCTTTTCTAGAAAATCGGGATCGCAAAGTATACTTTATCTTAGAAATTAGGATTTCAAAGATAACGTATCTCTGAAGTATTTATTTCGCGGAGGACCTATCTTGGGTTAAATATTTCAGAGATGATTCATCTTGGAAACAGTGATTTCAAATATGGTCTATACGTAGTTTATCTCAGAATTATGGATTCCAAAGGTCAATAAACAAAATAAGTATTTCAAAATCAAACATTTTCTGAAAAAAGAAAAATTTGCCTTGAACACATGTAGCTCTTGTGCATCGAATCGTTTATATTTTTCCTTAGTTAATTTGATAGGCGGCGAATACTGGGTCACGCAACAATCTATTGGATTCTTCCACATCGAAATTAGAAGATGTATTCTACATTGGTAAGTAAATCACAATTTGTAGAATATGATACTATGGTTGTAATAAAAATAGGTTCACCACGCATGTACTAAAATGAACGGGTATTATTATTATTATTATTATTATTATTATTATTATTATTATTATTATTATTACTAGAGCACCTGTGCTTCACGAAGCACAATCAAAGTTCCTAGATTTGACCTCTAGATGACCTTTGACCTGTCAGGTCACTTTGAAACCCTCAGTTACATAATGTGGGTTGGCTAGGGATCCCGTTGACCAAATTTGGTCGTCATAAGTCATTCCTAGACTAGACAATTCGACCTCTAGATGACCTTTAATCTGTCGGGTTACTACACAACCTACAACAATGTAATGTGGGCTGGCCAGTGATGCTGCCAAAATGTGGTGGTCATAGCTCATTCCTAGACAATTTGACCTCTAGATTACCTTTGACCTTTCGGGTCACTACGAAACCCCAGAACTGTAATGAATGTGGGTTGGCCAGTGATACAGTTGCCCAAATTTGGTGACCATATGTCATTCCTATATAATTTGACCTCTAGATTACATTTGACTTTTCGGGTCACTACAAAAAAAATGTAATAATGAGTTGGCCAGTGATCCTGCTGCCCAAATTTGGTGGTCATATGTCATTCCTAATCTATTTGACCTCTAGATGACCTTTGACCTGTTTGACATGCCAACTATCAGCTCCGTATGTCAAAGCACATATCCGGACAAACAGATATTGTTCCTTTAGTAGTATAGATTATTATAGCCGTTTATTTCACTGAAAATGATGGTCGAGAACTAAAATCATTGCGATTACCCTTGGGCCACATCAAGAGAAGAATGTTATGTGACCACCCTCTGGTAGATTTAAACAGCATGTTACAAAGTGCACAGTGTTTTGTTGTCCATGGTGCTCCATATATTTATTACAGCCTTATTATTACCCCCCTTAATTTCCACCAACGTGGAAAAATCCGTCTTAAAGGACCTTGGTATCAAGCTCACATATTCAAACAAAGGACAGAACAAAGAGATACAACAATGCGAACAAATCAAAAATAATAAATCGTGGAGCAAGAAATGACATATTTGAAATGACGATAAACGTGATTTCAAATATTTCATTTCTTGCCATCAATATAAATTCGTGAGGCATTAACAGTGTCTTTTCATAATTTGGTTTTAGCTTGGATGAATACGAGGGTCATTCAATAAGTTCTGCCTCCTCCCTCATAACATCGCTGATACAAATGTCAGTTTTATGAAATTAGTCACGATTATAGCTCTGAATCTTGGCTTTACATTGAACGTAAATGATAATCGATATTTTTTAAACTTTTGCTCTGATGTGGTGGAAGGCAGCGAGGGCTTTAGGACAACGGAAACGGAAAATGAACATCAATATAAATACATGTTTTCGTTGTTTCTCCGTATTGTATTATTAGATATAATAGGATGATTTTTATACTGAAAATGAAAATACGATTGATGATATCTAAATTTAATACAGTATTATCATGTAATAACGATTATAAGTAAAATTAAATATTATGGGCTTGCAAGTAGTGTATATAAACTCGATTGTATGGTTATGCCTTTGTTATGACTGGAATACTGCGTATCAGACAAAACCGTTGTTCAAATTCATGCTACAGTGATGACTCGAATGTAAAATCTTTAGCATTATAGTTACTGTATGTGATTTCTTTGTAAGCAACGTTCAGAACAGTTTATCTGACAAAAAATAGTAAAAAAAAAATTCTATAGAGACACTCGATATTCCTCCAATAAGTCCTGTATGATGAGGATCTCTCAGTTCTCATGAAATCAAATATGACTTTTGCACTGTTCCGTATAGGGTAGGGTTACGCTTAATGGTTGTCCTGATGTTGTTCTGGCAAATCAAACACCATATTTTTCATATCAAATCAGTCACGTTCATTGTTTATAGTCTGTTTAAGATATATATGAAATTTATAACGGTAATACTTGACCAAAAGGTACATTACGTCTCTTAGAACTGGCGAAATAGTAAGTACTTTAGGGATATTTAACTGTTTTTCAGCCGTTTCCGTCACAATAAAAGAACATTTGGTGTTCACTGCATCTCCAGAAAAGTATAACTAGTACTCATACCGATTTACTATTAAGTTGTAGCTGAGATTCAAAGCTACTATTGAGGTATATTTCATAAGACTGGCATATACATGTATAATAGCCAAGTTATGAGGTAGGAGGCAGAACTTATTCAATGACCCTCGTAGATTGTGTGACCTTGGTGTACCCAAGTATGACGAAGATACTAAACCTGCGTACATGAAAATTAATTAGCAGCTATTAGCACTGGTTACGCAATTATTGACAGATGTGATATGGAGGTCACTGCAATGAAGGGTTAAAATTAAACGTGGCGCCCTTTTTAGTGTCCAGTAAATACCTGGTATTCAACCTTTATGCAGAGTATATATAATGAGACATGCATTGCATGACTGGCCAGGCGGCCTGTCAGTCGGTGGATACCAAATACACAATCTACGTTATGCCGATGACACCACCCTGTTTGCTACAAATATGGAAGAGATGGAGGAACTCCTGAAGAAAGTCAAAGTGGAGAGTGAGCGACTTGGCCTACGTCTCAATGTCAGCAAGACCAATATTATGTCCATGGGCACAGATGGTGTGGAAGAGCTTCTAATAATTGATGATAACGAGGTAGAATCAGTCACGCAATTCAACTTTCTTGGATCCTTGATCACCAAAGAGGGCGGCTGCAGTCAAGAGATTAGACGCCGTTTGGCAATGGCTAGATCAGCAATGATCAACCTAAGCAAGATCTGATCTGATAGAGGAATTACCAGAGCAACAAAAACCAGGCTTGTCCAAGCCCTTGTATTTCCAATTGCCATGTATGCCTGTGAAACGTGGACCCTAACTAAAGCTGACAAAAAACGAATAGCTGCTTTCGAGATGTGGTGTTGGTGGCGTATGCTTCGCATCTCATGGACAATGAGAAGGACAAACGACAGTATTATTGAAGAAATTGGGCTGTCAAAGCGTCTTCTTCATAGTATTAACATCCAAATGCTGAGCTACTTCGGTCATATTGCACGTCGCAAGGGTAACAACCTAGAGAAGATGATCATGCAAGGCATGATTAAAGGGAAGAGAAAGAAAGGTAGACCCCGGTCCCGGTGGATTGACCAAATAAGATCGATTACTGGACACCCTCTCCGTGATTGTTACTCTTTTGCTGAAAATCGTTATCTGTGGCGTAGTATCTGTATGACAGGAACGTACCAACCAACCAAATACCTGGTTAGATGCAATGATACTAGCTAATTATGCCAATAAGCCACGCCCATTTAGCTGTAAAGAAAATCTCTGAAAACCCCCAGATATCTGTAGATACTAAAACCTAAATTGGGTAAACTACTAACTAAGACCCCCTCTCAAATGTCATTAAAATCGATTTTGGCTAGGGTCTTAGGTTAGCAGTTCAGGTGGGGTAAATTACTAACCTAAGACCCTCTCTCAAATGTTATGAAAATCGATTTTGGCTATAGGGTTTTAGGTTACTGAACTACTAACCTAAGACCCCATCTCAAATGTCCTTAAAATCGAGTTTTCAATGGGTATTGAGGTTTATTCCGTACAAGACTTGATATGTATTGTTGTAGGGTATTGTAGGTTCCCAGTGCTACTTTTTCAATGGGAAATAACACTGTGCAGTGGTGTGATTTCAAATGGAGCTGCTCAACATTGTAATTCATTTGAACCCCCCCCCCCCCCCCCCCTGTAGAGTTACGATAAATCTTCTTTTTTAAATGGAGTAACCCATATACCTTTTTTATAATGCGATTAATAATGTATACCGTAATGCATTTGCTTTCTTTCAGCTATTTCTCATGTCTCTTCTTATGATGATGAAATCGATTCAAGCTCCCGATCCTATCGAAGTGGAACATGGAATTGATAACAGGTTGAACCGGGAAGAAATTATCATCATATACTTTTCGATGGGATACACAGCCATTCAAATCCGATGTTTTCTTACAATGAGGCATGGGATTTTTATAAGCCTTGTACATATGCGCCGACTGATGTGGCGGCTTGGCCTTTACCGTCGTGGACATCCATCAAATATCAATGATATCGTGGATGCTATCCGCACTGAACTGAATGGAAGTGGAAGACTTCTTGGATACCGCAACATGTGGCGAAGGTTGACCACTGCTTATGGTTTACGTGTGAGCCAAAACATGACAAGATTGCTTCTCGGTATATTGGACCCTGAAGGGGTTGCCTTGAGGACACGCGGCCGTCTTCACCGACGAGAGTACGTGTGTAGTGGACCTAACTATGTATGGCATATTGACGGTTGGGACAAGTGGAAGCAGTTTGGTTTTGCTGTGCACGCATGTGTTGATGGATTTTCCCGAAAGGTGTTATGGTTGAAAGTAGGAAGAAGTAACAACAATCCTGCCATTATTGCCGGATTCTATCTGAAAACTATTAAGCGATTACAATGTGTACCACGAGTGGTACGAAGTGATCGCGGATCTGAGAATGGTCGTGTGAGATTGTTGCAGATTGCACTACGAATGAACCATAACGATGGACTTTCTGGACATCATAGCTTCAGATACGGTCGATCTACAGCAAACCAGCGTGTGGAGTGTTTTTGGAGTCAACTTCGTCGAATGGTAACTCACTTTTGGATCAATTTCTTCAGGGACATGAGAGACGCTGGCGTGTTTGATAACAGTAACCCGGTCCACGTTGAATGCTTGAGATTTTGTTTCACCAAAGTTTTGCAAGCCGACTTAGACCGAGCGGTTGAATTATGGAATAATCATACAATTCGACGTCAAAACGGTCGTGAGAGTCCATCGGGAAAACCGAATATGATGTATTTTTTGCCAGAGCAATTTGGTTCAACAGACCAGTCGAAAAACTTACTATATAGTGAGAACGATATAGATGATGTGGCTACTCAATTTTGTGAAGAATATCCTCAGTATGGATGTAACGATGCCTTTGTAAACATTGTTGAATTAATCATTGGAGACGATATTGAGAATTATGAGATGCCAACCACTGCAGATCAAGCGTTATCCATGTACAGTAACTTGACTGAACTTTTTGATGGATTGTATTAGCTCATTATATATGCTTCACTCGTAGTTATTCAATTCACTCTATTAAAGGAGGTAGTCCTATCAAAGGTAGTATAGGAACTCTCTAAATTCTTAAGAGTGAATAAGAAATCCTTCTTGGAGTGACTCTTCGGGTCAGTCGCAAAAATTGACATTTCAATCTACCAAGAGTGAAAATCACTTATTTTCCTCCATTCGAGTAAAATTTCAAACTGTAAAGAATTGATTTTTCACTTTGCAAAAAGTGAAATTTTAACCTTTTTAGAGTGAAATTTTCAATCTTTTCACAGATCTTTGATCTTTCCCTCAGTACAATCTCTCTCGATTGAAGTGTGTTTAGATTTAATAAACGTAAAAAATCACTCGAAAGGGATTGTATCAGGGAAAGATCTGTAAAAAGCAATTGAAAAACGTGTAGAGTGAAAATTCACTCTTTACATTTGAAATTTTACTCGTATGGAAGAAAATAAGGGATTTTCACTCTTTGTAATTGACCTTAAGACTCACCCCAAGGAGGATTGAATTTTTCACTCTTTCAAATTTACAGAGGTTACTTATCCCTACTTGTAGCATGTGTATAGAGATGAGACTAATGTCATCAATGCTATGCAGAGCTGTATTCAAGTTGTAAACTCCGCTGAGTTTTTATTATTGACCAAGCGTTTCATATATTCAAAGGTAGATATGATGGATTGATGCGTGAACATGGTGAACACAAAAAAAGCAAGTAAAAATTTTCGGGTTTTTTTCAGTAGATAATACACACCTCTTACTGTTATTGATTAGGGTGTCAAAAACAGCGAACAGCAAAATTCGGAAAATGGGTATCTTTTTTAATCCTTGTGATACTTGTTAAGACGGATGAATTAGCATGATTAGAGATCAAAAATCATATAAAAGGTATCAAAAACAGACAAAAAATACTTGTTTAGGGCCCGTGTTTAGGTTATGTATTTTTAGTCGGTAGAAATACTTGTTTAAGGTGCATATTGTAAGCCCATGTTCGCGCATCATATCCACCTCTGAATACAAGTTGCCCCCGGAGTTATTGAATTGGGCCATTCCAGAAATTAATGGCATGCCCCCTAAAGAAGACATGCACATTTTTACGGACATTTTTGGGAATTCCCAGGCTTTGAATTTCCATGTCTTCTTTAGGGGTTAATACTTTTTCATTGAAACACTTATGGGAATTCCTATGTCTTCTTTTACTATTTTGGCTAACGGCGGAAAATATTTTGGGAGTTTGCCCTGAAATTGGATAACAAATTTGGGAATTCTCGAATTCCTATGTCTTCTTTACCCCTGCGACTAATAAAAAGGTTGATTTATTTGTAGATTTTCCACTGAAAAATATGGGTAAAAAAATTGGGAATCCCATGTCTTCTTTAGGGGTTTTGTTTGTTTGTTTGTTTGTTTGTTTGTTTAAACGGTTGGTCCGTATGGACACACACTTGGGTCCTGAAGGGACCAGACTCGAGCAAATTGCTCAGGTCAGGCTTAAAAAGCCTATATAAGCATTCTGGCTGAATCAAATGAAAGTATGAACAACCACTCCCAAACCAATAAAGTTAACAATTTTGCGTGTACCATTAATTTCTGCCCATTGAACGACCATGTTTCTTAAATTTGTTGACTGATCATAATTATTGAAGTTGAATTCAGTTCTTTAATTGAATCATGATCAAGTTGTTGATTACCATAGCTATAATAATTCAGTTATTTAATTGAACGATTATGTTCTTGAAGTTGTTGATCGCCTTGTGTACCTAATAGCAAATCAGTCATTGAACTGAACGATCATGTTGTTGATCACCATTGGGTACCTATAGGAATTCAGTGTTATGGGTGTGAAACACCCCCCTTGGGTCGGTCCGGAACAATTAAAGGAGGGGAAAGAAAAAACAGGAGGTGAAAGAGGGAAAGGAAAGGAAAGGACATTGTAGTGTCAATGTGCCACCAAACCGTCCTAATTTGGTGTCAAAATTGCAAAATTCCACAGTCAGAGGGGTTCCATCCCCCTCAGACTCCCCTTTCTGAGTAAGTAAATTACTAGAATGTTTTATTTCCTGCTAATCATGATTTTAAAAGAATGAACATGATCAACAAGTAAAGTAAATTAAAAAATCGGGAAAAAAATGTTATGCATTGTCAAATATTACATTGACAGATTGGGCAAAAAAGTATGCCTCAAATTAATTACATACGTTTACTTTGACAATTGCAACATTTTTCCATCTACTGAGGGAGCATCACCTTCAGACTACCCTTAAATAATCTAAAACATCATAATATATCGTTTTTATTTTTTTGCAACCATTTTTAGTACACTTTTTATCATAGAGTATATACAAAATTATAAGTAATAAGTAATTTGACTCCCGGGGGGGGGGGGGGGGGACACTCGTATAAAAATGTGGTAAGCATGCGCGTGAATTGACTTTCAAAACTGACCCTTATCGAGGGGTGTCTACTAACCTAAGACCTAAGACCCACAAACTAAGGCCCAAAAACTAAGACCCCTCTTATATCAGTTCTGGGGCAAAAAGACCATGATATTGGGTAAGAAGATGAGAGTGAAGGAGAGGTCATCAAAATCGATTTTGGCGCCAAAAAACCTAGGGTCTTAGGTAAGTAGTTCAGATGGGGGTAAACTATTAACCTAAGACCCCTCTCAATTATCCTTAAAAACGATTTGGCCAGGGTCTTACATTAATTAGTTCAGGTGGGGGGTAAACTACTAACCTAAGACCCCCTCTCAAATGTCATTAAAATCGATTCTGGCTAGGGTCTTAGGTTAGTAGTTCAGGTGGAGGTAAACTACTAACCTAAGACCCCCTCTCAAATGTCATTAAAATCGATTCTGGCTAGGGTCTTACGTTAGTAGTTCAGGTGGGGGTAAACTACTAACCTAAGACCCCCTCTCAAATGTCATTAAAATAGATTTTGGCTAGGGTCTTACGTTAGTAGTTCAGGTGGGGGTAAACTACTAACCTAAGACCCCATCTCAAATGTCATTAAAATCGATTTTGGCTAGGGTCTTAGGTTAGTAGTTCAGGTGGAGGTAAACTATATACTAACCTAAGACCCCCTCTCAAATGTCATTAAAATCGATTTTGGCTAGGGTCTTAGGTTAGTAGTTTAGGTGGGGGTAAAAACTACTAACCTAAGACCCCCTCTCAAATGTCATTAAAATCGATTCTGGCTAGGGTCTTAGGTTAGTAGCTCAGGTGGGCGTAAACTACTAACCTAAGACCCCCTCTCAAATGTCATTAAAATCGATTTTGGCTAGGGTCTTACGTTAGTAGTTCAGGTGGGGGTAAACTACTAACTTAAGACCCCCTCTCAAATGTCATTAAAATCGATTTTGGCTAGGGTCTTAGGTTAGTAGTTCGGGTGGTAGTCCTGCATATAGGTGAAAGTATTGTTCAATTTTGGGGAAAAGCATGAAACTTGGCAGAAGTGTAGTACTTGACCTACTGAACAATTCTAGATATGGGGTCAAAAATATTTTATCCAAGATGGCCACCATTTTTTCAAAAGGGCCGCCATCTACATTTTTGTGAAATTCTCATATGAAAATAGTTTAAATGTGTTTTTTGCCTCTAATATTTTGAAGATAGACTATAAATGTAACAAGTTGGTATAGAAGTCACTTATCAATAACCAAAATGGCTGCACAATTTCAAAATGGCCGCCAAATAACACCAAAAATCACAATTTTAGCTTTAAAACGGGAATAGTTAATAATTTCTCACCTGAATAATCGTGTGATGTAATAGCTACATCAATCATCAATAATTTAATGTTCATTCTTGTTCAATGCTTAAATCAAGGGTTGCCATTTTAATTTTCGAGGGTTGCCAATCTAATTTTAGAACATATATATTTTCATGACCGTGTGTATTTTGGGGATCTCGATCATGTTAAGATAACAGATCACGATTCATGCCATTAAAAAAATGTCCTGTTCTCTGACCAGCCATTGTATGCTCTTGCAAAGCAAATTCAGTGGAACTGACCTGATAGTTATGGAGAGCTTGGATCAACATTGCCTCTGGGGAGGGGGGGGGGGGGATTTTTATTTTTCCTTAATTAAAAAAAAAGGTGTGTCAACCTTTTCCCCCTTGATAGTCCTGCATATAAGAACAACAATCTTAAAGCAGCTCTTGTTTCATTGACTTCAAGAAAGCATTTGATACCATCCACAGGGCTAATGTACCGAAATACTATTGCTCATGTCACAACACCTGTGATGGTGTTACACAAGATTTTAGCACGAAAATCAGGGTTACCCCACCCCCATCCCTATCAAAGTTTGGAGATCTTCATTCTGGAACAAAGGCTGGGTTAGCATGTACAACATGCTGCAAATGCCATGGTGACTGTGAACGTTAGTAAAATGGACAGCAGGTAGTCTTTTTTGTGAATGTGTGACTTTGGATCAACTTGTGTAGCAAACAATGAGTAAATTCTCAAAACTGTGAGATGTTAATAATAGGCAAAGATTTTCATGTGGATATTATCAAACAATGTTGGCGTTCTGTGATGTAAACAGATTACTAAGAATCTAAAAATGTGATTTGCATGGCAAGATGAATATAATGTAGGCCCGATTCTTGTAGAACTTTAGTAACTATATTTTTGCCAATTTTTATGCTTTTATATACGTTAAATATGAAATGTAATCAAACATTCTCTAATGATGGTGGCCATATTGAATTTGCTGGCCATCTTTGTATTTAGGTAGGAAATATCATGGTCACATCCAGGTTTGTTTAAGTCATGAAAAGCAACATTTGTGACATATTTATAAGTCTTTCTAAGGTTAGAAATGTGAAATTTAGCGATGGGTTCAGTATTTAAAAAGTTACCTTTGTGCCAAGTTTCATGCATTTCTATGGTTGTTTAACTTGAAACTAGTGAAAGTAGTTTGATGATGGCGGCCATTTTGAATTTGTCGGCCATCTTGAAATTTGGGGCGGAAATATTTTTGGCCCCATATCCATATGTGTTCAGCACATCAAAAGCTACATTTGTGCCAAGTTTCACGCTTTTCCCCAAAATTGAACAATTTTCTTGTATTGGTGCACCTACAGGGTGAGTCAAAAAAACTGCACTAGTGGAAAGAAAAATCTGTATTTTCAAAACCAAATTGGAACTTGAAAAGCAAATTACTTCAAAAGAAACGTTTACTAATTAGCATATTTTTGTGAAAATATGAGGTCAATCGCATTTACCGTTTGTTTTTGGTGACCCTTTTTAATGAAAAACAGCCATATCATTTTTGTCCACGGGGCCATCTAAATAGGGCATTAATAAAGCAATCTTATTGTGTCTCAATTGAAAGTTGGAATTTTATTTATTTTAAAAGAAAGGTATACTTATGAGAACTTTCTAGTAAAAAATTGAAGTCAATCGCATTTACCGTTCGTCTTTGGTGACTCTTTTAAATGAGGCGCACACATTTATTTTGTCCACGAGCCAATTAAATTGAAAATTTATAAGAGCAATCTATTTGTGTCTTTCCCTCATATTGGTATTGTGATTCAATCAACATGGTATTGCTAAATTCAATGGATCATTCTGGATAATCCCATCGATTTAAACTAACACATTGTTTGTGTTCAAAAGTTGAATAAAATAAGATCTTTAATACACATTTTTGGGCGTGTTTTTCAAATGTAACAAATGAAATGTGTGAATTACTTTTCATGAGAACACGTGCGCAGAGTTGCATTGCGTTGCAAGGAATCCATGAACACTGAAGAACACCACTATTATGATTTTTTTACCTGAGAGACTAGAATAAATAAAAACACAAGAGATACATACAAATAAAGCTTAAACCAAAAGTGTTATCTGTTTCAAATTCATTGTGTATTATTGTACCAATATGCTTTTATACATGTTTGAATTGAGATGGTCCGTGGACAAAAATGAAAATGCTGTTTCTTATCAAAAAAGGTCACCAAAGTCAAACGGTAATTGCAATTGACCTCAAATTTTCACAAAAATATGCTAATTAGTGTACGTTTCTTTTGAGGTAATTTTCTTTTCATGTTTCAATTTTATTGTGAAATACAGTGATTTCTTTCAACTAGTGCAGTTTTTTTAACTCACCCTGTATATGCAGGACTTATGGGGGTAAACTACTAACCTAAGACCCCCTCTCAAATGTCATTAAAATCGATTTTGGCTAAGGTCTTAGGTTAGTAGTTCAGGAGGTGGAGGTAAACTACTAACCTAAGACCCCCTCTCAAATGTCATTAAAATTGATTTTGGCTAGGGTCTTAGGTTAGTAGTTCAGGTGGATCTACTAACCTAAGACTCCCTCTCAAATGTCATTAAAATCGATTTTGGCTAGGGTCTTAGGTTAGTAGTTCAGATGGGGGTAAACTACTAACCTAAGACCCCCTCTCAAATGTCATTGAAATCGATGTTGGCTAGGGTCTTAGGTTAGTAGTTCAGATGGGGTAACCTAAGACTACTAACCTAAGACCCTTCTCAAATGTCCTTAAAATCGATTTTGGCTAGGGTCCTAGTAGTTTAGGTGAGGGTAAATTCGATTTTTGCTAAGGTCCTGGTAGTTCAGGTGGGGGTAACTACTAACCTAAGACCTCTCTCAAATGTCATTAAAATCGATTTTGGCTAGGGTCTTAGGTTAGTAGTTCAGGTGGGGGTAAACTCCGGGGGTAAAATACTAACCTAAGACCCCCTGTCAAATGTTATTAAAATAGATTTTGGCTAGGGTCTTAGGTTAGTAGTTCAGGTGGAGGTAAACTACTAACCTAAGACCCCCTCTCAAATGTCATTAAAATCGATTTTGGCTAGGGTCTTAGGTTAGTAGTTCAGGTGGGGGTAAACTCCGGGGGTAAACTACTAACCTAAGACCCCCTGTCAAATGTTATTAAAATAGATTTTGGCTAGGGTCTTAGGTTAGTAGTTCAGGTGGGGGTAAACTACTAACCTAAGACTCATCTCAAATATCATTAAAATCGATTTTGGCTAGGATCTTAAGTTAGTAGTTCAGGTGGGGGTAAACTACTAACCTAAGACCTCTCTCAAATGTCATTAAAATCGATTTTGGCTAGGGTCTTAGGTTAGTAATTCAGGTGGGGGTAAACTCCGGGGGTAAACTACTAACCTAAGACCCCCTGTCAAATGTTATTAAAATAGATTTTGGCTAGGGTCTTAGGTTAGTAGTTCAGGTGGGGGTAAACTACTAACCTAAGACTCATCTCAAATGTCATTAAAATCGATTTTGGCTAGGGTCTTAGGTTAGTAGTTCAGGTGGGGTAAACTACTAACCTAAGACCCCCTGTCAAATGTTATTAAAATCGATTTTGGCTAGGGTCTTAGGCTAGTTGTTCAGGTGGGGGTAAGCTACTAACATAAGACTCCCTCTCAAATGTCATTAAAATTGATTCTGGCTAGGGTCTTAGGTTAGTAGCTCAGGTGGGGGTAAACTCCGGGGGTAAACTACTACCTAAGACCCCCTGTCAAATGTTATTAAAATAGATTTTGGCTAGGGTCTTAGGTTAGTAGTTCAGGTGGAGGTAAACTACTAACCTAAGACCCCCTCTCAAATGTCATTAAAATCGATTTTGGCTAGGGTCTTAGGTTAGTAGTTCAGGTGGGGGTAAACTACTAACCTAAGACTCATCTCAAATATCATTAAAATCGATTTTGGCTAGGATCTTAAGTTAGTAGTTCAGGTGGGGGTAAACTACTAACCTAAGACCTCTCTCAAATGTCATTAAAATCGATTTTGGCTAGGGTCTTAGGTTAGTAGTTCAGGTGGGGGTAAACTCCGGGGGTAAACTACTAACCTAAGACCCCCTGTCAAATGTTATTAAAATAGATTTTGGCTAGGGTCTTAGGTTAGTAGTTCAGGTGGGGGTAAACTACTAACCTAAGACTCATCTCAAATGTCATTAAAATCGATTTTGGCTAGGGTCTTAGGTTAGTAGTTCAGGTGGGGTAAACTACTAACCTAAGACCCCCTGTCAAATGTTATTAAAATCGATTTTGGCTAGGGTCTTAGGCTAGTTGTTCAGGTGGGGGTAAGCTACTAAAATAAGACCCCCTCTCAAATGTCATTGAAATTGATTCTGGCTAGGGTCTTAGGTTAGAAGTTCAGGTGGGGATAAAAACTACTAACCTAAGACCCCCTCTCAAATGTCATTAAATTCGATTCTGGCCAGGGTCTTATGTTAGTAGCTCAGGTGGGGGTAAACTACTAACCTAAGACCCCCTCTCAAATGTCATTAAAATCGATTTTGGCTAGGGTCTTAGGTTAGTAGTTCAGGTGGGGGTAAACTACTAACCTAAGACCCCCTCTCAAATGTCATTAAAATCGATTTTGGCTAGGGTCTTAGGTTAGTAGTTCAGGTGGGGGTAAACTACTAACCTAAGACCCCCTCTCAAATGTCATTAAAATCGATTTTGACTAGGGTCTTAGGTTAGTAGTTCAGGTGGGGGTTATCTACTAACCTAAGACCTCCTCTCAAATGTCATTAAAATCGATTTTGGCTAGGGTCTTAGGTTAGTAGTTCAGGTGGGGGTTATCTACTAACCTAAGACCCCTCTTAAATGTCATTAAAATCGATTCTGGCTAGGGGTTAGGTTAGTAGCTCAGGTGGGGGTAAACTACTAACCTAAGACCCCCTCTCAAATGTCATTAAAATCGATTTTGGCTAGGGTCTTAGGTTAGTAGTTCAGGTTGGGGGTAAACTACTAACCTAAGACCCCCTCTCATATGTCATTAAAATCGATTTTGGCTAGGGTCTTAGGTTAGTAGTTCAGGTGGGGGTAATCTGCGGGGGTAAACTACTAACCTAAGACCCCCTGCCAAATGTTATTTAAATCGATTTTGGCTAGGGTCTTAGGTTAGTTGTTCAGGTGGGGGTAAGCTACTAAAATAAGACCCCCTCTCAAATGTCATTGAAATTGATTCTGGCTAGGGTCTTAGGTTAATACCTCAGGTGGGGGTAAACTACTAACCTAAGACCCCCTCTCAAATGTCCTTAAAATCGATTTGGATAGGGTCTTACGTTAGAAGTTCAGCTGGGGGTAAACTACTACCCTAAGACCCCCTCTCAAATGTCCTTAAAATCGATTTGGCCAGGGTATTTATTACGTTAATTAGTTCAGGTGGGGTTAAACTACTAACCTAAGACCCCCTCTCAAATGTCCTTAAAATCGATTTTGGCTAGGGTCCTAGTAGTTCAGGTGGGGGTAAACTACTAACCTGAGACCCCCTGTCAAATGTCATTAAAATTGATTTTGGCTAGGGTCTTAGGTTAGTAGTTCAGGTGGGGGGAAACTAATAACCTAATACCCCCTCTCAAATATCAATAAAATCGATTTTGGCTAGGGTCTTAGGTTAGTAGTTCAGGTGGAGGTAAACTACTAACCTAAGACCCCCTCTCAAATGTCATTAAAGTCGATTTTGGCTAGGGTCTTAGGTTAGTAGTTCAGGTAGGGGTAAACTACTAACCTAAGACCCCCTGTCAAATGTTACTAAAATCGATTTTTGCTAGAGTCTTAGGTTAGTTGTTCAGGTGGGGGTAAGCTACTAACATAAGACCCCCTCTCAAATGTCATTAAAATTGATTCTGGCTAGGGTCTTAGGTTAGTAGCTCAGGTGGGGGTAAACTACTAACCTAAGACCCCCTCTCAAATGTCATTAAAGTCGATTTTGGCTAGGGTCTTAGGTTAGTAGTTCAGGTAGGGGTAAACTACTAACCTAAGACCCCCTGTCAAATGTTACTAAAATCGATTTTTGCTAGGGTCTTAGGTTAGTTGTTCAGGTGGGGGTAAGCTACTAACATAAGACTCCCTCTCAAATGTCATTAAAATTGATTCTGGCTAGGGTCTTAGGTTAGTAGCTCAGGTGGGGGTAAACTCCGGGGGTAAACTACTAACCTAAGACCCCCTGTCAAATGTTATTAAAATAGATTTTGGCTAGGGTCTTAGGTTAGTAGTTCAGGTGGAGGTAAGCTACTAACCTAAGACCCCCTCTCAAATGTCATTAAAATCGATTTTGGCTAGGGTCTTAGGTTAGTAGTTCAGGTGGGGGTAACCTACTAACCTAAGACTCATCTCAAATATCATTAAAATCGATTTTGGCTAGGATCTTAAGTTAGTAGTTCAGGTGGGGGTAAACTACTAACCTAAGACCTCTCTCAAATGTCATTAAAATCGGTTTTGGCTAGGGTCTTAGGTTAGTAGTTCAGGTGGGGGTAAACTCCGGGGGTAAACTACTAACCTAAGACCCCCTGTCAAATGTTATTAAAATAGACTTTGGCTAGGGTCTTAGGTTAGTAGTTCAGGTGGGGTTAAACTACTAACCTAAGATTCATCTCAAATGTCATTAAAATCGATTTTGGCTAGGGTCTTAGGTTAGTAGTTCAGGTGGGGTAAACTACTAACCTTAGACCCCCTGTCAAATGTTATTAAAATCGATTTTGGCTAGGGTCTTAGGCTAGTTGTTCAGGTGGGGGTTAGCTACTAAAATAAGACCCCCTCTCAAATGTCATTGAAATTGATTCTGGCTAGGGTCTTAGGTTAGAAGTTCAGGTGGGGATAAAAACTACTAACCTAAGACCCCCTCTCAAATGTCATTAAATTCGATTCTGGCTAGGGTCTTAGGTTAGTAGCTCAGGTGGGGGTAAACTACTAACCTAAGACCCCCTGTCAAATGTTATTAAAATCGATTTTGGCTAGGGTCTTAGGTTAGTAGTTCAGAAGGGGGTAAACTACTGACCTAAGACCCCCTCTCAAATGTCATTAAAATCGATTTTGGCTAGGGTCTTAGGTTAGTAGTTCAGGTGGGGGTAAACTACTAACCTAAGACCCCCTCTCAAATGTCATTAAAATCGATGTTGGCTAGGGTCTTAGGTTAGTAGTTCAGATGGGGTAAACTACTAACCTAAGACTACTAACCTAAGACCCTTCTCAAATGTCCTTAAAATCGATTTTGGCTAGGGTCCTAGTAGTTTAGGTGAGGGTAAATTCGATTTTTGCTAAGGTCCTGGTAGTTCAGGTGGGGGTAACTACTAACCTAAGACCTCTCTCAAATGTCATTAAAATCGATTTTGGCTAGGGTCTTAGGTTAGTAGTTCAGGTGGGGTAAACTCCGGGGGTAAACTACTAACCTAAGACCCCCTGTCAAATGTTATTAAAATAGATTTTGGCTAGGGTCTTAGGTTAGTAGTTCAGGTGGAGGTAAACTACTAACCTAAGACCCCCTCTCAAATGTCATTAAAATCGATTTTGGCTAGGGTCTTAGGTTAGTAGTTCAGGTGGGGGTAAACTCCGGGGGTAAACTACTAACCTAAGACCCCCTGTCAAATGTTATTAAAATAGATTTTGGCTAGGGTCTTAGGTTAGTAGTTCAGGTGGGGTAAATTACTAACCTGAGACCCCCTCGCAAATGTCATTAAAATCGATTTTAGCTAGGGTCTTAGGTTAGTAGTTCAGGTGGGGGTAAACTACTAACCTAAGACTCATCTCAAATATCATTAAAATCGATTTTGGCTAGGATCTTAAGTTAGTAGTTCAGGTGGGGGTAAACTACTAACCTAAGACCTCTCTCAAATGTCATTAAAATCGATTTTGGCTAGGGTCTTAGGTTAGTAGTTCAGGTGGGGGTAAACTCCGGGGGTAAACTACTAACCTAAGACCCCCTGTCAAATGTTATTAAAATAGATTTTGGCTAGGGTCTTAGGTTAGTAGTTCAGGTGGGGTAAACTACTAACCTAAGACTCATCTCAAATGTCATTAAAATCGATTTTGGCTAGGGTCTTAGGTTAGTAGTTCAGGTGGGGTAAACTACTAACCTAAGACCCCCTGTCAAATGTTATTAAAATCAATTTTGGCTAGGGTCTTAGGCTAGTTGTTCAGGTGGGGGTAAGCTACTAACATAAGACTCCCTCTCAAATGTCATTAAAATTGATTCTGGCTAGGGTCTTAGGTGAGTAGCTCAGGTGGGGGTAAACTCCGGGGGTAAACTACTAACCTAAGACCCCCTGTCAAATGTTATTAAAATAGATTTTGGCTAGGGTCTTAGGTTAGTAGTTCAGGTGGAGGTAAACTACTAACCTAAGACCCCCTCTCAAATGTCATTAAAATCGATTTTGGCTAGGGTCTTAGGTTAGTAGTTCAGGTGGGGGTAAACTACTAACCTAAGACTCATCTCAAATATCATTAAAATCGATTTTGGCTAGGATCTTAAGTTAGTAGTTCAGGTGGGGGTAAACTACTAACCTAAGACCTCTCTCAAATGTCATTAAAATCGATTTTGGCTAGGGTCTTAAGTTAGTAGTTCAGGTGGGGGTAAACTCCGGGGGTAAACTACTAACCTAAGACCCCCTGTCAAATGTTATTAAAATAGATTTTGGCTAGGGTCTTAGGTTAGAAGTTCAGGTGGGGATAAAAACTACTAACCTAAGACCCCCTCTCAAATGTCATTAAATTCGATTCTGGCTAGGGTCTTAGGTTAGTAGCTCAGGTGGGGGTAAACTACTAACCTAAGACCCCCTCTCAAATGTCATTAAAATCGATTTTGGCTAGGGTCTTAGGTTAGTAGTTCAGGTGGGGGTAAACTACTAACCTAAGACACCCTCTCAAATGTCATTAAAATCGATTTTGGCTAGGGTCTTAGGTTAGTAGTTCAGGTTGGGGGTAAACTACTAACCTAAGACCCCCTCTCATATGTCATTAAAATGTCATCTTAAATGTCATTAAAATCGATTCTGGCTAGGGGTTAGGTTAGTAGCTCAGGTGGGGGTAAACTACTAACCTAAGACCCCCTCTCAAATGTCATTAAAATCGATTTTGGCTAGGGTCTTAGGTTAGTAGTTCAGGTGGGGGTAATCTCCGGGGGTAAACTACTAACCTAAGACCCCCTGCCAAATGTTATTTAAATCGATTTTGGCTAGGGTCTTAGGTTAGTTGTTCAGGTGGGGGTAAGCTACTAAAATAAGACCCCCTCTCAAATGTCATTGAAATTGATTCTGGCTAGGGTCTTAGGTTAATACCTCAGGTGGGGGTAAACTACTAACCTAAGACCCCCTCTCAAATGTCCTTAAAATCGATTTGGATAGGGTCTTACGTTAGAAGTTCAGCTGGGGGTAAACTACTACCCTAAGACCCCCTCTCAAATGTCCTTAAAATCGATTTGGCCAGGGTATTACGTTAATTAGTTCAGGTGGGGTTAAACTACTAACCTAAGACCCCCTCTCAAATGTCCTTAAAATCGATTTTGGCTAGGGTCCTAGTAGTTCAGGTGGGGGTTAACTACTAACCTGAGACCCCCTGTCAAATGTCATTAAAATTGATTTTGGCTAGGGTCTTAGGTTAGTAGTTCAGGTGGGGGGAAACTAATAACCTAATACCCCCTCTCAAATGTCAATAAAATCGATTTTGGCTAGGGTCTTAGGTTAGTAGTTCAGGTGGAGGTAAACTACTAACCTAAGACCCCCTCTCAAATGTCATTAAAGTCGATTTTGGCTAGGGTCTTAGGTTAGTAGTTCAGGTAGGGGTAAACTACTAACCTAAGACCCCCTGTCAAATGTTACTAAAATCGATTTTTGCTAGAGTCTTAGGTTAGTTGTTCAGGTAGGGGTAAGCTACTAACATAAGACCCCCTCTCAAATGTCATTAAAATTGATTCTGGCTAGGGTCTTAGGTTAGTAGCTCAGGTGGGGGTAAACTACTAACCTAAGACCCCCTCTCAAATGTCATTAAAGTCGATTTTGGCTAGGGTCTTAGGTTAGTAGTTTAGGTAGGGGAAAACTACTAACCTAAGACCCCCTGTCAAATGTTACTAAAATCGATTTTTGCTAGGGTCTTAGGTTAGTTGTTCAGGTGGGGGTAAGCTACTAACATAAGACTCCCTCTCAAATGTCATTAAAATTGATTCTGGCTAGGGTCTTAGGTTAGTAGCTCAGGTGGGGGTAAACTCCGGGGGTAAACTACTAACCTAAGACCCCCTGTCAAATGTTATTAAAATAGATTTTGGCTAGGGTCTTAGGTTAGTAGTTCAGGTGGAGGTAAACTACTAACCTAAGACCCCCTCTCAAATGTCATTAAAATCGATTTTGGCTAGGGTCTTAGGTTAGTAGTTCAGGTGGGGGTTATCTACTAACCTAAGACCTCCTCTCAAATGTCATTAAAATCGATTTTGGCTAGGGTCTTAGGTTAGTAGTTCAGGTGGGGGTTATCTACTAACCTAAGACCCCTCTTAAATGTCATTAAAATCGATTCTGGCTAGGGGTTAGGTTAGTAGCTCAGGTGGGGGTAAACTACTAACCTAAGACCCCCTCTCAAATGTCATTAAAATCGATTTTGGCTAGGGTCTTACGTTAGTAGTTCAGGTGGGGGTAAACTACTAACCTAAGACCCCCTCTCAAATGTCATCAAAATCGATTTGGGCTTAGGTTAGTAGTTCAGGTGGGGGTAAACTACTAACCTAAGACCCCCTCTCAAATGTAATTAAAATCGATTTTGGCTAGGGTCTTATGTTAGTAGTTGAGGTGGGGATAAAAACTACTAACCTAAGACCCCCTCTCAAATGTCATTAAAATCGATTCTGGCTAGGGTCTTAGGTTAGTAGCTAAGGTGGGGGTAAACTACTAACCTAAGACCCCCTCTCAAATGTCATTAAAATCGATTTTGGCTAGGGTCTTAGGTTAGTAGTTCAGATGGGGGTAAACTACTAACCTAAGACCCCCTCTCAAATGTCATTAAAATCGATTTTGGCTAGGGTCTTAGATTAGTAGTTCAGGTGGGGGTAAACTACTAACCTAAGACCCCCTCTCAAATGTCATTAAAATCGATTTTGGCTAGGGTCTTAGGTTAGTAGTTCAGGTGCGTGTAAACTACTAACCTAAGACCCTCTCTCAAATGTCATTAAAATCGGTTTTGGCTAGGGTCTTAGGTTAGTAGTTCAGGTGGGGGTAAACTACTAACCTAAGACCCCCTCTCAAATGTCATTAAAATCGATTTCGACTAGGGTCTTAGGTTAGTAGTTCAGGTGGGGGTAAACTACTAACCTAAGACCCCCTCTCAAATGTCATTAAAATCGATTTTGGCTAGGGTATTAGGTCTCTCAAATGTCATTAAAATCGATTTTGGCTAGGGTCTTAGGTTAGTAGTTCAGGTGGGGGTAAACTACTAACCTAAGACCCCCTCTCAAATGTCATTAAAATCGATTTTGGCTAGGGCCTTAGGTAAGTAGTTCAGGTGGGGGTAAACTATTAACCTAAGAAACCTCTCAAATGTCATTAAAACTCGATTTTGGCTAGGGTCTTAGGTTAGTTGTTCAGGTGGGGGTAAGCTACTAACATAAGACTCCCTCTCAAATGTCATTAAAATTGATTCTGGCTAGGGTCTTAGGTTAGTAGCTCAGGTGGGGGTAAACTCCGGGGGTAAACTACTAACCTAAGACCCCCTGTCAAATGTTATTAAAATAGATTTTGGCTAGGGTCTTAGGTTAGTAGTTCAGGTGGAGGTAAACTACTAACCTAAGACCCCCTCTCAAATGTCATTAAAATCGATTTTGGCTAGGGTCTTAGGTTAGTAGTTCAGGTGGGGGTTATCTACTAACCTAAGACCTCCTCTCAAATGTCATTAAAATCGATTTTGGCTAGGGTCTTAGGTTAGTAGTTCAGGTGGGGGTAAACTCCGGGGGTAAACTACTAACCTAAGACCCCCTGTCAAATGTTATTAAAATAGATTTTGGCTAGGGTCTTAGGTTAGTAGTTCAGGTGGGGGTAAACTACTAACCTAAGACTCATCTCAAATGTCATTAAAATCGATTTTGGCTAGGGTCTTAGGTTAGTAGTTCAGGTGGGGTAAACTACTAACCTAAGACCCCCTGTCAAATGTTATTAAAATCGATTTTGGCTAGGGTCTTAGGCTAGTTGTTCAGGTGGGGGTAAGCTACTAAAATAAGACCCCCTCTCAAATGTCATTGAAATTGATTCTGGCTAGGGTCTTAGGTTAGAAGTTCAGGTGGGGATAAAAACTACTAACCTAAGACCCCCTCTCAAATGTCATTAAATTCGATTCTGGCTAGGGTCTTAGGTTAGTAGCTCAGGTGGGGGTAAACTACTAACCTAAGACCCCCTCTCAAATGTCATTAAAATCGATTTTGGCTAGGGTCTTAGGTTAGTAGTTCAGGTGGGGGTTATCTACTAACCTAAGACCCCTCTTAAATGTCATTAAAATCGATTCTGGCTAGGGGTTAGGTTAGTAGCTCAGGTGGGGGTAAACTTCTTACCTAAGACCCCCTCTCAAATGTCATTAAAATCGATTTTGGCTAGGGTCTTACGTTAGTAGTTCAGGTGGGGGTAAACTACTAACCTAAGACCCCCTCTCAAATGTCATCAAAATCGATTTGGGCTTAGGTTAGTAGTTCAGGTGGGGGTAAACTACTAACCTAAGACCCCCTCTCAAATGTAATTAAAATCGATTTTGGCTAGGGTCTTATGTTAGTAGTTGAGGTGGGGATAAAAACTACTAACCTAAGACCCCCTCTCAAATGTCATTAAAATCGATTCTGGCTAGGGTCTTAGGTTAGTAGCTAAGGTGGGGGTAAACTACTAACCTAAGACCCCCTCTCAAATGTCATTAAAATCGATTTTGGCTAGGGTCTTAGGTTAGTAGTTCAGATGGGGGTAAACTACTAACCTAAGACCCCCTCTCAAATGTCATTAAAATCGATTTTGGCTAGGGTCTTAGATTAGTAGTTCAGGTGGGGGTAAACTACTAACCTAAGACCCCCTCTCAAATGTCATTAAAATCGATTTTGGCTAGGGTCTTAGGTTAGTAGTTCAGGTGCGTGTAAACTACTAACCTAAGACCCTCTCTCAAATGTCATTAAAATCGGTTTTGGCTAGGGTCTTAGGTTAGTAGTTCAGGTGGGGGTAAACTACTAACCTAAGACCCCCTCTCAAATGTCATTAAAATCGATTTCGACTAGGGTCTTAGGTTAGTAGTTCAGGTGGGGGTAAACTACTAACCTAAGACCCCCTCTCAAATGTCATTAAAATCGATTTTGGCTAGGGTATTAGGTCTCTCAAATGTCATTAAAATCGATTTTGGCTAGGGTCTTAGGTTAGTAGTTCAGGTGGGGGTAAACTACTAACCTAAGACCCCCTCTCAAATGTCATTAAAATCGATTTTGGCTAGGGCCTTAGGTAAGTAGTTCAGGTGGGGGTAAACTATTAACCTAAGAAACCTCTCAAATGTCATTAAAACTCGATTTTGGCTAGGGTCTTAGGTTAGTAGTTTAGGTGGGGGTAAACTACTAACCTGAGACCCCCTCTCAAATGTCATTAAAATCGATTTTATCTAGGGTCTTAGGTTAGTAGTTCAGGTGGGGTAAACTACTTACCTAAGACCCACTCTCAAATGTCATTAAAATCGATTTTACCAACTCGTGAAACATAATATTTTGAAAAGAACGAGAGTGCAATGCACACTAACTACCCGCACCCCACTGGAATGAAAAAACACGCCAGGTTTAAACATGATTCATAACGCTACATTTCCAGAATGGTGCGAGAAAGGGAGCAATACAAACTCTGTTTTAATCATGCTTTTCTCAGGGGGTGCGGGTTTCCCTATGTCAGAATATTACAACTCAAGAGTTGAGAGAAAGGAGAGCGCTGTTAGGGATTTAAATGAAACATTTTCAAAGGGGTGCAAGAAAGGGGAGCGATACAAACTAGTTTTATATCATGCCTCTCGAAAGGGGTGCGAGTTCGAATATGTCAGAATATTACAATTCAAGAGTTGAGAGAAAGGAGAGCGCTGTTAGGGATTTAAATGAAACATTTTCAAAGGGGTTAGAGAAAGGGGAGCGATACAAACTAGTTTTAAATCATGCCTCTCAAAGGGTGCGGGTTTGCATATATGTCAAAATATCACAGCTCCAGAGTTGAAAGAAAGGATAGCGCTGTTAGGGATGTAAATGAAACATTTTCAAAGGGGTGCGAGAAAGGAGAGCGATACAAACTAGTTTTAAATCATGCCTCTCAAAGTGGTTCGGGTTTGCATATATGTCAAAATATCACAGTTCCAGAGTTGAGAGAAAGGAGAGCGCTGTTAGGGATTTAAATGAAATATGTTCAAAGGGGTGCGAGAAATGGAGCGATACAAACTATGTTTAAATCATGCTTCTCTCAGAGGGTGCGGGTTTCCCTATGTCAGAATATTACAACTCAAGACTTGAGAGAAAGGAGAGCGCTGTTAGGGATTTAAATGAAACATTTTCAAAGGGGTGCAGGAAAGGGGAGCGATACAAACTAGTTTTATATCATGCCTCTCAAAGAGGTGCGGGTTTGCATATCTCAAAACATCACAGCTCCAGAGTGGAGAGAAATGAGAGCGCTGTTAGGGATTTAAATGAAACATTTTCAAATTTGTGCGAGAAAGGGGAGCGATACAAACTAGTTTTATATCATGCCTCTCGAAAGGGGTGCGAGTTCGCATATGTCACAATATCACAGCTCCAGAGTTGAGAGAAAGGAGAGCGCTGTTAGGGATATAAATCAAACATTTACAAAGGAGTGCGAGAAAGGAGAGCGATACAAACTAGTTTTAAATCATGCCTCTCTAAGGGGTGCGGGTTTGCATATGTCAAAATATCACTTTTCCAGAGTTAAGAGGAAGGAGAGCGCTGTTGGGATTTAAATGAAACATTTTCAAAGGGATGCGAGACTGGGGAGCGATACAAGCTAGTTTTAAATCATGTGTTTCAAAGGGGTGCGGGTTTGCATATGTCAAAAAATTACAGCTCAAGAGTTGAGAGAAAGAAGAGCGATGTTGGGGAGGTGTAAATGAAACATTTTTCGAAGGGGTTTGAGAAAAGAGAGCCATTTAAATTTGTTTAAATGCATGATTTTAAAAAGGGTGCGGGTACTTAGTGTTTCTTGCACTTTCGCTTATAATCATGATAATGTCAAAATAGCTCTTCTAGAGAGGCTGGAAGAAAGAGTAATGTTGTTGGGGATAGGTTTTTGAAATATTTTCAATGGGGAAGCGGGAAAGGGCACCGATTCAAATTATGTTTAAATCATGCATTTTCAAAGGGGTGCGGGTACTAAGTGTGCGTTGCACTTAAGCCTACGCCAAAATATCTCAACTTAAAAGCTTTAAGAAAAGGGTGCGATGTTGGGGTAAATGTAATTGAATTTTTTTCAAAGGGTTGCGGAAAAGCATTAAAAGGCCGGGTAAAGATATGAATTACGTTTAAATCATACATTTCAAAAGGGGTCGAGTATTAAGTACAATGTGCCTTGCACTTTAGCCTTGTCACAAAATATCAACTCAACAATTTGACGAAAGATAAGCGATGTTGGGAATATGTGAATGAAACTTTTTCAAAGGGGCGCTGAAAAGGGGAGCTTTACAAATGATGTTTAAATAATGCATTTTAAATGGGTGCGGGTATTAAGTGTGCCTTTGCACACCATACAATCACTTAATTTTAACTCTGGATTAATTTTCACTCTCAAATCATCATCATTAACGCTCCTCGCCGTTGTATGTTCGGCACAGCGCCGCCAAGAATGAGTGTTCTCCATTCCAGTCATTTTTTCGTTTTGTTTAGGAGCTTCCTCGTCTCCCAGCTCATGGACTTTTTAAGTCCATGCCCAGCTTAAGCCCGAACTCCTTCAGGTCATTGTTGATCATAGAGATCCAAGTAGTTGCGGGTCGTCCTTGAGGCCTCTTAGTCTTAGTGGGCCTTAGCGATTCTACTAGTGCTTGGTGCGCAGGTGTGCCCTCTCTCAAATATGCACTCAAAAATGTATTCTACAATGTCAAAGTGACAAAACTGATACACTGAAATACTGTTATAAATGTGTTGCCCTCTACATTAATGTCTCTCCATTTTTGTTTTAAATTGACTTTAAGAAATGCTCATTATTTTCAGATTAAAATACACATATACAATTGAATTTCTGCCAAGCGCAAGCTGTGTTTTTTATGATTACTTCAATTCATGTCTTCACGGTCATGGCACATGATCCGAGGTTAATTGGATTAAAGTAGGCCTACTTATGTGCATGGTAGTAGCATTTGAACTAATATAGAGAACCTGATATCTAACCATAGTGCATGTAAAACCTTCATTTACTCGGACAAGAATGTACTTATTGATGCATGCTAAACCCTTCTATATCAAATTTCCCACCTCTAAAAAATTAATGGCTGCCGCAACATCGCCTGGAATAGCCTACTTGATTTCAAGCGATGCAGGAATTTTGTAAACATTTTGGACAGCTTCCATTACCTAGAATAGGGTTCATAAATTGTTATAACCTGTATTGATCACTTCACATGGAATAATAGAGGTTGCTCTGAAAGGAAAGGGCCAACTAGAACAAAAAAACATGTTACTCATTATGAATACTATTACATTTTACAATGTCTTATGATACTGGCAAAATGATTTTCGATTCGTCTTGTATCAAATCGAATGGTGTGTAACTTAATATCTGAGTATTCTAATATTCTTTAGCCATTATAATCATAAATTTGAAGACTTAACCTTCCTAACAGAACTACAGAGCAAACATGACACAATTATTAAAAAGCTTTCCATGACGAGCATGTTACAATTGAATTCCCGCCAAAGGTAAGCTGTGGTATTTTACTTTAATTTTATCTCTTCATGGTTTTAGCACTTGATCCGAGGTTAATCAGATTAAAATACTCATTGAATTTCTGCCAAGCACAAGCTGTGGTTTTTTATTACTTCAATTCATGTCTTCACGGATATGGCACATGATCCGAGGTTAATTGGATTAAAGTACTTATATTATACTCTCTGAAATCAAAAATAAGATTGTGCTTAGGGAAAGATCTTAAAAGATTGAAAATATTCAATCTAATAGAGTGAAATTTCAATATATCGGACTCTATTTGATTGAATATTTACAATCTTTTAAGATCTTTCCCTAAGCACAATCTTTAAGATTGACTTTTCAATCTTTTGATTTAAGAGAGTATAATAATTCTGGGGTTCCACAATTATAGATATAAACACGCTGACTATCATTTAACATTGCTTCCACTGGGTAGCCATTTTATTCCACCACGTATCTAACCTTTGACCCGAACATGTAACCTGAACACTAACACTAGTGTTGCCAGTTAGGGTGCATCAGTAGGGCGCTACATTACATCCCTCTCGACCTTGAATATTGTAAATACCATTATTTAACAATTTAGTATAAATCAGGTTATTGAATAATCTTGTCAGATAAATGCAATTACACTGTGCTGTGAATAAAACATAAATGATTTTACAAATTAACAGTGTATCAAATAGTCAGTTATTTAGACTGCTGAGTTGAGGTTTCTGACAAAGCTTTTACTGTTGCAACGAGATGACTATCATTAAACAGTTGAGTCTCTATTCTTAGTTGAGTGTCCTTTCACAATTAATCTAGAGTGTATTTTCCCTTCACCTTTTTTTTGTTGAAAATGAACATTTATTTATATATAAAAAAAAAATCAACAAGTAAATCTCGACAGTACACAGAATGCAAAATGAATCTGCGAGTTATGAAAACTGTATAGTTGGAAACAGTGTAAAATTTACATACAAAAAATGTAGAACAAAAAAATGATGACAAGAATTTTTTGAAAAAACTTTAAATGTCAAAATTTGATCTGTCGAAATATTATTGTCACTATACAACTAAGGATTCACCTTGTGGCACTGAGACAACTTTACAATTCATTGCCAATTTTGCTGTCTTGTGATCTAAAAAAATAAAATAATGGTGTTTGCAGAATACAGGAGATAGCAGAGGATTGTTCCAGTCAGGTAACTGTTCTTGGTATCGGATTAATTCTGTTATACCCTTCACAGCCTGTATTCACAGTGTGTGATTTTTAAGAACGACGCATAGAGATACGTGTAGTGTGGAGGGTATAACAGAATTAAGCCTTGGTATCAGCTGGTTTGAGGACACAACTCTACCAAAAATAAAAAAACACCATAAATCAAGCATGTGTGATGTATATTGTATTCATGTGTGCTTAAGATACTGTTGCTGTGTGGTGTAAATATGGGATACAGATAGATTTATATGGCTGTATTTCCCATGTGTGCTTGAATTGTAAACACAAGTGCATCAAGGTGCTTACAATTCACTGATGATGATTTTTCATCATTTTGTTTGAAAACAATATGAACATGTACTGCAATTCAGCTCACTGCATCCTAAAACATAATTTTTGAATAATCCAAACATTTGAAGATTTTTTTTCTTTCTTTTCTTAATTTTAGTTAAAAAAGATTAGTCTCAAACAATGAACTAACTACAAACAATTGCGCAAGGAGCTTGTTTACGCGCTAATAACTGAGTTAAATTGCAGTTAAAATCTAAACATTGAGTTCCTATGATGCACTGTTATCCACAACAAAATCTTTCAGCCGTGCTGGCACCCGGTGAGCTCTCTGTGGTCTTTGTCTTGCTGGCTCAGGATTTTTGGTTGGTGGTGCAGCTGGTGTTGGATCATCTGGCTGTTGGCTGTTTCCCATGGGGCCCCTTTGAGCTCGGGGGCCCATGGACTTTGTCCAACTATGCCACCCAGTTGCTACGCCCTGTATGGTTACCATAACTAGTCACATTTTCACTGATATCTCCCCAAGGGAATACCTTTTGGCCGTAACATTTCTTGTGGGTAACGAGAAAAACATGGGAAATCATTTGGAACCAAAATCTCAAAAAGTTTGAGAAAAAGTTGAAAAGATAGTACTGGGCTCCTTTAAGAAAATGTAAAACTTGTTCTAAACCAAATAATGATGTCACCCTTGTTTTCAAAGGTGTGCGAAAAACGCATTTCCCTTCAGAAAGTACTGATCTTTTTTTTCAATATCGGCGGAAAGCCCTTCTTCCACGAGTAGTGAAAAGGGCCTCGTGTGCAAAACTGTAATATTGAGTTATTGGAGTGATATCATGGATATAGGACTTTTCGGAGGACACAATTAAAAACTTAGTCGCACACAATTTTGTATCTAGAATCTAAATTTATTTCTTATACTACTTCATTTTAGCTCTGCACTCATGAAATGTTTGGGTGTTTCGATCCGTTTTAAATGTTACATTGGTAAGGTGATAAAAAGCACACAATTCCATTAGAATTAAGTCAATGTATACTTTGACGTATCTAGGATACATGTATGCCCGGCCCGGGATGTATGTCGTTTTCGAGTTTATGTAAAACATGATTATGGTAGGCCCTATTGCTTTTCCTAAAACTAAAAAAATTGGCATATTTTGTGCGCTATCTGGATCAAAACATGCAAAATATTGTTTTGGTCAATAATTCAAGAACCGCTTGGCTTACTAAAATTGTAGTGGCATTTTGGGGTTCCTCAGACAATTTGCATAAAGATGCAAATCTTATTTTTCTTAAAACGTGTTGAAAGTTTTGAGAAAGCGGTTAGCGCACAAAACATGATTTTATTTGGTTTTAGGTGCAGATGTACAATAAATCATGTTGACTTTGTAAAGCAAACGTATAAGTCAACATGATTTCTTTATATTTATTTGAGGATAGCAAGTCTTTATCTAGTGGAACTTACTTGAAGTAGAATTGACCTAGCTGGCAAGACAGGCATTTTGACACAATTTTTATTAAAATTTCAACAATTGCGTAACGTTACCTACCCACATATGACCTTATATAACTTTGGAAGCTTTTTTTTAAAATAACTTAACAACGATTCATATGCCAATGCCTAACTTTAATCTTCTTCATTCTCGTGACTACAAAAGGAGAAATATGACATTTGACCCCTGTACAAAGTTTGTTTACCCTTTTCAGCCAAAACGGACTAAATGTCGATTTGCCCCTAAACTCGACTAAATGTAATTAGTGGGTAGTACTCAACAACGTTGGTTTTAAGGGTATATGATACAAGGCGCACAATGTGGATGCACCATGAATACCAGGCTAAAATAACTACAAAATGCAATAAAACATCTTCAATTGGAAACTGTTCCTATAATAAACATCTCAAAACATATAAAAAATACTTGAAAAAACTTTCAGTAGAAAAATACTGTAGACACATTGTAAAAGTTACAGAAATACTTTGTGAAAAGACATCTACAAAATGCTGTTCTAGACATTGTTAAGCAACACAAAAATTGTGTTAATGACCTTCAATGTTGTTATCTTAAAAGTAACAAAATACTGTGCAAAAACACTTTCAGTAGAAAAATATTGTTATAAATGTCTTAATAAAAGCATCCAAAAATAGACTTTTAATAGAAAATGTTGATATAAATATCTCTTCAAGGTAACAAAAATACTGTACGATGAACTTTCATTTGTTATTTCAGAATCACAATGTACAATGATTAAGGCCCTATAAAACATTTTACAGAATAATCCTTTACAATAAACAATGACCATTGGTAATTATGCATATTAAAATTACAGTAGAACGCCGATTTCAGTAAAAAAGCATCGTTATAAATATCTAAAAGGTAACAAAAACACAGTGCAAATGCACTTTCAGTAGAATATTTTTATAAATGTCTTAGGAAGTATCTAAAATAGACTTTCAATAAAAAAATGTAAATATAAAATATAAATATCTCTTCAATTAGGTAACAAAAATACTGTACGAATGAACTTTCATTTGTTATTTCAGAATCACAATGTACAATGATTAAGGCCCTATAAAACATTTTACAGAATAATCCTTTACATTAAACAATGATCATTGGTAATTATGCATATTATATTACAGTAGAACGCTGATTTCAGTAAAAAAGCATCGTTGTAAACATCTAAAAGGTAACAAAAACACAGTGCAAATACACTTTCAGTAGAATACTTTTATAAATGTCTTAAGAAGTATCTAAAATAGACTTTCAATAAAAAATGTTGATATAAACATCTCTTTAAGGTAACGAAAGTACTGTACGAATAAACTTTCATTTGTTATTTCAGAATCACTATGTACAATGATTTAGGCCCTATAAAACATTTTACAGAATAATCCTTTACAATAAACAATGATCATTGGTAATTATGCATATTATGATTGCAGTAGAACGCTGATTTGGTAAACTTTGCTCTCACACAAATACAAGTACAGTACACTTTACTTACTGAAATTACCTGTGACTTATGAAACGTCTTTGAAACAATCCTGGTCAAGTCTGTGTTATTTTGCTGAACTTTTCTTTCCATTTATGATCAGCGCTAAAATATTTTGAAATATGGAATACAAATAGCACCAGTCACCCAAATAAATCTGGGATTTTAATAACGCCTCCTTCATTCGTGACAAGAAGATGGCAGTGAATCATACTTCCCTTTGGAATAATTGAAAAATAAATGACCCCATGATGACCTAAAATATGACCAAGTAATATATCCCACCCACAGATAAAGTTATAACTTGATGGGGATAGAGAAAGGGATATTCTGGGTCAAGTTGCCTCTAACATATGTCGTACCCCATACCCAAATAAATGTTTTAGAAGACTACCTTTGCATTACGCCAATTTTGTTTTGTGCCTAACTTGTGACATTTCGACATTGATGATGTTAAACGAGTAAAACCAGGTCCCTGGGTTTATCAATGTTATCTAATGCAGATAGCACAAAAACAAACCATCTATTCATGTATTCTGTTTGATGCTATCTACTAAAGATAGCACAAAATCAAACCAACCATATTTCAATGTATATTTATTAATGCTATCTACTGCAGATAGCACAAATACAAACCAACAATCTTACAATGTATTCTGTTTAATGTTAACTACTGCAGATAGCACAAAAACAAACTAACCATCTTACAATATATTCTGTTGAATGCTATCTACTGCAGATAACACAAAAACAAACCAACCATATTACAAATTACAATGCACTCTGTTTAATGCTATCTACTGCAGATAGCACAAAAAAACAACTAACCATATTACAATGTATTTTTATTAATGCTATCTACTGCAGATAGCACAAATACAAACCAACAGTCTTACAAAATGTATTCTGTTGAAGGTTATCTACTGCAGATAGCACAAAAACAAACAAACCATATTACAATACACTCTGTTTAGGGATGCACCATTAGATTTTCAGGGGTGGGTAGAAAGTTTTCAGAAGAAAAATATTTCTCCCTCTATGCAGGCCAAAAAAAGAAATCCCCTCTGATGAGTAAAAAAAACAAAAAACCTCACCCTACCCCACCCAACTCAATATAAGGCAATACATTTTTAAAAAAATCACCGCCTCTGGCGGCGCAAAAAAATAATTCTCCTCTTATGGCGGCCATTTTTTTTTTCACCCTTGTACAAAACTTCCTACCCCCCTGATAATCTAATGGTGCATCCCTCAATGCTATCTACTGCAGATAGCACAAAAACAAACAAACCATCTTACAATATATTCTGTTGAATGCTATCTACTGCAGATAACACAAAAACAAACAAACCATATTACAAATTACAATATACTCTGTTTAATGCTATCTACTGCAGATAGCACAAAAAACAAACTCACCATATTACAATATATTCTGTTGAATGCTATCTACTGCAGATAACACAAAAACAAACAAACCATATTACAAATTACAATACATCGTTTAATGCTATCTACTGCAGATAGCACAAAAAACAACCAACCATCCTTCAATGTATTCTGTTTAATATTATCTACTGCATATAGCACAAAAAACAACCAACCATCTTATAATGTATTCTGTTAAATACCATCTACTGCAGATAGCACAAAAACCAACCAACCATCCTACAATGTATTCTGTTTAATGTTATCTACTGCAGATAGCACAAAAACAAACTAACCATCTTACAATGTATTCTGTTTAATGCTATCTACTAAGATAGCACAAAAAACCAACCAACCATCTTACAATGTATTTTGTTTAGTGCTATCTACTGCAGATAACACAAAAACCAACCAACCATCCTACAATGTATTCTGTTTAATGTTATCTACTGCAGATAGCACAAAAATAAACTAACCATCTTACAATGTATTCTGTTTAATGCTATCTACTGAAGATAGCACAAAAAACCAACCAACCATCTTACAATGTATTTTGTTTAGTGCTATCTACTGAAGATAGCACAAAAACCAACCAACCATCCTACAATGTATTCTGTTTAATGTTAACTACTGCAGATAGCACAAAAACAAACTAACCATCTTACAATGTATTCTGTTTAATGCTATCTACTGAAGATAGCACAAAAAAACAAACAACCATATTACAATGTATTTTGTTTAGTACTATCTACTGAAGATAGCACAAAAACCAACCAACCATCCTACAATGCATTCTGTTTAATGATATCTTATGCAGATAGCACAAAAACCAACCAACCAACCATCCTACATCCATGATTAACCCTAACCCCACTAAGACTCACTTAAACTCACTTTAAAAAACAATGAAAATGCACTAATTCCAAATACGTCATCGAAGCTAGAGTCAGACGGGCACACCATCGATGCGCGAGCGGCAATACCCGATTGGCATGGTATAGGAGTACCAGCGGTTGGCGTGCAAGAGGTCCCTGGTTTGAATCCCACTAAGAACTCCTACTTTTTATCACAATGACATATTCGGACTTAGTCTCAAACGTGATTCAGGGTTAGGGTTATAAAATAAACTTTATTATAATTTGTACTATCATAGTAAAAGTATACATTTTCTGAAAAGAAACTTGATGAGGAATCAAAATATGCACCCTTTGTCCCTTTTTGTGTTAATGTTAAAATGCCATAGTTCAAAATGTGTTAAATATTTTTGAAAAATAACATATTTTTAAAAACCATGTATGCAGAGATTACCTAACAATTGTGACTTATTTATCTAATTCTTTTAAGAATTGAAAAAATAAGACAGATTAACCCACCCTCAACCCAAAAATAACATAATAATGCAACTAACTTAACAGTTGATAAAATAATGATTGACAAATATTTTCTTTCAAGTTTTTTGCAACACCCTGTGCAACTTCATCATCACCAAGTATTATGCACTGAAATCTGTGTAGTTAGACTGCTCACTTCCTTCAGCTTTCAAAAAATGTATATTTTTGAATATGTTAGGTAGTTAGGGACGGTATACCGTAGGGTTAAAAATGGGCTGTTTGGTTCAGTCTCTTCTAAAAGTCCCAAATTTGGACCATACGTTGTTTAGACCATACCCCAATGATTTGTGATGGATGCCTAAATTTGAGCCTTCTGGGACGGCCACATTGGCCAATTCCAATATAGCCGCCATACAAGGGGATCAAAATTTCAAATTGCTTCATTTAAGCTAAAAAGCACATCAAATTGTTCGTCTGGGCAACAAGGATCCTAAAAATGTATAGTTTGCCCCACTTCCGATATGTGGTTCTGAGTTATTGAGCAAAACATAGAAAGTTAATCGACCTTTGCTTTAGGGGTCAAAATTTAAACATGCTCCGATTTTGACAAATGATATCTTAAATTGTTCGTCTGATCACAAGGGTTTAAGAAATGGTAGTTTTTACCATCCCTAGGGTCGTTTTTGTGACTTTTACTGGGTCTAAAGGTCAAGTTCCATGTATGGGTATAGGGATTGTGATTGAGTGTGACCTTTTGACCCTATATATGGCGCAGTAAATATTCAAGATGGTAAAAATTGCTATTTCTTGTATCCTTATAATCAGACGAACAATTTAAGATATCACTCGTCAAAATCGGAGCATGTTTAAATTTTGACCCCAAAGCAAAGGTCAATGAACTTTCTACGTTTTGCTCAATAACTCAGTAACCACACATCGGAAGTGGGGAAAACTATACATTTTTAGAATTCTTGTGCTCAGACGAACAATTTGATGTGCTTTTTAGCTTAATTGAAGCAATTTGAAATTTTAATCTCCTTGTATAGCGCCATATTGGAAAATGTGTGTCCGTCCCAGAAGGCTCAAATTTAGGCATCCATCTCAAATCATAAGGGTATGGTCTAAGCAACATATGGTCCAAATTTGGGCCTTTGAGAAGACACTAAAATATCCCTACCACCCCAACTAAGGTGGATAGTTGTGGAGAAATTATAATTTTAAACTCGATTGGTATTGAAACTCTGTAAATTAGTGATGTGACGGTAAAGGCAGCGAGTTCAAAACGCATGTCCTGCTACATGTACCTACTGCTAATAGAACAAAACCAAAAATCTTTCAATGTATTATGCAACAAAGTAACCAATCTTACATTGTTTCTGTTTAAGCTTGTTTAATGCTTTCTGTTTCTGATAGTGTGAAACAAGTCATCTTACATTGTCCTGCAAGGACAACAATGTATGGATTATGAAAAGTTATTTTGTATGGACACAGTTCTTTCAGAAACACCCTGTAGCTAGAAAACAACACTTTTTTTACTCCAAAAACAAGGTGTATACTGAGGTAAAGCTTTTAAGGCATAACGGGCACCTGCTATCAAGATCTTTTAGTTGATATAGACACAAACCACAAAAAGCATGGCCGCAGCTTATAAAGACGTCCTTCATCCTTAGCTTGCACACACTGCATAGGAATAATTCTAGAGATTTTCCTGAGAATGTCACCTAAAAAATAATGATGAAAAAATACATTAAATGATTTCTCTTGAGAGAACCTAATAAACTATGCACAAAAAGTTTCTAGTTTCTTACCCCCCCCCCCCCGACAAAAAGTTTCTAGTTTCTTCCCCCCCCCCCCAAGGTGTATACTGAGGTAAAGCTTTTAAGGCATAACGGGCACCTGCTATCAAGATCTTTTAGTTGATATAGACACAAACCACAAAAAGCATGGCCGCAGCTTATAAAGACGTCCTTCATCCTTAGCTTGCACACACTGCATAGGAATAATTCTAGAGATTTTCCTGAGAATGTCACCTAAAAAATAATGATGAAAAAATACATTAAATGATTTCTCTTGAGAGAACCTAATAAACTATGCACAAAAAGTTTCTAGTTTCTTACCCCCCCCCCCGACAAAAAGTTTCTAGTTTCTTCCCCCCCCCCCCCCCCCCCCCCACCCGGGATAAGGTTATATCCTTTTTATTTTACGCTATAATTAACATTGAATAATAAATTCAAAAGCAGACACGGACTACACATTTTTTTTAAACCATCATATGAGAAAAAACATTAAAATACTATACACCCAATTTCAGAATAGTTTATCTTTTAGGGGTTCATTTTAGCACCATTCCTGATTATTTCCAGCATTTTCAATTTTTTTTTTAATACTGTAATTCTTCTTTTTGAGGGGTGGAAGTTAGGAAATATTAAAACATTTACATTATTTTGACTTTTTCTATTCCTAACAATTATCAGTAAAAGTTTCATTTTTTTTCTTCATTTTTCCTTAAAAAGCACAGTGTACCCTTAAAGTTGGTTAAGGAAATGTATCATTTTGTGCATAAGTTTTCATACATTGGTTATTTCAAAAATGAATTTCATTCAGTAACTCAACATGTTTTTTTACTAGGAGTGAAAATAAGTTTAGCGGGTGTTATTACCTCATGGGTGTTTTTACCTGGTTTATCCTATTTCTTTTATATTAAATTTTCAGTGTAATTTCATGGATTCTCAGTGTGACTACATTGTCAGTGTGATTTTCAGTGTTTTAATTTAATAGTGTATACTTACAGTGGGTGTTCCAGTTGGAATGCTGTTTGCACACAGGGGATCCTGTAAAATAGAAATATTGAAGATCGTTATAGATACTGCATGGTTACGTACTGCATGGTCATAGTTTTTTCTTCGAGCCAGTCTCTAGTTTTAATGCAGCCAATAGTTCCATTCTTGTAAGCAAAGTCACTTATGATATTGCTATGACTGAAGGTTAATTTGTTGGTTAAGACAGGTTTCAAATTCATAAGACGCAGCTGCCCCACTACATGGATATAATATACCTCGATCACAAGCTCTAGCAGTTAACGGCCCTATATCCTTCAGTAAATCACATTTGTTGGCTATATTCCTTACCATAAGAAACGGGCCCTATAGTTTGCAGTGGATATCTCTTCAAAATATGACATATTATTAAAGAGATTAGTGCAGCATATCGAGTTTTCTTGGTAGTTCATTGATTGTAGTATAGTTCATTGACCTCTACATCAACCGCCATGGTTTAGCGGTCAACTGCTAACAGCACTGACTGCTAGTAAGTACAATGTAGTTGATTGCTAAAAGAGTTGACTGCTAAGGAAGCAACCGACTACTAGTATGAGCTTCATTTAAGCAGTCAATTAATGAAGGCTTATATGTAAGCAGTCAAGCAATGAGCTTCATTTAAGCAGTCAATTAATGAAGTATTATATGTAAGCAGTCAAGTAATGAGCTTCATTTAAGCAGTCAATTAATGAAGGCTTATATGTAAGCAGTCAATTATCTCATTTGCATATTATATTAACTTGGCCAAATGACTAGGCTTAATTTAGGCTTCGAAGACCAATGTAAATTGTATGAAGACTATTCATTGGTAAAGCTTCAATTGACTATTAGATGACTGCTGGCTGACTACTAAACTGAATACTTAATGAAGGCCTTCACTTTGGTAAGGGATGTCCATGGCTGGGATTATTGATGCTTGCATATTCATAACATGCACTTACTATTTTTGGAGTTCTACTAGAAGGTGATGTCCTACTAGTACAGGGTGTAGAAACTGCGGCAGATTGTTGCAGTACAGAAGTGCTACTAGAAGGTGATGTCCTACTAGTACATGGTGTAGAAACTGCGGCAGATTGTTGCAGTACAGAAGGTAGTGTCATCTGGCGACCAATAGATGTGTCCTGTGGTACAGAGAAGCAAATAGAATTCAGTTGCTTGTACACATGTGAATTGTTTTGAAGCCTAGCACTTATATTACAGGCATGAGAATGGGTTAAAAGAAAACTGCCTGAAAAGGTGAACTTCCCTATACTTTTGTACAGAAATATGTCCTTGCAAACTGCCTGAAATCAGGCAATTGCCTGAAAATACTCATGCCTGATATTATCTACCTAAATGGATAATTTAATAATTTGCATGCCCATAACCAGCACACTGGCTATAAACACTGGAGAAGTCATCATTCATCAACTTCCAGTTGTAATTCGATTTGGACTGACATCAAATCAGTGGACACAGCCAATAAGTCACACACTGAAAAATCATGCAATTATATTCTTATGATGTTGAAGCCTTATGGATTGAGCTCAGTTTACCGCACACCAAGCCTATCCTTATTGGCACTGTGTATAGGCCACCCGATTCTAGAGTTGATTATTTAGATAAATTAGATTCAATCTTTCAGAATAATACCTCCCAATATTGAGGATGTAATAGTTAGAGGTGACTTTATTGATTAACTTTTGTTTCAAAGCCTGATAAGGTATTCATCTTGTGTTCACAGCTTGGGACTCTCTGATCAGAACCTTATTTACTTAAAGGCATATTACGTGATCTTTTCCAAGTAGCGCCCTCTATCATTGATTTTTACTATGAAAGCAGATTTTCTTGCAGATTTGCATTTTTGATCATAAATCATAAAGATCTTCCAAGTTACAGATCGATATGATTACTAATTACCTCAAAATAGATTGTCCGAAGCGGACAATCTATTTTTACTGTAAATTCACTCTAAAACCATGATTTTGAGGTTATTATGAATCGAATCGCTCTGTAACTTGGAATATATTTAGAGGTTAATGACTGCGTATCAGTTGTTTAGAGGGTACTGTGGACATTCATATCATTTCACTTTGGTACCGAGGAATTTTCCCGAGGGGCGTAGCCCCGAGGGAAATTCCGAGGTCAGAAGTTAAATGTTATGAATTTTCACAGAACCCGATAAATCAACTGATCAAAGTCATTAACCTCATTCATTAACGTAATACAATGAATCACTTTATGAACAAACAAGTTATTCGCTTCAAACATCACAAAAATATTGTCTTTATTCATCATATGTAGGCCTATATTTTTTTCCTCCCCGTGATTTAATCGAACAGCCCTCTAAGTAAAAAGTATTTTCCAACGAATCGAAAGCGTTTAAACACGAATTAGCAACGCACAAGTGAGTGATTGGTTTATTCGTTATTCTGACGTGCAACGCACAACGCAGAAGTCATTGATGCGCATAAATTTGACCCTTGCGCGTACAGATGCCAAATAAGGTTCGTGTAGCGGTCAATTGTTGTGTTTCAAATGTTTGCGCCCGCGTACGATATTTACGAATCTGGGACATTTGATTGGAGCGCAACTGACATACATATTCATGAGGATATGAATTATGATTAATGATCAGAAAAGTAAATCTGCACGAAAATCTGCTTCAAATTGTTTTTCGAGGATTGAGGTCGTCCCCTGGAAAAGATCACATAATATACCTTTAATACGTAACAAAATAAAAGTGAAAATTCCTCTTAGGACCATTAAATCATGGGTTGATTCAAATTGTTTAGTTATAAGGTAAAAATAATTTATTCCAAGGATTACCATGATATTATACTCACACTTAAATTGAAATCAAATGAAGGTAGTCCAACCTGCTCTGGCAACTGAGAAGACCAACCTGTAGTAAAATGAAAGTGAATAGACACTTAAATTGAAATCAAATGAAGGTAGTCCAACCTGCTCTGGCAACTGAGAAGACCAACCTGTAGTAAAATGAAAGTGAATAGACATGTACAATGTACATTTAGCTTAAGACTGTGTATTTTTAAAACCCAGCCGCATCTCGGGGATGAAGGTTGGAGAAATCATTTCATACTTGGTCCACACATCAGTTATGATGAACCATCTCATATTATGGTGATAAATCTTTCATCGCGAGTCCCAGTGTTTCTAGATCAAATCACCCTAAATTTGCCAATTTCGACCATTTTAGCCTATATTCAGAAACGGGTAGTTTTAGTTTAAACCCTCCAACTGCAAAACGATTTTGCACAAGACACTTACACTGCAGTATCATCTTAAGATACCTATAGAGTATATAACATGCGCATTACATTTAGTTTAGCTTCTGTAATTTTTGTTTTATAATGGGATCAAACTTGTGTTTTTCATGAAAAATAGCTCAAATTATGTGTCAAATTAAAAACGGGAATTATTTTACGTCAAGCAACCAATTTTAAAAATTCACATATTAATGCAATCTATACGTATTAATCTTCAACATATAAAAAATCACCGTTGGCTTTTTATTCCTACAAGTCGCTGTGTGACGTCAAAGTTACGTGTGTATATCACTCTATATAAATTGTTGGAAAATGAATGACGCATAGTATATCAACCATCTTGGTCATATGAGGGATGAAATGTTGTGTTTACGACGTGCATCTAAATATTTGATATATCCCATCTTGATAACAATCTTCAAATCCAAGATGGCCTCCAAAATGGCCGCCATAATTGCCAAAATACATAGAATGCTCATATTGAATTCCATACACTTAATTACGCAGTTTCAATGCCTATGATCGAAATGCCTGAAAGGAGACACTAATTTAAGACGTTCTTGAGGATTCTTTACCTTCCATGATGGCCGCCGATCATGTCAAAATGGACATTAAATGGATGGAACAATGATTCTTTATTGTTATAACTATCTTCTTTAAGACTAGGGTTTAACAAAACGTATACGATATCGTTATTATGTATCAAATTAAGAATAGGAATTAGTTTACGTCAATTAACCAATTTTAATAATCTACAAATCAATGCTGTCTATACATATTAACCTTTAAAATAAACATAATCATTATTAGCTTTTTTATTCCTACATGTCGTTGTATGTAAGTCCTAAAAAATCATGGTACCATACAGACACATGTGGCTGAATTGGAATCCCCGATTGATATACTTAATTTTAATTTCTCAATTTTTTTGCTAGACATATTTAATTTTCCAATGTATCTTTATAGCAATGTAGGCCTATGCAGAAATTCGTTTTGGGGGTACCGTTCACTATTTAGACATTCAACCAGTTGCTGGTCACATTTTAAATGGTAAATCTGTGCCTTCAATGATCCTTACCATACACACATTATGTAACTGCTAGCAATGTATTGGCCATTTTGTTTTGTTTGTTTGTTTATTCACGGTGGGTCGTTTTAATGGCAAGCAGAAACGTTTGACTATTCTGTGGTCATTAATCACTTGCTACGCTTAAATCACAATATCTCTCCCAATTCACTCATATCATAAACCAAAATTGTGTTTTCCAATGGACAATGGACAGCTTACACTAAAAGCAATGGATACTATACCGGTATGTCATTAACATGTCACCGAAGACATTTCAAGCATTTCATGGCCACATTCAGCATTTGGTGGTCAACATAGTTATTTCAAGATACCCATGATTAGTTATATGGTGCCTAAATATTATACTGTGATAACGATATTATATGATTTTTTTTTTAAAAACCTCGTCTTACAGAAGATAGGTATGACAAATAAAGAAGCTTTGTTTCAGCCATTTAATGTCCAATTTGACATATCGGCGGCCATTATGGAAGCTAAAGAATCCTCAAGAATGTCTCAAATGTGTGTCTCCTTTCAGGCATTTCGAGCATAGGCATTGAAACTGCATAATTTAGTGTATGGAATTTAATACACGCGTTCTTTATGTATTTTGGTGATTATGGCGGCCATTTTGGAGGCATCTTGGATTTGAAGATTGTTATCAAGATGGGATATATTATATATTTAGATGCACGTCGTAATCACCACATTTCATCCCTCATATGACGGAGATGGTTGATACACTATGCGTCATTCATTTTCCAACATTTCATGTAGAGTGATATACACGCGTAACTTTGACGTCACACAGCGACTTGTAGGAATAAAAAGCCAACGGTGATTTTTTATATGTTGAAGACTAATATGTATAGATTGCATTAATATATGAATTTTTAAAATTGGTTACTTGACGTAAAATAATTCCCGTTTTTAATTTGACACATAATTTGAGCTATTTTTCATGAAAAACACAAGTTTGATCCCGTTATAAAACAAAAGTTACAGAAGCTAAACAAAATGCAATGCACATGTTATATACTCTATAGGTATCTTAAGATGATACTGCAGTGTAAGTGTCTTGTGCAAAGTCGTTTTGCGGTTGGAGGGTTTAAACTAAAACTACCCGTTTCTGAATATAGGCTAAAATGGTCGAAATTGGAGAATTTAGGGTGTTTTGATCTAGAAACACTGGGACTCGCGATGAAAGATTTATCACCATAATATGAGATGGTTCATCATAACTGATGTGTGGACCAAGTATGAAATGATTTCTCCAACCTTCATCCCCGAGATGCGACTGGGTTTTAAAAATACACAGTCTTAAGAGCCATATTTTTTAAAAACCATCACCATCTTGGGGATGAAGGTTGGAGAAATCATTTCATATTTGGTCCATACATTACATATGATGAACCATTTTTAATAAAGATGATAAATCTTGAATATCGTACCCCAGTGTTTCTAGATCAAAACACCCTAAATTTACCGATTTCGGCTTTTTTAGCCTACATTCAGAAACGGGTACTTTTAGTTTAAATCCTGCCACTACAAAACTATTTCACACAAGACACTTATACTACAGCACCATCTTAAGAAACATATAGAGTATATACCATGTGCATTAGATTTTGTTTTGCTTCTCTAATTTTTGTTTTACAGTGGGATCAAACTTGTGTTTTTCATTATAAATAGCTCAAATTATGGGTCAACTTCAAAATGTGATTTAATTTACGGCTAGCGACTAATTTTAATTATACATATATTTATGCTATCTATATATATAACTCTTAAAAATATAAAAAATCACCGTTGGCTTTTTATTCCTATGTGTCGTTGTATGTGACGTCAAAGTAACGTAACGTGTATATTTCACACTGTGTACAATGTTGAAAAATGATTGATACTAGTGTATTAACCATCTGGGTCATATAAGGGGAGGCATTTTGTGTTAATGGCGTGGTTTCTAAATAAAGATTTTTTATATTTTAAAGAGTTATATATATAGATAGCATAAATATATGTATAATTAAAATTAGTCGATGACGTCGGGTTTACACCCAAATAGCTGTATACCGGAGAACAATACAAGACAGTACTCCTAAAATGACATCGTGTTTATTTCCCCAAAAAATATTTTGATCAATGGGAATCGAACTAGACGTGGCAACTCCATCTAATAGAGGTACAAAGACACGCAATTATGGGTTCCCCGTAAATTCAATAGAAGAGTGTTGCTGAAATAGTATATACTGCAATGAATTTAGGTATTGATGTTTTATTTTGCTTAATTGAAGCTAATTAGCACACGATTTTAATTAACCAAAAGCGATATTCTTATCAAAGGGACTATGCGCTACATGACTATACCAGTCGCATGCTCCAACACGGTGGGTATCACGAAAAGCCTTTTATACGGGAAGCACTTTTTTCGGATTCACCGCTGTACCATAAAGTCTTTTCCGATTGCATCGGACGACCTAATAAAAAAGCAGTTTACCAACCCACAGTGTTTTTTTACAATAGACAATGACACAACAGTTAATAACAAACACTGATGAATGTCCATATGAAAAATAAGCAAGGACATTAACCGGCGAGTATTTAAACCCTGGTATCCTGGGATTCTAGTCAGACACCGGTGGCCTTAACCACTTGGCCAATCAAGGAAGTTGACAAATTTGTGCATAAATTAGTTTAATTATTAGGAGTGTTGGCAGCTCTTCTTGGGAACCCATTTCAAATTATTTACAAAAAGCTAGAAAAAAAGGAAGACGAGCTATTTTAATACGGATTAAAAGTCCCTCCCTTAAATATATTTGAATATATTAAGTCTACCTGTCTAGGTTGCATACTTGATATGATAATAAATCTATGTAGTACACTCTTTCCAATCAATACCCTCAAAATCTTTACATTTTAAAAATATGGAAATATTTTTGATGGTATTTGTTCTGTGTAAAACCATACATTTCCAGGAATAATGTTTCAGTAAACATGTTAAAAAAAAACACCTCAATTCCCCTATCACAAATGTAGCTTAATTTAAAGCTAATAAGCTTGCACCCATAGTAATCCAAAGAAATATTGGTAGAGCAGAGTTATTATAGGGACTACAGATTACTGTAAAAGTGGACATTTTCGTGCATGTCATTTATCGCACTTTTCACATTTTGAACAAATTTGCTTGTTTATATTTTTTGCAATTCTAAGCTTCCATACATTTACTAGGTGACTCCCCATCAAGCTTCCTTCTTCGCAATGCTTTCTCCCTCTCTTTTCTCTTCCTGTATGCATCTAAAGCCTTGGAGTCTAATACATTGCCAGGATTTGTATTATAACCGTACAGACGAGAGAGTGTGTCTGGCTCACTAGCGGATCCTGAGGCTAAAATAGAATATAACAAAGCTGATAAGCATGCTTGCTAAACATTTGCCAGGATTAGTATTATAACCATACAGACGTGTCTTTTTTCTCTAGCTCCTCTTAATTGTCTTTTTTGCCATTTTACCACTGCTTGTTTTGTGCTGCAACTCAAAAGGACCTCATTGGAAATAAGCCTGAAATATGGCTTTTATGAGTCATCCTGGTTTTAATCAACTGTATTGTATTTAGTGTGCTTTCCATGTGTTTATTTATTTGTATTATGAAATATGTGCAATTTAATTTTATACATGATGTTTTTGTATGTTGAATTTTAAAACCGAATAAAATCAATTAATCAATCAATCAATCAATCAAGGGTGTGTCTGGCTCACTAGCAGATCCTGAGGCTAAAATAGAATATAACAATTAAAGCATGCTTGCTAAACATTTGCCAGGATTTGTATTATAACCATACAGGCGGAGAGTGTTTGGCTCATTAGCAGATCCTGATGCTAAAATAGAATATAGCCCTAACCCCCCCCCCCCCCACCATACAAAATCAGACACAAAAATAGGGACAGCTGTCCCAAATAGGTCGTCCGTTTATATGGGTAGATTAAAAACAAGGTGGTTTTCTAACCACAGGCATCAGGCAACTAGAAAGAAAGAGGTTAGACCACTGGCTGATCTAGGATATAAAAAAAAAATCCTGGAGTTTGGTTGCAATTTTACTTCACCTGTTTAAAGGTTGATGTTCCGATCGTATTTTCGTAGCACTGAATTTTTTCAAACATAAGGAGATTTTTATATCATATGAAAGCTCGTATTTTTCTTATCATCATACTGAAATTTGACGGCCTAATTCGGTATAATGACAGAGAAATCGATGAAATAGCGTTGAATTACCGCGAATGGTGGTAACCACCGATTTAGTTTGTGTACTACTCAATGGGTTCAGTTCACAGCATCTTGTGCGTCTAAAATACGAACCATAATAGCTATGCATCTCAAATTTTGGGACAAGACGTTTTTATGGATGACCTTTCATGTAGAATAGAAAACTTAAAGTTGAAAATCGGAACATCTACCTTTAAATGTAATTAATTTTACATATACAGCCAATTTTGACCATGGTATGTGACCTTTGACCTTATTAACATATGAAGGTTTCTATGTTGCATCTACGACCCAAGTTTGGTAAAATATTGGATGACATGAGGGCGATACAGTGAAAATTGGTTGCACCTGAAAAAAATTGGGTGAGCCGCAGGCGAACCCAATTTTTTTCAAGGCAAAACCAATTTTCACTGTATCGCCCGAAAACAGGAATCCAATATTAACATTATTATGATTTGAGAATCTGACTTGACTAATTTTTGTTACAAAAATTCATAACAAGTAAAAACAAAACTGAAATAAAAATTCCAAAAAATAAAATTAAAAAAAATAAAAAAAATCCTCAAAAAATGTTACCAAAATTCTCAAAAAAATGTCCAAAAATTCTCAAAAAAATGTCCCAAAAATCTCAAAAAAAATCTAAAACAATCTCAAAAAGTTTCCAAAAAATCTCAAAAAAGTTTTCCAAAATTTCAAAAAGAATTTTGAAAAATCTCAAAAAAAATGTTGAAAAATAAATTGGAAAAAAAAATCTTTGAAAATGTTCCTAAAAATTCTCAAAAAAATTCCAAAATAAATCCAAAATGTTAAAAAACACCCCTCCAATTTAGTGGGTCAATCCAGTTCTAAACATTGAACCAATCAAAAGCTCTTATTCCAAACTTTCCAATTCAGTATAAATCTGGATGACTGAATTGGACAGTACTTACAATACAGTCCAGTACACAGGGCGAGCACAAACCATTTGAAGGGTACATTTGCAGGGTACATTGCAGCATTTTTTTCGAACTACGCCGGCGAGGCGTGTCGCGTAATGCGTTTTCTTTTTACATTTTCACGCAACATTTTTACGCACATCATGCGCTTGGTGCGTCCCTTTTTGATGGCGCGAATCTCTGCGTTGCTGAACGACCGCGGAGTCGTTTTAATACGCACCCGCACACGCATAGCAACATCGCGCGGGGGACTTGCGTCTGCGGCAGGGGACTCGCGTCTGCGATGCCCTTGGCAACGCACTGTCATGCGCGAAGGCTTGCGTTGCGTTTTTGTCTGTGCGTGCGAACGTTACAATAACAATGACGTCAGTTTTTGAATTTAGACGCCAGTGCTGCTTCTAGAGGTTTAGTATTCTTTGGTCCAGTACAGGATAACTCAAATTCCAATTCCTGTGTAAATTAATAGGATGGAAGATTCTCAAAGCATAATAATGGTTGCAATAGACCCTATTCACGCGGCAGTCATTTTCCAAAATATGCCACCCAAGCCTCGTTCCCATTCGATGTATCTGCGCCTCGGCGCATTCAATAGAACTGCGCGAGATGCGTGGTACAAAATCGCGCGGCTTACGCATCCCCGCGCAAGTCACGCAGGCGCAGGTATACGTAACGGGAACGAAGCTTGGGTGGCAAATTTTAGAAAATGGCTGCCGCGTGAATAGGGTCTATTGGTCATTGTATGGAAAAGAAATGGACAAATGTAATCAATTTTACATTTGCAGCCACTTTTACATCTTGACCATAGATAACCTTTGACCTTGGTATGTGACTTTTGACCTCATTAACATATAAAGGTTTCCATGTTGCATCTATGACCGAAGTTTGGTTGCAGTTGGTCATTGTATGGAAAAGAAATGGACAAATGTAAACAACTTAACATATGCAACCACTTTTACATCTTGACCGTACATGACCTTTGACCTCATTGACATATGAAGGTTTCCATGTTACATCTATGAACGAAGTTTGGTTACAATTGGTCCTTGTATGGAAAAGAAATGGACAAATGTAATAATTTTACATATATGCAGGCCACTTTTACATTTACTTCTTGACCTCAGATGACCTTTGACCTTGATATGTGACATTTGATCTCATTAACATATGAAGGTATACCCGTCTTTCAGGGTTTCTACTGGGGCTCCAGGACCTAGCCTCTCTTACACATTGTATTATTTTTTGTATATTATATTTGCTGAATAAATTGAATTGAATTGTTGCATCTATGACTGAGGTTTGGTTGCAATTGGGAAAAGAAATGGACAAATGTAATCAATTTTACATATGCAGCCACTTTTACATTTACATCTTGACCTCAGATGACCTTTGACCTTGGTATGTGACCTTTGACCTCATTTACATATGAAGGTTTTCATGTTGCATCTATGACTGAAGTTTGGTTGCGATTGGTCATTGTATATAAAAGATATGGACAAAACAAAAAGTGTGTACCAAAATTGTTGACAGACTACACAGACTACACAGACGCACACATCCACACGAAGGATGCCGCCATAAGGTCCATCCTACGGACGACCTAAAAAGGGGGTTACAGGCTTACTTTTTGAGATAAAATAAATACAAAAATGGTATATTACCACTTTTTACCATAGACCTGTATTGCAAAAAATCATAAAAATGGGACAAAATTCGTCATAAATAAACAACGGTCGGTCGTAATTAATTTTCTTATTTTCACATGTATTGACACAAATATAGTTCTTTTCAAAACTGTAATACAAAAGTACAGGCTTACTTTTTGAGATTTTTAGCAAAAACTAAAGAAATTTTATATAATTTTCAGGGTTTTTTTGCGTTTGACAAGTTGAAGATTGTGTGGCGCGCGTATTCATCATTCGCATGAACATTGCTCATGAAAATGCCTGGGTTCGTACGCACAACATTTATCAGCTGAGTTTTAGTCCTTACGGTCACGTTTTTTAACCTGGGCTACATTTGTGTCACATTGGTAATTTCAAGAAATATACATCATTTGTCAGTTTTGGTAGAATATATCAAAATGTTTACACCTAAAGGGTATAGAACCATATATATCTGGAAAGCTCATAATATAAGGATTGTAAATTCGGAAACTAAAAAACAAATATACAGGGTGACCTGAGCATTATACAGGGTGTAACCATTAAAAGGTTATACAAAATGATGATTTACTTCTTTTCTTCCACAGTCTAAACGCAGGACCCATATGAAGGCTGGACATGTTTTTGTTGTATTTGAGTAAATTACCCAACTAGTGAATACAATATTAACAAGTCAGCTTATTAGGAAGAACATATATACAGGGTGGTAAAAATAACCAATTTAAACAAGTTAATTAAGATATATTAGATAATTGGCCTAACATGGATACATTCAGAACAAGTGTGAGTGACTATCGTTATGCTTAACCATCACAAGGTGATAATAAAGCATTGTTTCACACAGCAATTTAATATACAGGGTGTTTAAACTGTCATGTACAATACGTGAGTATTATGTTGTCATATCATCTACGACACAGTTTAATTGATAACATAACTCAACCTGCAATAGTGGGCATGTATCATTATAATATGTGTTGCATATAGGGAATCCGGCTTGACAATAACACCTAATTGTGTAGTGCAATTCATTAAATAATTAGTCACCTAATCCCCTAAAACCATCTTGATAAATTGTGTCCCTCATCCGTTCATGCAAATAGGACAATACGATTAAGTCAGTTGTTGATTACTGTGTGTGGTAGAGCATGACATTGTATTCAATTGAATCATTTGCATACTTGGGACTCCTATGCCACATCGCTACCCCTGTCTGTTAGGACATTTTGAGATTTAACAATTTTCCACCCATGTATTACATAGCAATCTCATGCTCCTCCTCCACTTCCTCCTCCTCCACTTCCTCAACCCTACTTGACTAATTATACTTAACACACTGTAATAATTAAAGCAAAATAGACAGATTTTTTCTCTCTTCAGATTATTAAAAGGAATTAAATTGTCTTTAAGATGAGCCCAAACACAAGTTAATTTGATAGAGGGATACTAAAAATACAATAGTCTAAAGACAAAAAAAAATCTAAAATGTGACAAAACCCTATTTTTGTGGTGCCGAGGTTAAAAAACGTGACCTTACAGTTTGGCATTTGACCTTTTTGAAAAAGGGCAGCGTCAGGGTTAGTGTCATGGTGATGAAACGGCAAAGTCTAGTTTTAATTGTTTGCTTTTTGTTGAAGTTTGTTAAAGTTACCCCAGTAGTCAGCCTCTCAGCCATCAACAGATGATCTGTATGGCTGAGATGCTGATTGGGAAAGGGTGTTCACTTTGTGTTTGAGGTTGTTTTTAGACTAAAATTTTCTGGGGAACACGATTCCGCCCACCGTTTAATTAAAAAAGGTGCCCAAATTACTCCCCTTTTGGGGTTGAAATTTTATTTTAATTATTCTGTGGCCAATTATGGTAATTTTGGTGTCTATTTATATGTTTTCAGCTATAACAAATTGATTGCCATAGTTTTTAAAATCCAAAATGGCTGCCGTGTGCCTGAAAATTTAAAATGGCGCCCAAAATGACAATTTTTTACCAAATGAAAATATGTCCTGGTTTTAGTGATTTTAGTGTCTATATACATGTTTTGGGGGACAAAGAATACATTAAAATTGTTTTTGAAATTCAAAATGGCTGTCAAGTACACACAAATTCAAAATGGCCGTCAAAATGTTGGCCCAAAATGGTAAAATCCCTTAAATTGACATATATGAACCAATGAATGATCAGAGTATAGTTTTAACAATGGTCTGTATGTATTAGACCACTAGAAACTCATATCTAGTATTTTTGCTTGGTTAACATACTTTAAAACCAAAATGGCCGCCAAATTCATGTCCAAAAGAGTCAAAATTTAATAAAAAAGCATAATATCAACCGAATGTATGATGAAAATATAATTATAACCACAGGATGTATGTCTTAGAACACTAGTAACTCCATATCCATTGATGTACAGCCCTAGGCTTTATCATAGACATATCATAATTATATTGAATGCTAGATTTGGGGGTATAGGTATTACATAATATGGTCATTAACAATACAAAACATCTTCTTTTAGGTAATTTAGCATTAACTTAACCATTCTGGAAGCCATTTTGGAAAGTGATACAGAATCAAAATTGTCCCAGAGGTGGGCCTTACAACTTCCTAAATTTCGTGAATATGATGTAATATACACTCCTGTAGACTATTTTTACACTACATCAGCCATTTTGGTGGCCATCTTGGATTAAAAGTTTGTTATTAAATTGCAAATATACTAGATATGAGTTACTAGTGGTCAAGAACATACATCCCAAAGTTAAAACTATACTTTCATCATACATTTTGATTGATATTATCCCATTTTATGGAATTTGACAATTTTTGCAGCCATTTTGGGATTCATTTTGGGGGCCATTTTGGATTTTAACTATATTAACTAAACGAGATTATTGGGTATGAGTAACTATACTAAGACATACATTCTATGGTTATAATTATATTTTCATCATACATTTCGATTGATATTATGCTATTTTATGGAATTTTGACTTCTTTTGGACATGAATTTGGCGGCCATTTTGGTTTTAAAGTATTAACCAAGCAAAAATAATAGATATAAGGTTCTAGTGGTTTAATACATACAGACCATTGTTAAAACTACACTCTGATCATGCATGTTGGTTCATATATGTCAATTTAAGGGATTTTACCATTTTTGGCCGACATTTTGACGGCCATTTTGAATTTGTGTGTACTTAATATGTCAATTTAAGGGATTTTACCATTTTTGGCCGACATTTTGACGGCCATTTTGAATTTGTGTGTACTTGACAGCCATTTTGAATTTCATTTTTTTTTTTATGTATTCTTTGTCCCCCAAAACATGTATATAGACACTAAAATCACTAAAACCAGGACATATTTTCATTTGGTAAAAAATTGTCATTTTGGGCGCCATTTTAAATTTTCAGGCACACGGCAGCCATTTTGGATTTTAAAAACTATGGCAATTAATTTGTTATAGCCGAAAACATATAAATAGACACCAAAATTACCATAATTGGCCAAAGAATAATTAAAATCAAATTTCGACCCTAAAAAGGGGAGCACCCCCGGAAAAAGTAATTTGGGCATCTTTTTTGATTAAACGGTGGGCAGGATCGTGTTCCTCGGAAAATTTTAGTCTAAAAACAACCTCCAACACAAAGTGAACACCCTTTCCCATCTGTTTATGGCTGAGAGGCTGACTACAGGGTTCGGGTAACTTATTTGGACAGCTTAAACTTAAAGGGATATTCAGTGAACCCTAACTCCCGTGGCCATGTTTTGGCGTGTATCTTCCCGAGGGTGAAAAATTATGACTCTTTTTGACCGAGCACCCCCCCCTGATTCGAACCCGGGGCCATCCGCACCCCAGTCTGTCCCCCTACCGAATGAGCTAAGTCCCCAGTGACTATGCGGGCACAGACTCCGTGCCCGCATATACCTGCGGTAGGTGACGTAATCGAGCCGATGCAGCGCCACGCGCGTGGAGATAGTTTTATTTTGTCTGATTTTGTATGCCGTAGTGGGGTTAGGGTTAATGACATGTATTGGTAGATATGCCCAAGAAAACCTTGTTTCCAAAATTTCAGTCAATTTTAACTTTGCATTGCCAAGTTATGCATCAATATGTGTATTATATGGCTCCATAGGCTATAATAGCTTAATGTTATCTTTTCTCTTGGATCCGAGAGAAATTCAATCATAGTGCTTTTCTGGCACTTCAAAATTAAATGCAACTCTGCTTTGGCAATTCTTGTTTTTTATGGGTTTGCAACCTAATTAGACCAAAACAAAAAAAATGTAATATTTTCACCCAACCCTCACCGCAGGATCTGTGAGTGTCCCTTTAATTGTAACCATCAAACTCAAAGATTTGACAGAGACTCAGTACCGTGGCCCGAGGCCAGCTTGGCGGTCTTATCAGAGTGGGCAACAGTTTCTATAGGCAAGGGTGCTGTGATACTACAGTTGAACGTTGAGGGTCTCACAACTGCCAAACCCGCCATCATCAAACAGCTTGTACACCAACAAAGCATCTGTGATATTGCTGCAAGAAACGCATTGTGAATCAACGGAGAAACTAACCGCGTCACAGGAGAACAACATCAAAGCCTGAAGTGTCCTGTGCGTGCCAACGCAATCGCCTAACCGAAACCCAACAAGCCAAGGGATTACCCCAAAAACTACAGGCCCATCTCACTGTTGTTTTTGTTTTGTTCTTATAAATAAATCTATATATTTTCAGTTAGCTGTACAAATTAAAGCAATACAAACCATCTTTTATACCTGTCATCATGCCATGTACTCCAAAATCTGGAAGTGAAGAATCTGACGTTTCGGAAGCTTCCTTGGGCTGTAAAAAATAAGATTACACTAGCTGTCAGTTTCAAGTTGTTAATGCAGACAATGTCACAGGTAAATCATGGCCGTGTCAGGGGGGGGGGGGGGGGGGGTCGGGCACTGACCTAGAAAGGTGGTACGTGTATGTCCGGCCCTTAAAAACCCCATTTCACGCCTTGCCTGCCATTCCTAAGGGTTCCATTTCAAGCACATAGCATATATGCAGTCCTCAGTTCCCAAACCCTTTTTTTGGAAGTTCAGTTCCTAAATCCCTCATTTCAGAAGCTGAAATTGACCCAAACAGTGATCTCCTAAGGGTCACTTTTGGAAGACCCCTTTTCAGAGTCAATCATCCATTCCCAAGCCCCCTAGTTCGTGCAGATCGTGCAACTACATTTATAAAATATCTAGATCATTTCATATAATATCAAATATTGATGCAAAAAACGGTTTAGCTTTTCTGTACAGGAGCTTCTCAAAGCATAATTGTTAAAGGAACATGACGAGATTTCGCTCAAAAATAATTTGTTTAAAACTGATCTCTAATGATGTATTAAGTCCATCAAAGGTAATTTGTAAGCTGCTTTCCCCCCCCCCCCCCCCCCAAAATTTCTTTCCTGTGCGTAAAACCAGTGTTCTACATTATGCACACACTTTTGGCGGACTAGGTTGCCCATACTTTTGGCGGACTAGGCTGCCCATACTGTTTCCTATATAAATTTACGCGCGTACGATGTACATGCACAGCGATTAAAAGATCGGATCCCACCAAGGAACCTAGGGAGTTGCAAATTTTTTGACCACCCGTGTTAACGCTATGGGAATTAATGGCCGCCATTTGTTGTCATGGAGGACGAGTTATTGTACCTTCAGATTTTATCGGTCGAGTGTGTGACTTGGCGCAATAAGCATGCTTTAGCATGTTGCTGTTGCGCGTGCTGCATTTCTCGCGTTGTGATTAGCGCACAAGGTAACAAAATTGGGCCAGATCACCAACCGCCCCGAAAAATCCGGAGGTACAATAACTCTGGCTCCATAAGCGACAACAAGATGGCCACGACTCCCGCCCCCGGGACTCCCGCTTCCCTATTATAAGTTCCTTGGATCCCACACACACAAACATACTACCCAAATAATCCATATGTGCCCATCTTACAGATGGCAAAAAAGGTTTGATCGCTATTCATAAAATGAAAAGGGGTTCGCTATTCATAACAAATTATTATACTATTGACCCTAACCAAATTTACCTTTTTTATTTTGTGAATAGCAAAACCTTTTTTAATTATGAATAGCAAACCTTTTTTTATCAAATTATGAACAGCTAACATATCCATATCTAGCAACAACTTTCTTTTTATTTGTGAACTAAACAACTAGCATGCAAAAGGGAATTTGACAATACAACCATTGAACCTATAAAAATGTATACCCACACACCAAGTCCCATCGTTCATCTATTAAAAAATATATATTTTTACCCAGATCATTGTGCATTTTCTACATAACATTGTGCAGGAGAACAAAATGATGTATTTATCGCACCTGTTCTTGGTCCTGTGGGTCAGGTGAGCTTTCATCACTTGATTCCTGTAGAAAAGAAATGAAGAAAAAGAATTAATCCACTAATATGACAGTATCACTGAGTTTCTGCTATGTTCAATTAAGATAAGTGATATGTTAATAATTAAAAGGATATTCAGTGATTTTGACCCCTACTTTTAATGACGTCCCCAAGAAAACCTGATTTCCAAAATGTCAGTCAAGTTGAGCCTTGCATTGCCAAAAATTATGCACCTACCTACATTATATTGCATCTAGTGCCCGGGGGGGGGGGGGGGGAGACTTTCTTCTACCTGGACCCCGGTACTACCCCGGTCGCATCTGCCCTGACCTGACCCAAAATCAGCCCCCCCCCCCCCGGGTGGGGGTCACTAGAATATCACAGTAGTACGCATGCTCGCTACAGCACCTCAAAAATGGACCCTAAATGGCGTAAACCAGTGTTGAAAATTTCAACCCCTAAATGGCGTAAGAAACTAAAATGGACCCTAAATAAATGGCGTCAATCGCCATTTTGGCCACCTATCAAAGTCTTGCCGTAGAGACTAGAAAACAAAGAAAAATCTCTTTGGGGAACTACTTTTGAAAGGTGTGGTGGGTATTCAAGGGGTAGTAAACATTCCAAAGCCACACATAAATGGGTTGGCATTGGCATGCTCGAAAAAATGACCCTAAATATCAAACATGAACTTTGATGAAGTTTCACACACTGTGAATACCCCTGTGAAGGGTATAACAGAATTACTCCGAAGTTGAAAAAGATACCCTAAATGTCGAAACAGATCCTGAAAGTGCACCTTTTTTCTTTTTCTAAAAACGTAGACGACCCCACAAGGCCAAACCGTTTTTATGACGTTTTTTATGAAGAGCATGCGTACCACTTTGATATGCGAGTGACCCCCCTCCCCGACTCGGCAGGTTTTATCTTGGACCAGACTGACTCAAACCAATTTTGTCACAACCCTATTGTCCCAAAAAATGTATGTATGTTTAATGTCAAAATTATGCATAAAACCACAACTTTTAGCACAGTCACAAAATTTCACAGTCACAAAATTTCGCTCCTTCCCCTTTTTCTTCTCTCTCTCCCCCTCTTCTCCCTTTCCCTTTTCTTTTCCCCTCCCCTTTCCCTTCTCTCTCTCCCTCTTCTCCCCCTTTCTCTTCTCTTTCTCCCTCTCTTTCCCCTTCTTTCTCTCTTTTCTCCCCTCTTCTCATCCCCATTTTTCCGCTTCTCTGTCCCCATTTTAGGTGTCCGGGGAGGGGGCAGTCTGCCCCCCTGCCCCCCGCTGGCTACGCTACTGTCATGACCCCCTACCTAACCTTCATATAGGGTCTTCACAGTTTGGGGTCAAAGGTCACACAGGGGTCACAAGGGCTCCAAACCTGATTTTTACTAAAAGTGCCATTGCATTTTAAGGAAATGACACAGGAACGTCAAAATCGGTCATCATGTTTATGATCACCGTCCCCATGAAACATAGTTCGGGTTTTTAAATCAACCAATATTTGGGGTCACTAGGGGTCAAATCTCAATTTTCACATACACTCAAAATGCTTCTTGTCTCAGGAAAAATGACTGATGACTATTAGACTTTGTCAAAAAAATCCTTAAGTAGTTGTACATACAGGGTCTTCAGCGATTAAAATTGACATGTCAAATGGGGTCACTAGGGGTCATTGAACTTAACATTGGTAAAACTCAGACATGCTCCGATTTGGACCAGACCTGTTTTATCTTGATGGGGTCAAATATCAGGAACAAGACAAAAATCGAGGTGGCTTGGTCTTTGACAAGAGCAAGATCTAGTTTTTAGTTGGTATTGAGTTTAGGCTATTTTGTAAAGAAATCCCTGAATTGGCTTAAAATTTTCCCCGAACTGAATACACACCGTCCTGAACCGCCCCAAAAGATTTTGCCCCAAGCCGGAACGGACAAAAAAATTGACTAAAATTCATTACCCGACTCGATTTCGATCTGGTCCGGTTCGGAGTAAATTAAAGATTTGGGATGACCCATCCAGAGGCCTCTAACTGCATCGACGGACTACCGTGTATCACCTTTCCTTCATACTTAATCAACTTATCATGATAATCATGTTCTCCTCAGCAGCCTATGGGCTTGCTATACAAAATGTACATGCAGGTTAAAATCATTAATTAACAAATGATGCCAATTTCTTATGATAATTGACAGGGTTGTCATTTCGCTGTACAAGTGATTACATAATATGGTTAGTTCCGGGAAGGGGGGGGGGGGGGGGCGGTCACTTATACAAAGTGTACGCAACACATGCGTGACCAGCGGTTTTAAAAAGACACACACTAAGCAGGATTTGAGCTTCCATCAGAAAAACACAATAAGGAATTTTGCAGGGTATCGTAACAAAGTATACCCACTAATAAGGATTTGTGTCAAAAAAGTACCTTATAAAAAAATAAGAATTTGTACCTAAAAGTACCCCAAAAAAGGATAACACCAGCAATGACTATCAAACTGATGTTCAATTCAACCATGAAACCATGATTCAACTTGCAGAAACGAGAATGATGATATGTAAGCGGGAATTAAGCAGGTTAGCGCAGCGGATCTTCTCTTGCTTTGCACCAATTATTCCCGGGTTCTATTCCCGGTCCCGTGCATTTGGTTTTCAGTCCATACTTGCTTCCGTAGGTTCTTCTCCGGGTGCTCCGGTCTTCCTCCTACATCCAAAACTGACAACTTTGGCAACATCAAATATGTACATCGGTGAAAAATTACAATATAAGTGCGGATATGATCTGCACCTAGATGAACTGAAATGATTGTGAGGATTTACCAGCAGTGAAATCACAGCGCTTTGTATCAGTGGCTAAAAAGGCGCTATATAAATGCAATTTATTATTATTGAAAAGCTATGAATGAAAAACTTTGCAAGTCTATTGGGAAATAAATCAGCCTAGCGGTTGTTCCTAAAAAACAACCCTTTTTTTCTCGTTTTCATGGTCACGCATATGACCATGCGTTTTGAACTCCCCACCCTTAGCGTTTTTGCATCGCCAATTTTACAATTTTAACACCAATCAAGACTGAAATTGGAATAGCTCCATAACTATCATCACTTTCCTAGCAAAAGTATACATTTTTGGAAAGCTGAAGGCATAAGGAAGTATACATTTTTGGAAAGCTGAAGGCATAAGGAAACTGATGAGATAAATTTTAACTCAGTATACAGGGTGACCTTGAAAATATACAGGGTGACAAAAAAATATTCAGATAAAAAGTGTGTCATTTAATTTACTGTTGATTACCTACTTGCAATAGGACACAGAAAGTAAACATTATCTATTTGCATGAAGGATGGGTTAAGCCTTCTAAGGCTGGAAAAAATATTTTGCACTGGTGTGGTAATCGTCGAATACAGGGTGTTCCAAAATCTGGGTTTTGATATTAAACAATTCAACATAATTTGAACCAAAACATTTTTACTGTTAGCCCTGCAGCAAAAGTAGGTGCATATTTGGATTCCTCATCAAATTTCCTTTCAGAAAATGTATACTTTGCCTGTGATAGGGTAAATTTTCATAAAGTTACATCACTTTTTAGTTTTCTGAGACATTCCGCATTACTTACTACAGTATTCTATGAGAAAACGGGTCGCTACCTAAGTAAAATTTGGTATTTTATGAATAAAACAAATAATAAGGGCTTCAAAAAGTTTCAAAACACTAGCAAAACTATTTTAGCTTTTATAAGTAAAGACCAAAATCATGCTTGTAGCCCCTATAGTTTCAAAAATAAAATGATTTGATTCGGAGTAGACGCGAGTCGCGGCGAGTTCCCATAGACTTTGTGTGTACCACTCCCCCCCCCCCCCCTCAACCACCTTGGTTGTACAGGATTCAATCAACCATATCTCCACCAATTAAAGAGCCATATAGCTCAAATTTTCAGTCTTTATTATGACATTATTTAGCTTTCATGAAAATATCTTATTGTGTTGCCGAGTTATCATAAATTGAAGAGAAGACGATTTGGAAAAGCACAACGACGCCACCATTTTTGGATGGCGAGTTCAAAACGCGTGGCCATATGTATACACTTTATACATGAGTGGGCCCCTGGGGCTTAGTTGCCCCAGCAATCGGTCCAAACAAATCACAGGAAATCACCTCGCTTTTAGCTCCAGCGCACAATACACGCAGCAAATTAAGTTTTAAAAAAAAAGAGCACACATGGCTTCAGAGACAAGAATGAAAGGCACATTGATTAACAGGAATATACATGTATCCAAAGAGGTTCTAATACTAAGTATCTGTATTCTGTATGTCACTATACTGTTCTACCAAAGAGGTTCTACATGTTTTATTGATCACAGTCCGTCTAGAAGGACCACAGACAAAAGCAATGCGCAACACACCTGAGCACGAGGGCGCATTGTGCTGAGGCACTCGACCAGGTTCCTTCTAGATGGACTATTGATTGTTCCACTTGGGTGGCTAGCAGCGCAGTTTATTCAAACTTTGCCTTGTGTATATTGCATGTTAGTGCATCAGTAAGCCCAGTGACTTGTTTGGACAGATTGCTGGGGCAACATACCCTATTATGTGGCACTTCTACAGCGAACTCTAATGATTGGGAGGGAGTCTCACGCCTCCATTTCTCACGCTCTTATGCCAAAAGTAACAAAATCTCACGCATTATGAAAAAAATCTCACGCATCATGAAAAAAAATCTCACGCTAATACAGTAAAACTAATTCACACATCAGGACAAAACCCCTTCACATCCCCTCCCTCCCCCCCCCCCCCCCCCCCCCTCCACCCCTGCTGGTGAAAGGTCTGCACATCCTCAGATCGCGGTATACAAATGTAGGCATATATAAACCTCGATGGGTACCTCTGAAAAATGCATATGTGACTGTCGACCTCAAAGTCGGCCGCTGGTCAATTTGGGTTTTTTTTTCAGTTCCAAAAAGAACACATACATGTAGATCTAGCTTTAAAATGATACTTGTTTCATCTTCATTCATACATTTCTGTCAGGATTACTGCTGGTACTCAGCAGGGTTATTAATATGGATATAAATATTTCAAATCTGCAAAAATGTAAATTGTGTCATAGTACGACTTAATTTTCAACACATTTTGCACTGTAGCTCAAATTGGAAAACGCCGACTTTACTGGCACTTTGAGGTAGAAGGTCACATATGAGGTGAGCCCACACCCAAAACTCTTGTAAACATTTTCTTTTCTTAATGATTACCTGTATTAACGTGGTGTACATATATAGTCTTGTCTTACTGGCTCCACCATAAAGTTCTATAACATCTGTCAGTTTAAAGTCGGCATCATTGAACATATTGTTGGTAGTCCCTAAGCCATCAACTACGTATCGATTTTTCTTCCCAAGCGCTTTGCTTTCCCCATTTGGGAAGAATTTGTCCATGCCCATGGCAGTGATGTCATCTATCGTAGATTTTGCTGGCACGTCAATCATTCTGGTGCCCCCTCCCCGTCTCACATGCTTGTGTTCCTGTAAGGTTGTATCTCTTGTTGCCAATCCAACCGTTAGTCTGTAAGACGAGATGTCTTTTCTTTCCTGTGAAAGAGAAATTAAGCAACATAAACAAGGAAAACTCAGGATGCATAAAATATGTCCCTGCCTAACATCGCGATCGGTGTCAAAGTAATTAACGTTAGTCTGCTTTCTAGAATTCCAGCCATCAGTCCCATGGAAATTAATCCATTAAAGTATACATGTCAGTGAGAATAATGACAGATTTTGCTAGGGTCAACATTTTGTAGCACACACACATGGGTATGCAGGGGCGGATCAGGGATTTGTGAAAAGAGAGGGCCGAGGGGCGGTAAAGGTTGGGCCGGGTGGCTGCAGTGATAAATAGCCCAAAATTTGCATGATTTAGATGTCTAAAAAAGAGGGGCCGGGGCCCAATCGGCCCATACCTGGATCCGCCCCTGGTATATGTGTCGCAGTTAAGACCCCTTTTTAAGGTCCTCTGGCGCGCCATAGAAACCTTTTTTTACTTACTCTCAAAATCATTAATGCCTGTTCTTAAGACCAGCCATTTTTCCCATTTTTTAATTTTTTGGTATCAAATATAAGCTAGCTCTCACCTACAACTTCTTTATAGTTTTGGAGATATTTCAGAAAATGTGATTTTTTTTCCCCTTCTCTTTTTGCTGTTTTTTAATTACCTGTTATTTATTGGTTTACCAATTTCCATTACAGTCTCATCCCAAGGTTGCACAGTTTCTCTTGCCTCTGTAGAGTAAATGAGAAGCAGCCTCAGGGTGAAACCTTACAAAATGTATTTCAGAGGTCAAGGTCAATTAATTGAAAATGAAAAATAACTAGATGAAATGGACACATCCTCCTTTAGTGTTTGAAGTACTTTTGACCAAGATTTTCCACAAAGATACGCACCGCTTTTTTTCCAGGTTCTTTTTTTAGCTTCTTCTTACTCTGTTTCTCTCCAAGCTCGGATAGAGTTCTTGCAAGCGAAAGTTTTACTTCAGGTTTCCTTCCTAAAATTACATAAAAAGTAAAAATTACAGACTTAATTTGTCACATTGTCATTAAATGATAAAATTAATGGTCATATTACATTACAAAAGTATGTGGTATCATACAGGGGTGATGTTTTCAAAGTATTAATTAGGGTAAAACAGGGTAAAAATGCCCACCGGGTAATAACGCCCACTAAACATATTTTCACTGCTAGTAAAACAAGGCGGTTCTCGAACCACTCGCCTATTTGGGCAGTCACTACTACATACATACCAAGTTTCATGAACATTCATCACTGTATGATAATTTGACCTCAAATGACCTCCGATGACCTTCGGATGACCTTGAAAATAATTACCATATTTATTTAAGTATATGTACCAAGTTTTATGAACATTCATCACTGTTTGATAATTTGACCTCGGGATGACCTCGGATGACCTTGGGATGACCTTGGAAAAATTGGTCATATTTATTTTAGTATATGTGCCAAGTTTCATGATTACCAAATTTATTTAAGTATATGTACCAAGTTTCATGAACATTCATCACTGTTTGATAATTTGACCTCGGGATGACCTCGGATGACATTGGGATGACCTTGAAAATAATTACCACATTTATTTAAGTATATGTACCAAGTTTCATGAACATTCATCAGTTTGATAATTTGACCTCATATGACCTCGGATGACCTTGAGATGACCTTGAAAATAATTGCCCCATTTATTTAAGGTATATGTACCAAGTTTCATGAACATTCATCACTGTTTGATAATTTGACCTCAAATGACCTCGGATGACCTTGGGATGACCTTGAAAATAATTACCACATTTATTTAAGTATATGTACCAAGTTTCATGAACATTCATCACTGTTTGATAAATTGACCTCGGGATGACCGTGGATGACCTTGGGATGACCTTGAAAATAATTACCACATTTATTTAAGTATATGTACCAAGTTTTATGAACATTCATCACTGTTTGATATTTTGACCTCGGGATGACCTCGGATGACCTTGGGATGACCTTGGAAAAATTGATCATATTTATTTTAGTATATGTGCCAAGTTTCATGATTACCAAATTTATTTAAGTATATGTACCAAGTTTCATGAACATTCATCACTGTTTGATAATTTGACCTCGGGATGACCTTGAATGACCTTGGGATGACCTTGAAAATAATTACCACATTTATTTAAGTATATGTACCAAGTTTTATGAACATTCATCACTGTTTGATAATTTGACCTCGGGATGACCTTGGGATGACCTTGGAAAAATTGGTCATATTTATTTTAGTATATGTGCCAAGTTTCATGATTACCACATTTATTTAAGAGTGCTGTGAACCCAAATTGCATGAATTTTTCAAGCACTGTAACTTTCAAAATATTTATCTGTTGTACATAAAAGTATACACTTTTTTATTGAAATGAGTCAGAGAATCCATTTTCGTATCAAATTTCACTGAAAATTGAGTTTTTCATATTTTTGCCCAAAAATGCCCTTTTTTTGATCAAAAGTTTTCTGCCCACCTAACTAAATCATTTTTGGGTAAAAAATTACAATTTTTTTCAAAAAGCATCTTAATTCAATTATCTAGGATTGGTTATTTTTTTTGGCTTAAAAAATTTTAGTTTTGAAATTATTGACCAAAAAGTGCCAAAAGAGCAAATTTTGAGATTTTGTCATCTCAAAAAAGTGTTTTTTGGCACTTTTTGGTCAATAATTTCAAAACTAAAAATGTTTGAGCCAAAAAAACAAAACAATCCTAGATAATTGAATTAAGATGCTTTTTGAAAAAAATTGGAATTTTTTACCCAAAAATGATTTAGTTAGGTGGGCAGAAAAAATTTGACCAAAAAAAGGGCATTTTTGGGCAAAAATATGAAAAACTCAAATTTCACTCAAAAAATGGATTCATTGAACCCTTTTCTTTAAGAAAATGTATACTTTTATGAAGATTTAATGAATAATGAAGAAGTTACGGCCGTTTTACGGGGGCTATTTCGCTGGGTTCACACCCTCCTTTTAAGTATATGTACCAAGTTTCATGAACATATCATCACTGTTTGATAATTTGACCTCGGGATGACCTCGGATGACCTTGGGATGACCTTGGAAAAATTGGTCATATTTATTTAAGTATATGTGCCAAGTTTCATGATTATATGTTGTGTGGTTTGGAAATGACATCAATTTCTTTCAAACTTTAACCGAAATACCACAGACACATACATCGTACATACATACACATACACACCTACAGAATGAGTGATCGCATAGTCTCTCTCTGAACAGAAGTTCAGGCGAGACAAAAATACACGATGAGTAACTAAATGAAATTTATTTTTGAAATTGCCAATGTACAAAAAACTTATATCTGCACTAAATGATACATTTCCTTAACCAAAACCTAGTACATGGTGCTTTTGAAGGAAACATGAAAAGTAAAGTTTTTGAAAATTACAATTCAAACTTTCGCACTTGTGTCTTAAAATCATTCTTTTCTGAAATTTGTTTTTGATTTGATTGTTTTGAATCTTTTACTGATTATTGTTAGGAAGGGGGTTTTATCATTACAAAAAGTCAAAATAATGGAAACATTTTTAATAATTCTTTAATTTAACTTTTTTTAGTGGGCATTTTTTACCCCAGACAAAATCAAGCACCCTAAGGTAAAAACCCAACCCCTCAAATATAAGAATTACATTGTGCAAAGAAATTTGATAATGCTGGAAATAATCAGGAATGGTGCTAAAATGAACCCCTAAAAGATAAACTATTCTGAAATTGGGGGTTTTTTTTAACCTTTTTTCTCATGATGGTCGTAACGAGCAAAATGCTGGAAAAAGGCTCAAAATTCATAACGAGAGCATCAACGATGCGGAACCGTCCTTTCAATTAAATAAGGATAAAGTTTGAATTTTGATTGAAATGTTTTTAAAAAAATCAACAAAAAAATCTCAATTTTTTTCCGCAAATTTTAGAAAAAATCTTTGAAAATTTCAAAATATTTCAACAAAAAAATCGCACAAAAATTTCAAAAAAAGATTTTAAAACAAAAAGTTCTTTAAAAAATCCCCCTCCAATTTAATGGATCAATCCAGCACTAGCATTTAACCAATCAAAAGCTCTTATTTCAAACTGTCCAATGCCCATGCTCAATGAATATTCTCATTACCAGGGTGAATAGACCTAAACTACATTAAGAATGTGTGTCATTAAAAGGTTGTATCTTTGTTAGAGTCTCGAATACCAGGGGCTATATAATATATAGTCATAGTCTCAATTACCAATGTTAGAACAAAAGTGTACATTTAAAGAGTTTAGGAGCATTTAAAAATTTCCTTTAACACAGGCTTTCATTTGAAGAAAAAAACTTAAAATACAATCGGTCTTTGTATGAAAATGGGCAATTTTTGATATTTGATTGATCTCAGATGACCTTTGACCTTGATATTTGACATTGATATACAATATTTCCCTTGTTATATCTTTGTTAGAGACTTGAATACCACAGGTCTACATAGTTGTAGTGTTAATTACCAATGGTATTTGCCATAATAACCTCATTGATTATAATAATTCCTTAGTTGCAAGAAAACTTTAAACGCCTATCCTTACCGAAAGTTCATTTAATTTACAAACCATTATATGAAATTTGTCCCATCCCCATGGACCATGTGACCCCCAATCCAATGGTTTCATCTACAACTATTTCATTCAGAAAATATTTTTATGATTATTATTGTTTCTTTTGTATTTCATTCAGGTGATGGGTATTTCAGTTAATTATTTTTATGTTTCTTTGATATTCTACGTCATTTATGCTATCGTTTTGAAATTAATGATTATTTTCATGAACTTTTAATAACTAGTAAAACAATGGGGACATTGTTTCTATTGGAGAGGAGATAGTGCTGAGTTCCTGGATATTCAAACCCCAACAAAATTTAGGTTATTACTTTAAGTGTTAACATGACATTGATTGACACATCAAGTCACCTACTTGCTGCGTTTACAATTAACATGTTTAAATACTAGTATGATTATGCTAATTAACTGATGAAGTCCTTACATATGTGGTGTTAACCTTTTTACTATGAGCTAATCTCTGTCTTTGGAGATAACCTCCCAGGGTTTATAAGTAATAACTGAAAACAATTAATCTAAGGGAGATAATCTACCAGGGATTTTTAAGTAATAACTGTAAACAGTTAAATCTTCTAGGGATAATCTATACAACTATATGTAAATGATGCCAACCTCTGCTTAAACAGCCAAAAAAAGAAAATGTTTGGATGTCCTCGACCAACCGACTGACCCTATTTGCACTGCTCCCTATTTGCTAGGCCGCACCAAATAAAAATAATAAAAAAATAAATTAAAAAATTTAAAAAAACTTTTTTGAAAAAAGGGTTTTCTCCAAATTTTTACTTAACAAATAACAATGTAACACTTAAATTTGGAAATTCAATGATTTTTTCTTCTTTCACAACATGTTTTGAGTGATATCAAAGTGTACCTTGAAAGTTTATTCACACTTTTTAAGGTAATTAAAAACAAATAAAATTATATTTTAGTTAAATGGACGTGTGTACACCATAATAGACTATTTGGTTAGTAAATGAGAAAAAATCCGCCTGCCCGCTCCTTCTCCAGAAAAGCTCTGTTCTGGAGGACAACCAAACATTTATTTTTTTGGCCTATACACATGTAAACATTGTAATCTGTACCAGTATTTACCATGAGCTAAACTGACACTATCTTTTATTGGGCAAGCAAACAAAAAAATGTTTGCCTTAACCCTGCAATAAATGGGAATCACTGGTCAAACAAGATGAAGTATTTAGTCTTTGTTGGAAGTTATAATAAACATCAATTACCCTGAACACACTTGGTCATAGTATTAACATACAATACGAATTCAATTCCATGGGGTGGGTACATATCACCAAAAGCTGATACATGATTTCATAATTTATTGACATCATTTTTGAAACAATACATGTAGGGTATTACAATACCGGTACACAGTACTAAATTTGCCTTGTAGGGTTGCATGTTTAGTGTGCAGTGATTCAGTGGAGATTTATTAAACTGTGACATCAAAACATGAAACACTGTGCCTTGAATAAGTTTCTAATGACTGGTCAAACAAGATTAAGTATTTGATCTCTGTTGGAAGTCAATAAACATCAATTACCATGAACAAATATTATCAGTGGCCTGTAGGCTGTATAATATTTATTTGAACAACAGCTCAGTGGGGTGGGCACATGATTTCATAATTTATTGAGGATCCGTACAAATATTTATCAATTAAATACATCGTTGTGTAAATTCTACTTGTTTTACAATAAAATGCTGATTAACAAAACTTAATTTATTTATCAACCATAACAAATATCTTGAACATTAAAATAAATCAATCAAACAAAGCATCCAAAAACGGTACCGAAAACATGCAATAGGCCTGGTCCAAAACAGGCAAATTGGTAAAAAGCTTGAATGGGGGCCACTTCGATAGCATTAACCTCTGTAAGACGGTTAAAAATATAACCTTTTGACCCCTAAATGCACAACATTTGTATTTTTATTGTGAACTTTTCTTTTAATTTAATAGAGGGTAATTGGTTACATAAATTTTATCCACATACTGCTCAAAATACTAATCTTTTACAAAGTTACAACATCAAACTAGGTTACCCCTACCCCTAACAAACTAGACTCCATGGTGTACTTTACTGTACGTTATATTCGTGCCTGTACAAAAGGATAGGAAAATCCAGATTTGTAACAATTTCAGGCCTTTTGCTACAGACCACTTACATCCCTGTTTATAACTTTAGGTAACGAGACAGCACTTGGTGTAGCTGAGTGACTTTGACTGCTCCACATTGGAAAGGAAGTCTGAAGCAAAATACCTCATTTGCACAATTATCATTTGTTAAATTGAGCGATAGCAATTAATTGCCTGGTTACCTTTCTATTAAACTTAGGGCTATACATTAAGGGCACACCTTCCACCCCAGTAGTTCCAGCCTTGCACAGGCTGTCGCTGTGATGTGACAGGGGTGACTATACCGGCTCGAAACATATTTTGCATAGCACAAACTGTTACGCAAAAATAATGATTGAATTGCACCCTGATTGGACCCCATAAAATTCCAGTTGGACCCCTTAAATTTATTGTTTCAGACTTTTAAGGGGTTCGAAGGACCCCATGGAATTGAAGCTCAGACCCTCTCTTAATTCAGAGTTCTTCTCGTAATTCACAGCCTATACAGACTTCCGGGTCATGTGAAAGTACCGACTCCGGGTATTGAATTTAACACACGGTCACTGAATTACCAAACGGTCTGTGAATTACGATTGAGTTCTTAATTACGAACTGAAATAGAAGGTTCATGAATATTAGTTGGCAGCTGGGTATGTCCATTAAGTTGGGCCAAAAAGTGTGACATGAGGTCAAAATTTCAAAATTGTTCAATTGTTAATCTAATATTATTTTTAGGTCCGACAATATCCATACTTTTGAAAAATAGTGAACTTTTTCCTCTCAAGTATGAAAATAATCATTTCAGGTTATTATGGTAAAAATACCTATGCTACATGGACACCATTCATCTTCTCCCTTGCATTATTTTTAAATAGTTCAGATTACTCACCATTCTTATATAGATTTATATTGCACTTTCATGGTCAGATCCATAAAAGCACACAATTGATACTTCTCTACATCACAAAAAGTGATATGACGCTTTGCAAATTGAGGGTTGTGGGGTAATTTGGTTCAAGCCTTTTTAATGTAGTATTTATGTCTGTAATCAATAAGGATTGCTTCTGACACACATATTTTGTATAATTTTATCATCACTGATAACTGTTTAACTGATTTAGTAACATTACAATTAAATAAAAAGTAAAAGCTTCTGTCCATACGGCTAAACATACAAGAAATTTACCTGATGCTATGGACACCATGTCCTAGCATAGGTATACATTCTATTGTTTTACAGATAACTAACATAAAATGAAGTAAGACACATTTCACTTCCTCTTTATATCAATAGCCACTACAATTACTACTAAAAATAAGAGTGATGTATAGATTTTTTAAAATTTGATACCCAATATCTACATGTACTTGATTACCAGCACTACATGGATGGAGTGTCCATGTAGCATCAGGTACATTGTTTTGGTAAAAATGTTATCAAATATTGTGAGTTATCTCGCTAAAAACTGTCATGTTATGTTATTTCCCATATATTTTCAAGTAGAATTGAAATATTTGAAAAAGAATTATGGGTGCCATCATTATGAACTACCGGTAATTACCTTGTCCCTAAGCTACATGGTAATACCGGCACTACAGGTGGACACCTCGCTTGTTTTCAGTTTTTTGCTGTCTTTAATAAATCCAATTACCTTAAAACTGGTCCCAATGAGAACCTTGAGTAAAACACTTAATTGCAGGGAGCCATTAATTTCAGTATGTGAAAGGATCTTTTTACTTGAGAGGGGCAATCATTGTTAATGTACAGTGGCGTAACAGCCGGGGGGGGCAGGGGGGGCACAGTGCCCCCCCTGAAGGTGCTCAGCAGGAAATTTATACCTACCCACCAGGAAAAATGGGGGGAAGGGAAAAGAGAAAAAGTAGGGGTAAAGGGAAAGAAAAGAGAGAGAGAAAGGAAAAAGGGAGGAAAAAGGAAAAGGAAAAAAGGGGAAAGAAAGAAAAGAAAAGGGAAAGGAGGAAGAGGGAGGGAGAGAGAGAGAGAAGAAAAAGAGGAAGGTGCAAAATTTTTTGACTGTGCGAAATTTTGTGACCGTGCAAAAAAATTTGGCTTCCCCCCCCCCCCCCCCACACACACACACATACACACACCCCCACCCACACACACACACACACACACACACACACACATACTTACGTGAAAATCACGATCTGGATGACTGGGAAAAAAATTGGGTCTACCTTTTTGGAATTATTCTTACCAGGAAATTTTTGGCTGTGCCCCCCCTGACAACCAACCTCTGTTACGCCCCTGTTAATGTACCTATGCTACACCAGACACCTCGTCAAAAATCAGTGACGTTTCCTCAAATAATTTTAAAATAACATCATCTATGGGTACAGTTGTTGTTCAAACTTTCTTATGAATGTGATACAGTAATTTAGGACCCAAAATCAGTGGGTTCAAATGTCATCTGTGTTGTTGGTGAGCCTAAAATACCGATGCTATGCTTTTTTGGGTGGACTCCTTTCTGTAGCATAGGTATGGCAATTTCCCGAAGACGTCATATCAAATTGGCCGATTTCTGTTCTGTCTTAAAGGTGAATTGGAACATATATTCATAGATTATGTAGTAATTTTATGATTTTATGACATTTATATTTACAAAATTATATTTTGCATTTTTTCTATTTTCATGTCACACTTTTTTGACTAAAAAAGGGCCGGACACCAACTATTAATGAAGCATAAAAAAAATTACAGGGGAGCTATAACTTTCATTTTACTTTTAAAAGACATGTTAGTATGAGATCTTTCTAAATTATATTACTTATGTGAAAATAAACTTCAGGCAAACTGTCAGAAAATGCATTTATCCTACACAAATCAGAACAATTTCTTAAATTGCCCGACTTCATGGACATACCCAGCTACAGAATTGGCAACTACACATTTTAGTAGCCAACTAGGGCTAGTTGAAAACTAGGGTTTTGTGAATATGGGCCAGGTTTTTACCCCAAAGAAGTTGGTAACCCTTGCATATGGCATATATATATCTTTTTAAAGCTGATACTTTGAACAACATGAATATTGTCAAAACTTTGAAATGATTTTTTGGGACTCATCTCTATTTTGTGGGAAGTCTCAAATAGTTCAAGAGTATTATAAACAACTTACTTATACTAATTTGTATTCTGGTCCTCTCGAGAAGCTTGTAGTTGCTAGGGCATTCCACAAAATTTTCCCAGCTCTGGTTCCAGTAGGATAATGTCATAGTGTTTGAATGATGTATTTCAATGCTATCAAACGTCTGTAAATAATAAAATTGGAATGGAAGTAAAACAGTCATATTCACCCTGCAGGGCAAGATTTTCTTCTACGTATACACCCCAACCCGGCACTACCCCGGTCTCATCTGCCCCGACCCGACAGTTTTTTTCTTGGACCGAACCGGACTGACCCTAACCTTTTTGTCATCGAAATGACCTGTTCATTTTCAAAATTATAGGGGGGTTGGAGGTTTTTGTCTGCAAATTTCAGAACTGAAAAAAATATTTCAATCGGACATACCTTACGGACCTTGGGGAGATATTTCATGTCAAAGTGGCTCACGACCAACAACTTTCTTTTTGTTTTCAATGTTTTTTCCTAAGCTGTGTTGCCAATATGGCAGCTAATTATAGATGCATAAAATATAAAAGTAAAAATTTTGGATAGAAGACTAGGAGATAAGCTATGTATAATCTAATTTGGTACATAGGTAAAGAACTTAAAACGCACGGATGCGTTTGGCTAATTTCCATAATTTGCATAATTAATTGGGGCTCTTATCAAGTTTCAGCCAAATCAGATACAGGTTTTTTTCTATTGTACATATTAAATTATCTATAGGCTAAATCGCTTTGAAATCTGGGTTGACATTTTTACTGTAGAGATCTTTATAAAGACTTCACCCAGAGAGTACGATCCGAGGGACATGCAAAGTTGAAAACATTTTTACTTTCCATTTTATAGGGGGCGGCTCAATTTAACCACTGGCTCAACTAACCCCGTTCTCCCTATGCGATGAGTTGGCGCAAATTCGTGTTTCTATCTCATTTTCTGGGTTTGTCATTTGTCAGCCCCCTCCCCCCCCCCCCCCCCCCTCCCCCAACCGAGGCGGGCGCAAAATCTGTGTTTTCAACTCATTTTCTGTGTTATTCAGCCCCCCATTCCCACTCCAGCAGCAACGCCACTGTGCCATTACCCGGGGGGGGGGGGGGGGGGGGAGGGGGTACTCGCATGTTAAGCCAAACGGGGATGTGCTGCTCTAATTGGTCACTTTTTTACAAGAAATCCTTAAACATGGGTCCCATTTTTTTTTTTAAATCCTTAAACATGGGTCCAATTTTCTGACTTTAAATCGCAAAAAAATAAAAATCCTTAAAAATGGGTAACCCTTTTATGCCAAAATTCCCCTTAGATGGGTAGGGGTTTTGAGGCTCGAGCAGCACACCCCTGCCCAAACCAAATCTGAGTACCCCCCGGGCCATTACGTCAAGCAGAACTTACCCCCAGAAGTGTCCCTATTACGTCAAGCAGAAGTGTCCCCCCCCCCCTACCCCCGTGAGTGCCCCTCCCCGGGCGTGTATCCAATGACATCCATGCATCTTGTCATGTCTAGATACAAAAAGCTGCTTGCCGCACACGCTTAGCGACAAGAAGAGCTAACAGGACTATCAACCCCGAGGGAGGGCACTCACATTGGAAAGTGGGGTATATGTGCCCTGTTTGAGACCCACCTTTTCAGGTCGTTTTTTTTTCGTTCTGGAGACCCTCCATTTCATGCCCTTTTTGAACTCCGGAGACCCCACTTTTTATTTCGGACCTGTTTTAGGTATTTTTCCTCAGAAGTAGCTCCAAATCAGCTAAAAATGTCTATTTTGTTGATTCTCAGCCAAAATTTTCAGGAAAAACAAGAGAAATCGGGTAAATTTGTAGTCTTCCAGAGACCCGATTTGTGGGACTTTCAGTTTGGGAGACCCTGATTTTCACTTGCGGCTACCGCGACCTTAAACCGCCTTTTCAATCATTCTTTGACACTGTTTGAGTCCACATTAATATTCATAATATTGATGGGAATACTAAATCCAATTTACCGACCGTTAATGGTTATTGATTAAAGGGACACAGTGTCATGTTATTTTTTTTTAAATTTTAATTATTTTCCTCTAGAATTCAAGATGAACATTAAAAATTGCTATAATTGTTGTTTCCATTTTAAAAAAAACCCAGCAAAACTTGATTAAGACAATGTTTTACATATGTTTGAATACCAACCTTAACCATGTAAAATGCTGGTAGCCGGCTACCAGCATTTTTTTATTCGACGTTTTGTGCTGATTTTTTAAAATCCTTATAGGTGTAAGTTCATACATGTAATACAATTGTAAAAATATACAAATCCCAGTTTTTAACATATATTTTTGTAGTTGAGGGCGCTGCCTCCACCACATCTCTTAATGCCCCTTTAAGCCCTTCCTGTCTAGCGCGTGCAGTGCAATTTACGTTGTTGTATTAAATTATTGTATGCTTGTGGATTTCCTCATTTCAACAAGGATTTTGATAACTTTTATTTGCTTTTAATTAATATGATGAATAAACAAAGAACATGATGATGATCACATCATGTCTTATGTCTCAATCTATATTACAAATCACGGAAAGTGTACGCGAGTCCTAAAATCACACTATTACCCATGATTGCTTGCGCTCACTCGGAGAAACCGATATCACCCTCTGCACTCCCCAAAGGATTGAAAGTCGGTATGAGTATTTAAAAGTTTGTTTACTAACCATTATCTACTAATTAAAACCCTCATGGCCGACTAAATCCTTTCCTTTTTGCTTATTAAATAATCTTTTAACGAAAGTCTGAATTCGCATTTGTGAACGGAGGTATCACAAACCACGGTAAACAGTCACTTCACGATGTTGCTAAACTCTGCCTCAAGGGCATGATTGGGGCGTCTTTTTGCGTTATCTTGCGTGATTTGAGCCTATGCAAAAGACATGCCTGGATTTGCATGAGACGTGTCAATAAAGATCAGTGGGCGCCTTTTTGCTATTCACCATTTATAGCAACACTTCTCAGTTGAAAAACACCCATACCGACACATGTAAAACACCGATACCAATCGAAAAACTCTAAATATCACTCTACCGGGTACAACAACTTCATAAAATATCATTAAACGCTTGGGGGTGGGGAAACATTCCCAATCCAGTCAAAGTATTATTGTTTTGACATTTTATATCGTTTATGTAATTTTTAATTCTTCTTTAATTCTTCTTAGGTATAAATCTATTTATATTATCTTCTACATCCAGTTTGCCCGGTTAGCTCAGTTGGTTAGAGTGTTGTACACTCAGCACATAATTATTTTGAATGGACATTTGTTGAATGGTTTTGGCGGGGGTTTTGGGTTCGAATCCAGCCAGCGCTGAAATTTTCTATTTTGTAATTATTCAGTCATAAAAAACGGGATATTTTACAAATTTCTTTTCTTTTTCTTCTAGAACATAAACTTGGATATTATATGTTTAAAATTTAATAATACTGCTTTTTTAAAACTAAAACGAAATTGTTTGAATCCGTGTTCAATTCGGATTTACACATGTGCATGTACAAGTTAACATGATTAAAGGGTGGAGCTTTCGATTTTAAAATAAGAACTTGATAAATCAATAAAATAAAATGATGAATTGCGCCAGGCTTTCGCTATTCAATTCGGTATACATTTGAGCTTTCGATTTTTAAATTATAACTTTATAAATCGATCAAATTAAATAATCCTCCCCTTCCCCACTTTAAATACAGCACTGGCCCTGGGCATCCATACCCCCCCCCCCCCCCCCCGGATATATGGGTTAAAGGTATGTGATCTTTTCCAGGGGACGCCCTCAATCCTAAAAAAAAGATTGAAGCAGATTCATCCCCGTTAGACATCTTTTTTCAAAGGGGAGGCAGGCGTTTTCACTCAAAATTTTATCAAATAGGTAGACCCAATTTTTTTTCTTTCATTCACCCAGGTCGTAGATTTTCACGTAAGTGGGCGGGGGGGGGGGGGGGGGGGGGGGGGGGAGGGATCCAAATAATTTCGACAAAAAAAAAACGCAGTCAAAAATTGTGCACAGTGAAAAATGGCGCACATTCAAGGATTTAAATATAGCAAATTTTAAAAAAAAGGGTCATTTTTTTGGGAGGGGGATTTTCTCTGTTTTTTGACATGACAAATTTTCCGGGGAAGATTTTCAAAGGGGGGGCGATCACCACAGTCCCCCCCCCCCCCCCCCCATCTGACGGGCCTGAGATTTTCTTGCAGATTTAAGTTACTTTTCTGATCATACATCATAAATATAATATTGCGAGTTACAGAGCAATATGATTACAAACAACCTCAAAATCATAGTTTTAGAGTGAATTTAGACTACAATTATGAAAAAAATAGATTGTCCGCACGGACATTTTTCAAACATGATTTTGAAGTAATAAGGAATCGTATCGATCTGTAACTTAAAAGATCTTTATGAGATGATGAAAAATGTAAATCTGCAAGAAAATCTGCTTTCATAGTAAAAATCATTGTTAGAGGGTGCTACTTGGAAAAGATCACATAATATGCCTTTAAGGGGGAGTGAGGAGAAATGCATGTTTCGGGATATAATACGGATTATTTCTGTTATACCCTTCACAGGGTTATTCACAGTGTGTGATTTTTAAGAACGACGCATAGAGATACGTGTAGTGTGGAGGGTATAACAGAATTAAGCCTATAATACATGTGCACATGTTTATCGAAAGGGGATCTTTTATCTCATTAGTACACTGGGCCTTCATCCTGGAGTATTAAATGCATGGTGTCAGTGCTTTAAATCCCATCGGACTCATCCAAAAACTGACCATGTGGGGCCTGGATTTTTATAAATATGGATTGAAACCTATAGGCCTATGACACCCACGTACGATTTTGGCAAAAGTATTCTCCCTACTATACCGGACTTCGAAAATTTGACTTTCTCTATACCTATTTTCTGGCCAATTTCCCACCCATCAGTATACCAATTTGTTAAAAAAGCACCTAATTTTGCACAAATTGGGTGCTTTTTACCAAAATTCTTCCAAATAGGCCCAATTTATGCAAATTGGTCGCTTTGGTCTGTGATAATAACACCCCATCGCTATACTGACTTTGTGCGGAAAATAAACACCCCACAAGGCAGGCACATGTACGTATACCATATAAATGTAAGACCGCCCCTCCCCCCCGGATCCTAGGTATATTTTTTGTTTTAAAATTAATTATATTATAACTATACAAATCAAGCATATGAAATGATGAATTACACCCCGCCTCTCCCCTTTCCCACTGTATACAACACTGGGCATTCATCCCGGATTGTAAACTTAAGGGATTGAGGAGAATATAGGCCCTACATGTGCATATCAAAGGAGGAGCTTTTATCTCTTTAGATACAACACTAGCAGTGGCGTTGCCAGTAGGGGGGCAAGGGGGGGGGGGGGGGGGGGGCCATTGCCCCCCCCTAAAATTATCCCCGTCGGTACACACCGACCGGTAGCCGTCGGTACATTCGTGATTTTGATTATGCGATTTTCTTGGTAAAATTCGTAGGAATTAAAGTGGTATAGCAAATTTTCGCGCGCTACGCGCGCATTGTACAAAAATGTTAGTTAAAAACAGTTTTAAACAAATATTGTGGTCAAATTCACGTAAAATAGGGGAAAAAAAAAAAAAGCGCGCGCTACGCGCACACATTTTCAAACAACATTTATTGTTTGGGGGGGGACGATTCATCGAGGCTTTCGTCGGTACAACAACGATATTGCCCCGCCACCCCCCCCCCCAACCCCCCTGTTTAAAAAAGCTGGCTACGCCACTGGACTGAACACTAGGCCTTCGTCCCGGATATTAATCGTTGGTTAAGGGGAGTGAGGAAAATGTATTGAAACTTTCACGCTAGTTTAATCAAATACCTTTACTTGTGGAAAATAAAATTTAAACGTCAAAATGGGTTTGTTGATATTATGATATTAGTTAGTATTTAAGTTAATATTAATTAATGCAACCCTAACCTCCTACGCGTTTTCCAAAGATTTTTTTCCCAATCCAAAAAGCGAGGGCAAAGACTTTCTTGGCGACTCCGGGGCTAGAACCCCGGACCTCTCGGTTCTCAGACCAGCGCGCTACCGGTCGGCCACGGTGGTGAATGCTTCATGGGCGAGTATATTCGCCCATGTTTATAGCCTGGGGCCATTATTTCAGCGAAAAACTAAAACGCCAGCTTACACAAGCTCTAAGCACTGTGCCGTTTTGTGGTACTCAGGAGCGTTAGGGTTAATGAAAACTATACTTAGAAGAAAAAAGGAGAGAAAAAAATAAAAAAATAAATGTTTCACTAATTCCCTAACCTCCTAAGCCACGTTTTCCAAAGATTTTTTTTCCCAATCCAAAAAGCGAGGGCAAAGACTTTCTTGGCGACCCCGGGGCTCGAACCCCGGACCTCTCGGTTCTCAGACCAGCGCGCTACCGGTCGGCCACGGTGGTGAATGCTTCATGGGCGAGTATATTCGCCCATGTTTATAGCCTGGGGCCATTATTTCAGCGAAAAATTAAAACGCCAGCTTACACAAGCTCTAAGCACTGTGCCGTTTTGTGGTACTCAGGAGCGTTAGGGTATAATGCTATACTATTACTTAAATTTTAGAACACTTCGTCCTTTTTTTGAAATAATTTTTTTAACCGGATTTTATGTGGTCAAAAATGTCCATACGATAAAGATTAGTCATTGATGTGATGATGTGGTCAGACACGCACATTGATACTTGAACTATTTTCATCAATAAATGAATATTGAAGGGACTCTAACAATATACATCAAAGAATGATTGACAAGGCGGTTTATCTTAAAGGTTGCTGTAGCCGCAAGTCTGTTTTTCAGGCCCCAATTCTTGAAATCGGTGGGGCACATACCTACCAAAAAAAAAAGTTGAGTGCCCCCCAGGGCTACAGTATACAAATATGGACTGCTCATGAGGGAAATGGGGTGAAATATTGTCCCGAGGTGACCCCTTAGCCTATTTCAAGTTGAAGCGTCCTTTCAGAAGTTGACGCGTCTGAGACGCGTGGACGCGTAGAATGCGAAGCTTGCTGGAGACCATAAGCCTACTTTTTTATCGAGGCCGGATATTTGTTTTATATAAACGCATGAAAATATTCTTGTCATTTTATATTTGATTATATTTTAGGCCTTTGGCCTATTGAAAAATAAACATAAGTGTACAACGTAGGTCTACTCTCCTTTCTGATATGTCATGATATTGTGACTTATTTATGACTGATTTTAAACTTAGGTCTATTATAGCTCTCACCTAGAATCTTTCGTTCTCACTTACAATATTTATCTTGTGTAGGCCTACTGCACAGTGGCGTAGCCAGCTTTTTGAAACAGGGGGGGGGGCAAGATCGAAGTTGTACCGACGAAAGCCTCAATGAACCGACTCAATAAATCTATAATTGTTGCTTGAAATTGTGCGCGCGTAACGCGCGATTTTTTTTTTGCCCTATTTAACGTGAATTGGACCAAAATATTGGTTTAAAACTGGTTTTAACTAACATTTTTGTACATATGCGCGCGTAGCGCGCGAAAATTTGCTATACCACTTTAATTCCTACGAATTTTACCAACAAAATCACTTAATCAAAACCACGAATGTACCGACGGCAACCGGTGTGTACCGACGGGGATAATTTTAGGGGGGGCAAAGGCCCCCCCTGCCCCCCCCCCCCCCTGGCTACGCCACTGCTACTGCATTAAAATTAGTCCCATTAAACACCAAAAAACAATAACAAACAGCAGAACAACACGGCAATTCACCGGCGTCGGTTGTTGGGAGACTTTGAGCTGCAAGCTGCCCGTAAAGTCATGGGCACTACCGTAAATCGCGTGCGTGGGCGAGTCGGGGAAAAAGTGGGCGACTGCCACGTCCAAAAGCTCCCATCAAAATGAACTATTGACCGCCAGGTCCAAAAGCTCCCATCAAAATGTACTATTGACCGCTTGATCCGTTATTTGGGTGAAAAGGTGAAACTATTTTATGTCACGTGATGCAGTTTCCACCAATAAAATGACAGGAATATTTTCATGCGTTATATAAAAATTAATGACTGCGTATCAGTTGTTTAGAGGGTAGGCCTACTGTGGAAATTCATAACATTTCACTTTGGTACCGAGGAATTTTCCCTCATTCATAAACGTAATACAATGAATCTTTATGAACAAACACATTATTTGCTCAAAAATCACAAAAATATTGTCTCTATTCATCATATAATGTAGGCCTATACCTTAACCGCCCCGTGATTTAATTGAATAGCCTGCTAAGTAAAAAGGACTTTCCAATGAATCAACTGCGTTTTAAACACAAAATAGCAACGTGCAAGTAAGTGATTGGCGCGATCGGTTATTCTGACGTGCAACTCACTACGCAGAAGTCATTGATGCGCGTAAATGTGAACCTTGCGCGTACAGATGCCAAATAAGGTTCGCGTAGCGTTCAAAGTTTGTGTTTCAAATGTCTGCGCATGCGTACGATATTTACGAATCTGGGACATTTGATTGGGTCGCATCTGACATTACATATTCATAAGGATATGAATATCATTTGTAGGGTGCCTACCAATTTTTGAAACTTACCCCCCCCCCCCCTGGGAGAATATAAACGATGAAGCCCAACAACAATGAACAATCAGCAACGGCTGCAATATTTAGCCATCGCGTCCCTGCGTCCCGTACACTGAGTTAGGTATATTTTTAAAGTACTATAGGTAAATTAATAATTGAACGAACATCATGAACGCAGTACAAAGATGAACGCGCCCGAAATTATCACGCAAATGGTTGTGCGCGCTTCACGCAATGTACGCGCTGCGCTGCTTAGTTATGTTCGTTCAATTATTAATTTACCTATAGTATTAGTAGGCCGCCTATGGCTATGCAAGTTGCTTGATGCATGAATTAAAGGCATATCAAGTGATCTTTTTAGAGCGCCCTTAGGGGAGAGTGGGGTTGGTTGGAACGCGAGGTTAGTTGAAACATTGAGATTTTTCCTAAAAAACAACAATTAATTTCTAGAAACACTGCCATCGGGTGGTGTGCAAAAGCAACCCCCACATACCACATTGCCTACAGCACATGGGTCTCAGTCTTCTTGGAGTTAGAAAGGAAAAATTGATTTTTCAACTTTTTTTAAATTTGTTGACATTAAGAAATTTTGTATTGTATTATCTCTATGATGTTTGTAGATTCATGTGGCTATATTTTTGGTATGTTAGGCTCTTATACTAAGCTTCAAAAAAAGGCTAAATAGGTGTGCAGTTGTATGCCATGTTTTGCACAATAAGCTTAAACATCTGCCATGTTCCAACCAACCCCATGCATGGGGTTAGTTGAAACAGCTGAGATAATTTTTTCAAAGTGGATTATTTTAATAAACATAAACAAGTCTTAGAATGTTATATGCTGTATTTCTAACACACACATGTATGTTTGAACTGATATAGTTATTGAATCCTGAATCAATTTTAATTGCGTTATAGAGTCATTTTTCTGAAAAATGTTCCAACCAACCCCACTAGTCCCCTACTCATTTATTTTTTTAGACAGTAGATTTCTTGCAGATTAACATTTCTGATTATAAATCATAAATATTTTCTGAGTTACAGAGCGATACGATTCATAATTACTTCAAAATATAAGAAAAATAAAGACAAAAGATAAGTGACCCCAGTGAGATTTCGAACTCACGCGGGGGAAAAGTAGTTAGCGTACCCGGTCAATAGGCCAGCGCCTTAACCGCTCCGCCACGGAGGCAGTTCCCAATTGATGTGGCAAATACGTATTTGAATGTATCGTTATTTCGCAATCATATTCGCAATGAATAGAATGCTTTCAGAGCCGCAGAAAGCATTTTTGAAATGACTTTTATATAATTTAGGCCTATTGCACAAAGGCGGCTTATTTTTCATAATCCTTTCAGCTGGAAGTGTGTGTACCGTATGTAATATAATTGTAAATATGTAGAAATCACGGGTTTTATCTGAATTGAGCCAAATTGAGGGCGCAGGCTTTCAACACATCACTTTGTATTAAAGGGGCCATGAGTAGTGTTGATTTTTTTTTATTTTAAATTTTTTACCTCATAATTCAAGATTAACATTAGCAATTGCCATAATTGTTGTTTCTACTCACAAAAACACAACAAACCTTGATTAAAACAATGTTTAAATATGTTGAAATACCATGTATCCGCGGACGACGGTGAACAGGCGATTCAGTGTGGCAACACCCCTGATATTGTATTATATAGACCGGCAACACGAATTCAAACAATTTCGTTTTTTGTTTTAAAAAAGCCGTACCGTGTATGCCTATTATTAAATTTCAAAATAAAACCAATGTTATTTCTGAGAAGCAATAGAAAAGGATTTGTAAACTTCATCAAATAATAATTTAAATATTGTAATTGTTAACAAAAAGAATTCGTTATTTTATGACTGAATAATAAAAAATAAAAAAAGTACGCCGCTCGTGGGAGTCGAACCCATGACCTTCTGATCAGCTATCCGACGCGCTATCCAATTGAGCTATCCAGGGAACGACGAAAATTATAGTGGCAACATTAAATATATACCTTTATACGTATTCCGATAACGAAGAGTGATGTAAAAAATCTTAAAATACATTAAAATAATACTTTTAGACTAGACTTGGCATGTTTCTCCATCCCCAAGAGTTTTATGATAATTTTATGAAGTTGTTATAACCGGAAAAGTGATATTTAAAATAATTCGATTTTGGGGTATTCGTGTAGTACGAGACGTTCGTCAATTGCGTGACTACTCTGGTGTAAAATGCTCGTTGACGGCCACGAGCATTTTTGAATCAACGTTTTGTTGTACAAAGAGGGCCGATTTTTCTGATTCCTTATAGGTGTAAGTTCATACATGTAATACAATTGTAAAAATATAAAAATCCCAGTTTTTATCATAATTGAGGGCGCAGCCTCCAACAAATCACTGAATGGCCCTTTAAGACAAGCCCCGGGAAGTAAGCTTACGTCATTGCCGTATAATGTACGTGGAACCAACTGACTTTGAAAAATATGAGTAAAAGTGAACGTCCTTACCGATTTGGCTAAATCTATGAGGGAGGACAGGACCTGTCCTTTCCTTCCTTCTGCTTCTTTCATCGTTCCTTCCAAAATGAATAAGACAGGGACACTCTCCTCCAGTGGCGTAGCCAGGTTTTTCTCAGTGGGGGGGCAAAGGGGGGGCCGGGAGTTTTGGTGGGGGGGCAACAACCAAATTGAGGATTGAATTTCCTTGTGTTGTGAATAGGTTAGTCCCAAATTATTTCAACTGACATTTCCCACAGGGGGGGCAACAGGGGGGGCAGAGAACCCCACAGGGGGGGCAGCTGCCCCCCCTTGCCCCCCCTTGGCTACGCCACTGCTCTCCTCCACGGGCACCTCGACCGACTCCATTTTGCGAAATGTGCACGTGTGCTGTAAAACTTTTCTAGTATTACGGTATGATCAGAGAGATGTTATAACACCTCCCTGGTATGATGAGTTTCACAGAATAAATAGTTTTGCGTTTTCAGACAATTATCTGAGTTTTACAGAATATTTGTTTGTGTGCCACAGAGTTAAATATCGTAGATTTACAGAATAAATATTTTGTGTTTCTGAGATAATTATCTCAGCTTAACAAAATATTTAATTCGTGTTTCTGATATGGATTATCTCAGCTTTACAAAATATTTAATTTGTGTTTCTGATATGGATTATCTCAGCTTTACAAAATATTTAATTTGTGTTTCTGATATGGATTATCTCAGCTTTACAACATATTTAGTTTGTGTTTCTGATATGGATTATCTCAGCTTTACAAAATATTTAATTTTTGTTTCTGATATGGATTATCTCAGCTTTACAAAATAATGAATTGAATCATCTTGGTAACATGGCCTGTTAATCCACGTTTCAAATCCAATAGTTTTGTATCAATGAAACAGATTGAAAAAATCATTATGTTTCTGAGATAATTAATTAATTCAGGAATATGCCATCGGACATATATAATTATTTTGTATTTCTGTGATATTTGAATGTATTTTTGAGATAATTATCTTGATAACATGGTAAAACGAATGATCACTATAAATAGTTTGCGTTTTCAGATAATTATCTGAGTTTTACAGAATGTTTGTTTGTGTGCCACAGAGTTAAATATCGTAGATTTACAGAATAAATATTTTGTGTTTCTGAGATAAATATCTCAGCTTAACAAAATATTTGATTCGTGTTTCTGATATGGATTATCTCAGCTTTACAAAATATTTAATTTGTGTTTCTGATATGGATTATCTCAGCTTTACAAAATATTTAATTTGTGTTTCTGATATGGATTATCTCAGCTTTACAAAATATTTAATTTGTGTTTCTGATGGATTATCTCAGCTATACAAAATATTTAATTTTTTGTTTCTGATATGGATTATCTCAGCTTTACAAAACATTTAATTTTGTGTTTCTGATATAGGCCTACATTATCTCAGCTAAGTCAGCTTTACAAAATATTTAATTTGTGTTTCTGATAAAAATTATCTCAGCTTTACAAAATAATTAATTGAATCATCTTGGTAACATGGCCTGGTAATCCGCGTTTCAAATCCAATAGTTTTTGTATCATTGAAACAGATTGAAAAATCATTATGTTTCTGAGATAATTAATTCAGGAATATGACATATAATTATTTTGTATTTCTGAGATATTTGACTGTGTTTTTGAGATAATTATCTTGTAAAACGAATGATTACTATAAATAGTTTGTGTTTTCAGACAATTATCTGAGTTTTACAGAATATTTGTTTGTGTGCCACAGAGTTAAATATCGTAGATTTACAGAATAAATATTTTGTGTTTTTGAGATAATTATCTCAGCTTTACATACAAAATATTCAATGTGTGTTTCTGATATGGATTATCTCAGCTTTACCAAATATTTAATTTGTGTTTCTGATATGGATTATATCTCAGCTTACATACAAAATATTTAATTTGTGTTTCTGATGGATTATCTCAGCTTTACAAAATATTTAATTTGTGTTTCTGATATGGATTATCTCAGCTTTACAAAATATTTAATTTGTGTATCTGGTATGGATTATCTCAGCTTTACAAAATAATGAATTGAATCATCTTGGTAACATGGCCTGGTAATCCGCATTTCAAATCCAATAGTTTTTGTATTGAAACAGATTGAAAAAGTCTTTATGTTTCTGAGATAATTAATTCAGGAATATGACATATATAATTATTTTGTATTTCTGTGATATTTGAATGTATTTTTGAGATAATTATCTTGATAACATGGTAAAACGAATGATCACTATAAATAGTTTGCGTTTTCAGATAATTATCTGAGTTTTACAGAATATAATTTTGTGGGCCACAGAGTTGAATATCGTAGATTTACAGAATAAATATTTTGTTTTTCTGAGATAATTATCTCAGCTTTACATACAACATATTTAATTTGTGTTTCTGATATAGATTATCTCAGCTTTACAAAATATTTAATTTGTGTTTCTGATATGGATTATCTCAGCTTTAATTAATTAATTGAATCATCTTGGTAACATGGCCTGGTAATCCGCGTTTCAAATCCAATAGTTTTTGTATCATTGAAACAGATTGAAAAATCATTATGTTTCTGAGATAATTAATTCAGGAATATGACATATAATTATTTTGTATTCCTGTGATATTTGAATATATTTTTGAGATAATTATCTTGATAACATGGTAAAACAAATGATCACTATAAATAGTTTGCGTTTTCAGATAATTATCTGAGTTTTACAGAATTTTTTTTTGTTGGCCACAGAGTTAAATATCGTAGATTTACAGAATAAATATTTTGTGTTTCTAAAATAATTTTATCTCAGCTTTACAACATATTCAATGTGTGTTTCTGATATATTATCTCAGCTTTACAAAATATTTAATTTTTGTTTTTTGATATGGATAATCTCAGCTTTACAAAATAATGAATTGAATCATCTTGGTAACATATGGCCTGGTAATCCGCGTTTCAAATCCAATAGTGTTTGTATCATTGAAACAGATTGAAAAATTCATTATGCTTCTGAGATAATTAATTCAGGAATATGACATATAATTAGTTTGTATTTCTGAGATATTTGACTGTGTTTTTGAGATAATTATCTTGATAACATGGTAAAACAAATGATCACTATAAATAGTTTGCGTTTCAGATAATTATCTGAGTTTTACAGAATATTTTTTTGTGGGCCACAGAGTTAAATATCGTAGATTTACAGAATAAATATTTTGTGTTTCTGAGATAAATATCTCAGCTTAACAAAACATTTGATTCGTGTTTCTGATATGGATTATCTCAGCTTTACAAAATATTTAATAATTGTTTCTGATATGGATTATCTCAGCTTTACAACATATTTAGTTTGTGTTTCCGATATGGATTATCTCAGTTTTACAAAATATTTTAATTTGTGTTTCTGATGGATTATCTCAGCTTTACAAAATATTTAATTTGTGTTTCTGATGGATTATCTCAGCTTTAAAAAATATTTAATTTTTGTTTCTGATATGGATTATCTCAGCTTTACAAAATATTTAATATTTGTTTCTGATATGGATTATCTCAGCTTTACAACATATTTAGTTTGTGTTTCTGATATCACATAGATTAGAAGTATAAACTGTGCCCCCTGCCCTCTATCGCCCTTAAAAAGTGAATGGGAGTTTCCAACATATTGTATTGACCCCAATGTTATATAACCAGTGATAACCACTTGCCAACACTGCTAGCAACCGTATGTTAATCAGTTGCTGACGGAGGTATTGATTTTGATAGATTATGTACATGCTAAACAGTCAGTCGTTAGCACACACAAAAAGCGTTCCCTGTGAAATGAAATATGCACGATTTCTTGCGGAAGACACGCACTCCGATTGGGCATACTAATCAGTTTAGGAGCGGCTTATTTCAAACCCTTCTCATTTCGTCATGGTATTGTCTAATAGGCTAAAATTTGAACTGTGGTTTATAAAACCCATGAACTCCAGGTAATAAAAAGGATAATGGATATAACAATATATTTCTCATATAATAACAGTATTTCCTTTTTTACCTTTCGATAAACCGGCACAATTACCACATATTATCATCGTGTTTGATAGCAAATTTCTCCCAAAGAAAAAATAACACATTTGAAAAAGGTTATAAAGTTCCCGACATTAACATGTGAAAAATCTTGGAAATAATGCAGTATTATACTCTGGAGGTAAACGATTACATCCATGAATGAAAATTTGCGGAGTAAAAATATACGCCATTTTCCAATACACAGACCAAATCGCTTATTGTAACAAAATTTCGTCAGACAGGATTCGAACCGGCGCGGGGAGAATCCAATAGATTTATAGTCTATAGCCTTAACCGCTCGGCCATGACTACTCATTGAAATGACCGTCGTGTTCAATAGATAATAAGCCAGTGGTGAACTATCGATTTAATCGACCAAAAATGAGTTATTTGGGGGAATTTTGGGGACTCATGTTATTTGAAGTAAAAATAACAATAATGATCGAGCATCTAATGTAACAAACAGAAAATGGGATATTTTCCTTTAAATGGTGCTAATCATGGTTTATCTTTGTTGTTAGGGGGGAAATTTGGTATCAAATTATGCCTAAAAGATTCATCTAAATGCCTATTTAGCCTGTTTGGTCAACAACAAATTAAAAATTACTCAAAATGACATAAACAAAGTGGTATACTTTCTTTTGTTGAACCCTTTACCATGTGTATATGCCCATGAATGTACCCAATAGGTTTTAATTGTCATATCTCTTCTGAAATGCCAAAAATATAGCGATATAAATGTATATTCATTTTATCACGTTCTGTATGTCGGTAGCCATCCCATGCTAAAGTGCGTTCAGGTTATTTCAAACATGTAATGAACGTATGGATAATACTGGATTCAAATAGCGCGCTTACTTGAGGCCGTGCTACAAATTAAACTGAATGATAATAATCGATTGGCGATTGACTAAACAATATCCGCATCGGATCATGTGTACAGCGATGAATAGCTGTACCGTGCTTCTTATCTCTTTAGGTGTCTCAGTAAATATCAGCCAATCGATATGACAATGGGACCCTTGCACGCGCTATTCGATCCGTAACTCACCAAGGACATAGTTAGTTGAATTTATTCATCCACAACATTTGTTTAGCACAATCAGGGCATTGACCATATACAATTATGTCATTGTGCCCTATGTTACTTTAGTACGGTCACGTCACGTACCAATGTTCATACACAGAGTGAACAAAGTTTGTGGAGGACAAATAAACGAACCCGCGAAATTCAACAGACTTATGCATAACGTGTAAAGCAATAGGCGACTGGTCTCTATACTAGAATTTAAATAACAATCATGTTAAAGATCGGCAATGTGATTAGTGCTTTAATCATGGATCATCCCTTCTGTATCTATATACTATTCCTATGGTACATGCCATATTATAATGTAGTAAAGAAAGAATGCATGGAAAAGTACATGTACCTATAAGATTACTATGAGACTGTACATTGCTGTACATCCCTTACTAAAGGTCAAATCTAAAGGTATACCTTTTTTTGCTTTTTTAACACATTATTTGGCTGGTAAATACCACATATTTGATATCAATGGAAAGCTTGAAACACATTTTATCAGCTACCTTGACTTATTCTGTGATTAAAACTACTCTCTTTGAGAAATGCCATCTGCAAGTACGAAGTTTCACGTATTTCGCATGACATCGGTGTTCCCCACCTTACTGACCTTTTAAAAGGTATGCTATCCCCAAAATATTCAAGCTAGCCGGTAGCCTTAGTCCCACTCTTCAAAGTGTTATGCATTTTATGGACGAAATGTCCGGCATTTTTTCATAAAAAAGCCACCAAGAAATTGTATGTTTTCCCATAGCGTTACACACAAAATTACCCGGATGTGGCAATGAACAGCAACATTATTACGATTTCTCGACTATTGAGGGCAGTGCGTATAAATATACTAAAAACATAAGAACGTAACCTATGTGATATGGATTATCTCAGCTTTACAAAATATTTAATTTTTGTTTCTGATATGGATTATCTCAGCTTTACAAAATAATGAATTGAATCATCTTGGTAACATGGCCTGTTAATCCGCGTTTCAAATCCAATAGTTTTGTATCAATGAAACAGATTGAAAAAATCATTATGTTTCTGAGATAATTAATTAATTCAGGAATATGCCATCGGACATATATAATTATTTTGTATTTCTGTGATATTTGAATGTATTTTTGAGATAATTATCTTGATAACATGGTAAAACGAATGATCACTATAAATAGTTTGCGTTTTCAGATAATTATCTGAGTTTTACAGAATGTTTGTTTGTGTGCCACAGAGTTAAATATCGTAGATTTACAGAATAAATATTTTGTGTTTCTGAGATAAATATCTCAGCTTAACAAAATATTTGATTCGTGTTTCTGATATGGATTATCTCAGCTTTACAAAATATTTAATTTGTGTTTCTGATATGGATTATCTCAGCTTTACAAAATATTTAATTTGTGTTTCTGATATGGATTATCTCAGCTTTACAAAATATTTAATTTGTGTTTCTGATGGATTATCTCAGCTTTACAAAATATTTAATTTTTGTTTCTGATATGGATTATCTCAGCTTTACAAAACATTTAATTTTGTGTTTCTGATATAGGCCTACATTATCTCAGCTAAGTCAGCTTTACAAAATCTTTAATTTGTGTTTCTGATAAAAATTATCTCAGCTTTACAAAATAATTAATTGAATCATCTTGGTAACATGGCCTGGTAATCCGCGTTTCAAATCCAATAGTTTTTGTATCATTGAAACAGATTGAAAAATCATTATGTTTCTGAGATAATTATTTCAGGAATATGACATATAATTATTTTGTATTTCTGAGATATTTGACTGTGTTTTTGAGATAATTATCTTGTAAAACGAATGATCACTATAAATATTTTGTGTTTTCAGACAATTATCTGAGTTTTACAGAATATTTGTTTTTGTGCCACAGAGTTAAATATCGTAGATTTACAGAATAAATATTTTGTGTTTTTGAGATAATTATCTCAGCTTTACATACAAAATATTCAATGTGTGTTTCTGATATGGATTATCTCAGCTTTATCAAATATTTAATTTGTGTTTCTGATATGGATTATATCTCAGCTTACATACAAAATATTTAATTTGTGTTTCTGATGGATTATCTCAGCTTTACAAAATATTTAATTTGTGTTTCTGATATGGATTATCTCAGCTTTACAAAATATTTAATTTGTGTATCTGGTATGGATTATCTCAGCTTTACAAAATAATGAATTGAATCATCTTGGTAACATGGCCTGGTAATCCGCATTTCAAATCCAATAGTTTTTGTATTGAAACAGATTGAAAAAGTCTTTATGTTTCTGAGATAATTAACTCAGGAATATGACATATATAATTATTTTGTATTTCTGTGATATTTGAATGTATTTTTGAGATAATTATCTTGATAACATGGTAAAACGAATGATCACTATAAATAGTTTGCGTTTTCAGATAATTATCTGAGTTTTACAGAATATAATTTTGTGGGCCACAGAGTTGAATATCGTAGATTTACAGAATAAATATTTTGTTTTTCTGAGATAATTATCTCAGCTTTACATACAACATATTTAATTTGTGTTTCTGATATAGATTATCTCAGCTTTACAAAATATTTAATTTATGTTTCTGATATGGATTATCTCAGCTTTAATTAATTAATTGAATCATCTTGGTAACATGGCCTGGTAATCGCGTTTCAAATCCAATAGTTTTTGTATCATTGAAACAGATTGAAAAATCATTATGTTTCTGAGATAATTAATTCACGAATATGACATATAATTATTTTGTATTTCTGTGATATTTGAATATATTTTTGAGATAATTATCTTGATAACAGGGTAAAACAAATGATCACTATAAATAGTTTGCGTTTTCAGATAATTATCTGAGTTTTACAGAATTTTTTTTTGTTGGCCACAGAGTTAAATATCGTACATTTACAGAATAAATATTTTGTGTTTCTAAAATAATTTTATCTCAGCTTTACAACATATTCAATGTGTGTTTCAGATATATTATCTCAGCTTTACAAAATATTTAATTTTTGTTTTTTGATATGGATAATCTCAGCTTTACAAAATAATGAATTGAATCATCTTGGTAACATGGCCTGGTAATCCGCGTTTCAAATCCAATAGTTTTTGTATCATTAAAACAGATTGAAAAATCATTATGTTTCTGAGATAATTAATTCAGGAATATGACATATAATTATTTTGTATTTCTGAGATATTTGACTGTGTTTTTGAGATAATTATCTCGATAACATGGTAAAACAAATGATCGCTATAAATAGTTTGCGTTTTCAGATAATTATCTGAGTTTTACAGAATATTTTTTTGTGTGCCACAGAGTTAAATATCGTAGATGTACAGAATAAATATTTTGTGTTTCTGAGATAATTATCTCAGCTTTACATACAAAATATTTAATGTGTGTTTCTGATATGGATTATCTCAGCTTTACCAAATATTTAATTTGTGTTTCTGATATGGATTATCTCAGCTTTACAAAATATTTAATTTGTGTTTCTGATATGGATTATCTCAGCTTTACAAAATATTTAATTTGTGTTTCTGATGGATTATCTCAGCTTTACAAAATATTTAATTTGTGTTTCTGATATGGATTATCTCAGCTTTACAAAATATTTAATTTGTGTTTCTGATATGGATTATCTCAGCTTTACAAAATAATGAATTGAATCATCTTGGTAACATGGCCTGGTAATCCGCGTTTCAAATCCAATAGTGTTTGTATCATTGAAACAGATTGAAAAATTCATTATGCTTCTGAGATAATTAATTCAGGAATATGACAAATAATTAGTTTGTATTTCTGAGATATTTGACTGTGTTTTTGAGATAATTATCTTGATAACATGGTAAAACAAATGATCACTATATATAGTTTGCGTTTCAGATAATTATCTGAGTTTTACAGAATATTTTTTTGTGGGCCACAGAGTTAAATATCGTAGATTTACAGAATAAATATTTTGTGTTTCTGAGATAAATATCTCAGCTTAACAAAACATTTGATTCGTGTTTCTGATATGGATTATCTCAGCTTTACAAAATATTTAATTTTTGTTTCTGATATGGATTATCTCAGCTTTACAACATATTTAGTTTGTGTTTCCGATATGGATTATCTCAGCTTTACAACATTAGTTTGTGTTTCTGATGGATTATCTCAGCTTTACAAAATATTTAATTTGTGTTTCTGATGGATTATCTCAGCTTTACAAAATATTTAATTTTTGTTTCTGATATGGATTATCTCAGCTTTACAAAATATTTAATTTTTGTTTCTGATATGGATTATCTCAGCTTTACAACATATTTAGTTTGTGTTTCTGATATGGAATATCTCAGCTTTACAAAATATTTAATTTTTGTTTCTGATATGGATTATCTCAGCTTTACAAAATAATGAATTGAATCATCTTGGTAACATGGCCTGTTAATCCGCGTTTCAAATCCAATAGTTTTGTATCAATGAAACAGATTGAAAAATCATTATTTTTTTGAGATAATTAATTCAGGAATATGACATATAATTATTTTGTATTTCTGCGATATTTGACTGCATGTTATTATCTTGATAACAGGGTAAAACGAATGATCACTATAAGCTTCCGTAGTGGAAACCATATAAGTTATATAACTCGGAATTCGTTCCAAGTGATACGCTCACACGGTAAGGCACAAAAAAAATGTTATGTTGTCCTCTACAGCTTTCAGAGAGGAGGGCGGGCGGGCGGATTTTTTTTTTTAATTTTCTTTTACCAGCGGAAGCTCAAAATTCAGCCAACAAGAAGTTGAAATCACTCACTATGTTATAAACACTTAATTTAATATTCAATGCCATTTAAACTGTTTTTTAAAAAATCTGAAAAAAAAAATCTGGAAAAAAATCTGAAAAAATAAAAAAAAATCTGAAAAAATCTGGAAAAAAAATCTGATTTTTTAAAAAAAATTGAAAAATTGAAGAAAAAAAAAATCGGAGCGGCCCTAAATCCGGAGCGGGAGGTCGAGGACACCATAACCCTTTAATGGCCTAGGCCTAACACAAACATCCCCCATACATAATCCTCAGATTAACGTGTGCTGTCTAAAGATTACATCGCAAGTTGAAGCGCAAACGAATTGGAAAATTTCCTTCCAATTATGTTATGTTTCATACAGATTTTCTTTCTCCTCCTTATTTTAAAGAAATCACCTTTTTGTGACTCTTTAAAATTCAATAGTCATTAGCATGATTGGGGTGACTATCTATATACACCTAGCACAAAAAGTCCCTGACCAGGTGCTTTGATGTTGGCTAATTCAAAATAGATAATCGGTACCATAAATCTGAGATATACATTAAATGAGCAAATTTCTTCTCCGCAGTTTCTTCTCCTGCACCAATCTAACCTGTCTGTTTACAAGGGTTCATATTCTCTCAGATTCTCACCGTATGATTTTAATAATAGGTGTTTGCCCGATCAGTTTTGTCTGACCTTAGCAATAGACGTTTATAAAGGATTAAACCCTGGTCTTACTCTCAATTAGCCCAATAGGCATTTATGCTCTTATCAAGTTTAACAGATAATCATAATTAAGCTTTCTGCAGCTTTTTACGGGTCACAGTCTGACCGTTAGTCCCGCACCACCAACTTAACCTTAATCCATTAAGTAATGGCAAATCTTATACAATTATTCAATGAAAATATTATGACTTCCATATTGTTATCATAAAATATGGGTCAGGGCGTAGACTGGGTACCCACGTCCCTCTATATGGCCACCGTCTTTGAAATGAGCACACTCTCGAGGCCCGTATGTAAATTTGAAGACGGGAAGGATTCATCTAGTCATAGCGTACAAAGATCAAGAAGGGACATGGTCAAATATACGTGCGTGATATTTTCACGTATCGGTACTTTTCAAGAAGGTACATACCACGTAGGTATCATTTCACATTCTTATAAAGTGGGTGTGGTTTGGGATTGGCTGATTTTCAGCCGACACGCCCATACATTATGAGATAATGGTGTATAGTTTGGGCGGGGTTTAATTCATTCGAAAAATAATACCTTCAGCGCGTATGATCAAGCGCGTCATCGCGTTAGCGACTAGCGTGCCTGTGACAAAGTCACCGCCGTATGCGTTGTGCGTATAACGTAGCGATGACAGGTGTGTGTGTGTGAAAGAACGCGATTGATTCGAAGCAGGAAGTTTAAAAACAGCTCGCTGGATTCGCCGATTTTTAAAGGGGAAATTTGTTGTTGTGTGATTAAAATAAATCTAAAAAACTGCGTTAGTTTATGATAAAATACCAAAATAACCAATAAACTAAATAAGAATGAAAATAAAATATAGTTCTTAGCTGTTTTGCTAAGAATTATATTTTATTCTCTAATTCTAGGGTGTTTGCTGACTGATTCAGTCGCTGATATCATGAAAGCTTGCACTTTCATGCTGATGGGGCATTGCATTGCACCATAAGTAATTTTCAGGCATATACTAACTACCATCTGAAACCGTTACCTTAATTCGCAGTATATCCTGTAATTTCGTATGCGAAAAATATCGGTAGCCCATTTTAAGAGTTCATGGTTTGACACCATGTTTACCGTCTACGATTGCAACTGTACACAGAAAAAACACTGGTGTTAAAATGTACACCGAGGGTGTTAATTGTAACACCACATAAGTGTCCCAGCTGGTCCACACTTTTTGGTGTTGATTAACACCAGTCTTTGGTGTTGATGAATTAACACTCCTTTGGGTGTTGCTATATTAACACTATCAGGGTGTTAAATTTACCCTCCTATGTCAATTGTTACACCTTCTGGTGTTAAAATATTAATGTTAGATAAGTTGAAGTACTTTAACAATAAAGTGCTTGCAAATAACATATTTCATTATTCAACAGTTCAAATGTATTAAAACTTGAACGTTTTTGTCATTACGCTACAAGGCCCGCTTAGCAGCGCTATAAATTGGTGCCCTAAAAACCGGCAACAAATTTAAATATTCGCCTTCCATCAAAGCTATATTGACATAATTCTCGTGTGCAACCAACCGGCTGTATCGCAACGCCCATTGAGTAGTTTAAACGCATGAGCGTGGATGTAATTTGCAACATAATGGAAACTCACCCATGCAGTTAGCAAGAAGTACCGCTATTGTACACGCCCAAAATTTAAACAACCAGGCAATCCTCTCGTAGTAATTGATAACAATAGGTTTACCAGACCGAATTAATAGCGCTCCTAAGCGGGCAATTTATGTCATGTGAATTAATGTTCTTACTTGCCATTTTATTATGGAATGGTGCATGTTGCAGATCGAATCACTAGATCAAATGTAAAAATATACAATCCAAAGTGTTACAAAACCAATATAACCAACCTCCGTGCGCATGTGTGGAATAATGACACCAATGGGAGTTATTCTTACACAAAGAAACTTGGTGTAACACAAGAAACTTAACACCATGAGAAGTGTTACATCAGTTGTTCCTATGGTGTTGATCTAACACCAACATTAACATCAAGAGCGTAACACCGGCTCAGTGTTGCATATTTAACACCCGAGTTTTTGCAGTGTACACAATAACACTAAATGCTTTATGGTGAAAATCGAAACAAATATGTTGAGAAAAATGTCTTAAATTGGAATCAGATTGTGTTGTTATGATGGTGTTTTCACAATCACAGATTTATGTGTCAAGGAAAGTCTTTCCTAATTCATTAACAGGAGAGAGAAAATAATGTGAACAAATTTGAAAAAGATCACACCAATATTGATTAATTTAAACGTTATAATTTGTCTCCATTTTTCGTACTTCCATTAATATGATGCCCAGCGTAAAATACGACGGTTTTCGATCACGTGATAACAACAGTGACTCGGACAATTAGATTACACAGGCACAGGTGACGCGTTCTGTTTTATTTACAATCCAACATGTTAGATATCTAGACACTTAAAGGCACATTAAGTGGTGTTGAAAATTTTAGATGTTTAAAAATTTACTTCAGAATTCAAGATGAACATTAAAAATGGCCATTACTGTTGTTTCTACTAGCAAAAACACAGCAAACTTGATTAAAACAATATCATCGCTATTTATTGAAAAACGCCCTCTATGCAAATATGGTTCGCGTTATGTATCCCGCGTACTGCAGGGGGATACTGTCGGACGTAAAATGCTCGTCCCGCGGGACGAGCATTTTTTGAATCGACGTTTTCTTGTACATAGAGGGCTGATTTTTCTTAATCCTTATAGGTGTATGTAAGTTCATACATGTAATACAATTATAAAAATATACTAATCCCAGTTTTTATCATAATTGAGGGCGCATCCTCCAACACATCTCTTAGTGCCCCTTTAATTCATTAGTCTCTTCGTCCCCTGACAGTGTAACTCATTGGGGTCAAGTGATGTAGCGGCGGATTCCTCACTGTCAATTAACATGATAAAGAAGCTCTACTATGACTTCTAGGAGCATTCTTCCCGCATTTTTCACTCTTTCCGTCATCTGAAAGAAGCCCTATTTGGGCGGTGTGAGTGTACTGACACTGTTGTGTATGAAGCCTTATATATGATAGGTAATGGTTTAAAATGCACTGCCAAAACCTGGCCTAAACTCGGTGGTTTTGTGCAACTAAAAATTGGGCTATATTACAATTGCCAGGGTTTTTTTATAAGCCAAGGGCCCATAGGCCTACCTATGTAATGGATTTGTGCCGGCCTCATGCCCTCATCCACCCTCTAGGCCTCTGTCATGACTGTACGTGAGATTTGGATTGACTTTGACTGGTCGTTATGTTGTAGTTGTTGGGGTTTTTTGGGGGGTTTTTTGGTCGTTATGTTACCATACAATCCATTTTGTTTGACAGGGAGCTCAAATATCGGGGATTTTATACTATGGCATAGGCCTAACTCACTTGAAATTAATTTTGAAAATCGAGAAATATAATGCAAAGGGGACATTTCAAACACATCGCCATCAGAATGAACCCAGAACCGGAACACTGCACAGTGGCAATGAATATATCTGAAGAATAAACACCCATATCCCATTTAAGTATAGGGAGAAAAACGATTCACATTGGGGGAGAGGGGGCATCAGACCGCGCAAGTGCCGGGTATCGAACCCGTCCCGCGTGGGAAGTTAGGCACCACATGCGCATAGACGGTGACTATCTGTTGCCCTCTACTGTCGCTATCTTGGCATACTTCTAATTTGAAGTTCTATATTCACACAGCTCGCGACTACGGTTATATTGAAGAGTGAAGACTGGTGGATGTAACTTAGCCCACATCCCGGGGGGGGGGGGGGGGGGGGGGGGGGGTACTCGGATTTGGTTTGGTCGGGGGTGTGCCGCTGGAGATTCAAAACCCATACCCATTTCTAAGGGTGATTTTTCGCGAAAATAGACACAATTTTGGCAAATTTTCGCGAAAATAGACCTAATTTTGGCAAATTTTCGCGAAAATCGCGAAAACAGGACCCATGTCTAAGGATTTTTCGCGAAAACAGGACCCATGTCTAAGGATTTTTCACTGAAAAGCCTACCCATGGCTAAGGATGTCTCGTGAAAAAACGACCCACTGGAGCGGCACATCCCCGTATGCCTTACATACGTGAGTACCCCCCCCCCCCCCCCCCCCCGGGGCCCACATACCTAAATAGTGCAAAACAAAATTGAGATTAAAAGATCCCGTTAATGATCACTTATACTATTAAAAGATCCCATTAATGATCAATTAAACCCCTTATATGAATAAAGATAACAGACGGTGAAACATGGGCCAACAGGAAAAATTGGGTCGTCCGGAGCGCCCGGCGGAGACTCGAACCTTTTTGAAGCATAGGCCTATGTATAACTTTCCGTGATTGTTGGATTTTGTCACATTTGGTATGGTAGAATAAATATGGGAAATTTCACGCACAAGTCCTCACTATTCTGTCACGTGTGCTTTCAGGAGAAAACGAGCAAAATGCAGCAAACCGTATTAAAATTAGCGTTAGCAACCCATATACCATGCCCTCACTAAAACACTATCATGTCATCGTTTCCCACAGTATGACCTGAGACGAACATAAGTATAACTCAGGTATGACAGCGAAAGATGCCGGGAACCCCCGGGAAACGATAGCAACGAACACTAATTTGTACAAAAGTAATATAATCATTCCAATAGCAGTGAAGGCGCGCTAGGTGCAACAGATTTAATAGCGAACGTAGAATGTAGATTAATTTGTGTTAGGTTAGATAGAAAGAATTAATACAGAGACACTGCAATGCCGACAACGACGCCGCGCCGCCTTAATTGACGATAGTTCACAGTGCTCTTCGTTTGTAGTGAAGTCACGGAACCACTTGATGATATTTGGAAAATAGTCGATTTTAATTCGGAATATATTTCGTGTGGGCGATCACTTATGATTCACAGGTAAGTTGGTGGTGGTATTGTAAATGTAACCCTCAACAACTTTTACGAAGACTATTATTACTAGTCTACAACTGTTCATTTTAATTGGCCTACATTTGGAGTGGTGTGGATAATTCGATCTCTACAGTCAGTCAAATCAATCAGTAATACAATTATCTTCATTGGAGGAATTGCGTTTGATTAGGATTCAGGAGCAACATACATGGATATAAAGCCAACGCAACTGTCATTATAGATGGCATTTAACCGTTGATTTAGCCTACCTACTAAAGTACAACCTTAACACTTTCCACGCGGCAGGCGTCTGTAGACTTCATTCCAAAATGTCACACAATGTTTCAAAAATATAAATTATGGAATTTCATTACTATATTTGGAATCACCATGAGAAATGCATTGATATAAGTATACAGACATGCCTAGTTTTGGTACAATATTCCTTGAGATTCCTTGGACAGATTTCTGAAAAATCTGTTTTGAATAATTATGGTAAAACTAGAAATAGCCGCGTGGAAAGTGCTAACTACCTTGATATTTTATGTATTGTTCAATCCTTCTTTGCAAAGAATAAAAGCAAGAACTACCAACTTGATGCGGGGAGACTAAAACTTGAACAAGGGATAATAAAGCAATAAAACAGTCAATGACATACTGAGTAGTAAGCAATGCGAATTGCTGTGCACTAAAACAATGATAACAATACATAGCGATTCTCATTGCTACCTCAGTATATTTCACCCGATATTTCACTGTGTATTGCTTTATTAGCCCTTGTTATTGCTTGTTTTCACACACCAAGGGTATAGCCTACATGTAGCTTGCTTTTACTCTTTGTATTTCACATTTTCGAGATATCCTTTTCTGATCCTTGGTATGTTTTGTTCCTGCGTCCGTTGGGTCATAGATAATCAAGACGATTGACGATCTATTGTTGGGTTCATCGTTTTTTACAATATTCTAATACTCTTTGTCTATAGTATTTCATTTTTGTAAACAATATATCTGCATAACTCACCGCAGATACAACTTTATTCTCTTGTCCCTCCGGTGTATTTGGCATAAATTGTCCACTTTGCACCGGAATGTGTGTTTAGGAAAAACAAGGGAATATTTGTACGTATACATTCCGTCCCCAAAATGAACCAAATAATATGGTAATGTGGGCACATAATAACATAATGTACCAAGAATTTACTGGATGGATTGAAAATCCAATTAAATTGGATGACAACTTTGGCGGCGATTATCATCGTCTCAAAGAAGAGGTGTGTACCCTTGATTGGACAATTGCATGATTAGGGTTGAAGAAGAACTTTCCCCTCTCTCTCGTTATTAACTTTATCCTCCGCGTTTTATTTGCTTCTGCCTCTGCGTTTACATTTGTTTCTGCATCCGCGTTTTCATTTGTTTACATCATTAACCCTAACTCTACTAGGCTACACCACACGGCAACTGGGCGGAAAAAATGTTTTTATAACCCGGCGTGCAGGTTTTTGGGCTACAAAACGGACACAGGCTATATAACGAGGCGAATATACTTCGCCGAGTGTGACTGACAGCCGTGGTGAAGTGGCTAGGATCTGGGCAGGAGGTCCGTGGTTCAAATCCCGGGGGGGGGGGGGGGGGGTGACCTTTCTGGTGAATTTTTGGGGTCGGAAATCAAATGGTTGCCGTGTGGTGTACTAGAGTTAGGGTTATGTAACCCGTTGCAACTACTTTTCCCTTTGTGCCCATCATACCTGCATACCTTGCTATCAGATCATTGAGTTGCATGCATGAAAGGGACATGTTGCCGGCGATAACAGTCCAAGGCCGGCCACCAAAATCACGAAAAACAGGAGACACGGAAAGAATAAGAATCCAACTAAGGGCAGCGTAAGAATGATGGTTTCCAGTTTTCAATACGATTTATTCCGTTATAATATACTACCGGGTTCCAAAGTATCGGCATTATTTCCTTTCATCATTCCGCTGCCATTATCGAGGTTCAAAGAATAAATAGGCATGTTTTTTCTTTGTGTAAAGTAAAAGAAACCCGTTTCCGGCAGCCTGGTGATAAGCTTTGATTTCCAGTTTCCAATACGATTTATTCCGTTAAAATATACCACCAACCCGGTCAGTTCCTTTCATCTATGCTTTAATATAGCACCAGGCTGCTTAAAACGAGATTCAAAGTAAAAGGAAGCATAAAATGGAAGATGCTCTTTCAACTAATTCTATATAATGTTTAAATTAACTTAAAGGGATACTAAGAGATGTGTTAAAGGCTGCGCCCTCAATTAGGATAACAACCGGGATTTCTACATTTTTACAATTGTATTACATACACAAACATGTAACGCTATTTGTGAAGTTTATAGACACTTATTACACCCAGTTTTTTATTACACGTAAACTCGAACACATGATGAGCGCGATGGACATGATGGACAATAGAACATTCCTAGCGATTCCTAGCCATTTAATGCATCTGGGAACGAGAGTGGCGTATTATTTATGAATGTTGAGAAGCTATTTCATGACAGGGTGAAGAATAATTAGCGGGGTTTGTAACGGATTTTATCATTACAAACTTCACAAACGGCCATTTCTGCCACACATATTGGTATGGATATAAAATACAAGAATTTCTCAAGACGCAAAAATATTGACTAATAATTCGGCTAAAATTTACATTTTTGGAGAAAAAAGTAATTTTTAACGATTTTACTCTACATGATCTACAAACTAACTCCCTGAATGCACAAACAATTTCGAAATTCGTAGACAGTTTAGTAATTAAGAAATTATCAAATTTCCATGGTCAAAAAAATGACACATGATAGCAGAATTACATCTTAAACTTGTCGTATCTATTTCATATTGCAAATGCTAACGAGTAAATGAATGCATATATTTCAAGACTATTCACATTTAAATTATACAATAATGTCGTAATTTACTGTTAGGTACATTGTTCATGTACGTAGGACTCGCATATGACGTCAGAACAATCTTTCACGACATAATATAATTCCTTGAGCTTCAACTTGGGATCTGGAATCGGTAGTTATTACCGGTGTCAATTTGGGATGCTGTAATCGGTAGTTATTACCGGTGTCAAATGCTACCCATAAATCAAGCCCGGGAAATCGATGATTTAAGTCAAAGAATTGACCCATAATTAGGATAACAATGATGTCAGTATCTACTGTGCGTATCACTATCTTCTTGTCACCTTGCTCAAGAGAGTTTACCATAATTATGAACAACCACTTGTATCTGCCTCCCCATGGTTACATTCTGTCATTGGAGTACATTTAGATATCGCTGCTTACCGTGTGTGATGTTAAAGGTAGATGTTCCGATTTTCAACTTGTTTTCTATTCTACATGAAAGGTCATCCTTAAAAAAGTCGTGTTCCAAAGTTTGAGTTGCATAGCTCTAATGGTTCTTATTTTAGACGCACAAGATGCTGTGAACTAACTGTACCCATTGAGTAGTACACAAACTATATCGGTGGTTACCACCATTCGCGGTAATTCGACGTTATTTCATCGATTTCTCCGTAATTATACCGATTTAGGCCGTCAAATTTCAGTATGATGATGAGAAAAATACGAGCTTTCATATGATATGAAAATCTCCGTATGATTGAAATAATTCTGTGTTACGAAAATGTGATCGGGTCATCTACCTTTAATCTCTTTGTTATCCGGAAACGATTCCTCGCGAACTATCTCTGAAAGGAATGAAAATAGTTTATGTTTGTTGTTTGAATTTTGAAGGAAATCTTTCCATTCTGTTGTTGGTGCCTTGGTTCATCGGCCCACCTTTACTTTAAAACCGCTCCCTCTCTTTTCTCTGGCTGATTCCTTGATACTAGCTGCGATGTATACATACGATATCATACCGTCTGGTTTTTATGAAGCTCACGCTTTTAGTACATTAAAATGTACTAAGCTATAAATGTCTGACCATTGGCAGCAAATGTAGGACAAGGTTCTAACGATACCTTTCAGAATAAACATTTCTACTTGTTGTTGGTGGTCAAAATTAAAATATATATAACTGCCTAGTGTTAAACAAAATCTTCGAAAGCAGAATCAAATGTGTCATTGTTTTTCCCCAAAACCTGGATAGCAATTATTTGATTCTTTTATATAATGACACTACACGTGTCAATGAACTTTTTCATAATAATTCCGATAACTAATTACGTCATATTATTAACAATACACATATGATGACCATAACAATTTGTTTAAAATGGTCGATTTTCGCCTTAAAATGAAGACATTTACATATAAAAATATGATACTTTAGACATTTTGAATCGCATTTGTGTATGCAATTTGTTATAATCGGACGTTTGCCTTGTGAACAAAAGCAGTATGCAGATTGCTCAATGTCATTTTACGACGAGAACAATAAAAATGTAAAAAAACATATATTTAGGCTTAAAAATATATTTGTAGGTAAATTTTTTATATACCAATGGACGTAATTTTTGCGTTTGAGATTTTATTGCACTATAATACACGAGTACTTGTACAACACTTGCATGACTTGGGTGATTGAAACTTATTATTTCATGTATTTTTGAGAATAATGTTTTTCTTTATAAATGATTATTTATCAACAATACATTTTTATTATTCCAAAAGTTAAGATACATAGCCAATGAAGGATTCTATTATATATTCTGTTAACTCTATTACACGTTAATGTCTGTAAGAAAACTCGGGCACAAAAATGTGTTTATTATGTAAAAAATTACAAATGATCAAATATTTACGTTTCTTTACTTTTTTGAGCTGTTTTAGTGTTAATAGCACCCGATTTATTGTAACCAAAATTTCCCCTGAAGCCTTATCTGTAAAATAAATAAAGCCACTTCAGAAATTAAGTGATGTCTGAAACTACCTCAAAACATGAAATAAGAAAAAGTGAGTTATTCACCTAAAAACACATTTTTGGCTTAAAATAATGTCTGAGTATCAAACAATTTCGTTTTCTTTGGTTTCCACTTAAACCTACGACATGTTACAACATTTCCACCGTTTTATGAAGCGATAAACAAGTTGTATCGTATTCAAATAATGAAAAGTTTGATTTTGTTTATATTTTACACACAAAATGGCGTATTTTGGTCAAAAAAAGAACCAAGATAAACAACAACAAAACTGCGTATTGAGAAAATCTTATTCCATATATTCATGTTAACCTATGTAGCGAATATGGCCGTTTTGTGAAATCTGTAACGATAATGGCATTCTAGGTCCTTTGTTAAATTCCCATTAAATTCCCATTCGACGGAAATTATCAGTATGCAACTACGAAATGTGTGGACTCTCTATATAACGACTATTACATTAAAGAAGGTATTACTGCAAATGGCATATTAAAAAATACAAATAAACATTCTCCTCTCCTTTTTCATGACGCGCATTCATAAAGTCATCGCCTGTACGATCATATTAATCGTAAGCTTACCGATATAGTATGCCTTGAAATTACCATTTACAAGACTACGTCATGCGTGCGCGTTCATTAATCATAATGCACACCATGTGATACATAACACATCACGCACAGAAAAACCAAAAAACCAAAGTACAGACATGAATTATTATATCATGTTCATATGAAACATGAATTTTTTTTAAAATTTCGAGATAAAACGAGTTTTAAATTCCAAATCCAATGTTATTTAATTGCTTTTGACACTTAAGTATATAGGCCTAATTGTGTATGTTGTATTATAAAAACCTTCTACACATTTGAAAGTTTGCGTCTTGAGAAATTCTTGTATCTTCTACCAATATGTGTGCCAAAGATGGCTATTTTTTGAAGTTTGTAACGATCAAATACATGACAAACCCCGCTATCTGTGCATCCGTATCCAAAAAATAAACATGTCAAACGAGCTGCTTAAATTGCCCTTTTGGTCAAGACGAGATTAAAATTGATCATACGCGCTGAAGGTATTATTTTTCGAATGAATTAAACCCCACCCCAAACTATGCACCATTGTCTCATAATGTATGGGCGTGTCGGCTGAAAATCGGCCAAAAACCAATCAAATTGCCTGCTGACATCTCAAACCACACCCACTATATAAGAAAGGGTGATTCAAAATAGTCAGGTTCCGATTTCACCGAACTTTAATACCAGGAACTTATTGTTAGCTATAACCTAAAGTTCCAAACGGGAGATATGTGCTTTTTCTAATATGAAATTCAATATGTTACAACTTCCACGTTAACACTATGAAAGTATACGTTTTTGCTGACTGGGGCGCATGTTTAACATGTTAAAGAAATATCTGGACATATTGAATCCAGTTCCAGACCATCGCACACATGGCACATGTAACAAATATCCCCCATTTATTGGGATTAGTGCGATCAAAAAGTTATGAAAATGTTATTTTATTTTATTCCATTTGATGCAAGAAAAAGACAATGTTCATTTTTTAAAGAGTGCCTGTACACACAACTCATCATTCACATTTCTTGATTGCTATGAATTCGTTTTATGTGCAATGCAATATTACATTGTATATTTTAATCGTTTTCGATCAATGGGAGACGTAACGAGCATTATTTAGTTAGGTGTTAAGGCCAAGTTAAATAAATAACATGTTGATCGACCCTGTCCTCATCGATTTTTAGAGAATTTGAAATATTTTTCTTATTTTTCTTATCAGCTTTATAACATTAATTCATATACTGTTGTGATGAATAGAAATGTATAGAAGTGTTTTAATTAACACATTGAACACTATTTTCCCAGACTAGGGTCTAAAGGGGTAGGGAATTTAGGAAATAACAAAAAATTATGAGGCCAAAGCTTCAGGAATTGGAATTTCACACATAAATGAATAGTAACAAAAATAACAAAATAACAAATAATAAGGGCCTCCCACACCAATTTGTTTAAAATTCCGGACGATCAACATGTTATTTATTTTTCTTGGCCTAATAAAATGTTTACTAAAATATTTGGAAATTATAATTTGAAACGAACTTGATTTGATAGAAGAGCAGATCTCATCTATTTAAGCAGTTCTTGCGTTATATAACTTAACAAGTGTGAACCTAATTAATTGTTATGAATATGATTGTGCAATAATATTTTGCAATCAGAGATTCAACACAAAATATGTTAATTATGTGTATTTATCAAATGTTGTTTTATTTATAAAAATAATGTCAACAGTTATACAGTTTGTTGTGTTTTGTGAATAACAAAAACTGCAGTAGTGGTAACATCCACTAATTAGGCTTCATTCATGTATTCTTGGAACACTTTGGATTTCGAGCTTTTTCGTAAATATGTTGTAAATATGGCGCGCAATAAGGTATTGTCTTGAAAACTTCACTAAGTATGAAGAAGAGTGTTTCTACTCTTATAATCAATGAAGAAATTGACCAATTTTTGGCAAGAAGTATATTTCCTGATTTTTTGAAAATGGGACCTGAATATTTTGACTCACCCTGTAGATAACTTGGGACGTGACTTATTTGGTCTGTCCATTGAGTTGGATATGTAGTGATCCTGAGGTCAAGAATAACAACGATAAATTGGCAGGTAATCCGTAGTGCAAATTGTTCGTCGATTTTCCAAAGCTTGAACAGGGCTAAGGTAACATTATGGGATAGGGTTTGGGTTAAGTTTAGGGCTTAGGGTAAGGATTAGGGCTACAGTTAAGGGTTAAAGTTACGGTCAGGGTTAAGGAGGGTTCGGAATAGGATTTATTGGTACATGTATGGTGAAATGAGAAATCTAGTCCAACCGCATCAGTAGTATCGCACATTATCGATGGATCATTGAATAATTAAACAACCCGAATTGTAGCACCTTTTGGAGCACATGTCCGCAAATAGACACTTGTGCGACGGTGCAGACGATACGGAATATCCACTTATTTATTAACTGCGTCCCAATAATAAGGACGTGTATCAATGGAGAATATTTTACCGCAGGATATGTCGATACTAAGGGATCAGATTCTGAGGGAAAAACTAACATAGCAGTGATTATATAAAGTGCTGTAAAAATCCACCGTTATTGTTTTGGTTGCAAAACGTAAACACTATTGTCAGGATGTCCACAGCTCTGCATTTACACTGTCCATACTTGAGCACCCAATAAGATGTCTTCTTTATTTAGACGTCTGAATTTGTGCGCCTACGTGACACGTGAGCCTACTCTTACACCCGGGATACAACTTTTAAACTGCGACGCGTAGGAATGTTTCCTGGAAAAGTTTTAACACTTTCCACGAGGCTAGTAGTAGTTTTGCCATATACAAATCAGATTTTTCAGAAACCTTTCCCAATTTTCAAAGTCTAGGCTACCTCAAGCATAACTGAACCAAGGCTAGGCATGTTTGTACTTCTTTCAATGCATTTCTCATGGTATTTCCAAATAGGGTATTGAAATTCAATACAAAATGACATTTTTTATACATTTTGTGAAATTTTGGAATGTCGTCTGCAGACGCCTGCCGCGTGGAAAGTGTTCAAGTGTAGAAACATTAATTTTGGTCACAAGACAACATGTAAGGACACAACCGATTTTGAAAAAAAGGGCGGGTGGGGGAGGACATTGTGACGTCAGTGGTTTATTCATTATTGAAAGGTTTAGTTGATCATCACCCACATTAAAACAGGTGTGTATTTTATAAATATGGGAAAGCTTGGTTTGAAGGCAGATACAATATTGTGTGTAATTTCAGACTTCGATCAATGTTATCTAAGCTAGTTTGAGAACAGTTCTCTTTCTATCATTTGCGGACAAATTCTGAATATCGAATATTGGATTTTTGGTTTATAGTGATTCAACAAAATTGGTAAGTAATTCACTTTATTGTCGCATCATGTAGATAAATACATATTAACTTATTGGACTACCATATTATAGGGATAAGTGGATAACATTATGTCGAGGTACGTACGTACGTAGTAGAACAATATTCTCTCGTTGTTTCTGCTACATTTCCGGGCAGTGTTATCTACGCTATAGTTTGAGAAAAGTTCTTATTCTATAACTTGCGGACGAATTCTGAAAATCGAATACCAGAGGTCATAGATTTTTGGTTTATATAAAAAATGATTAACTTTCTTGTCATATCATGTAGGTTTATATTCAAGTATTGGACTATCATATGGATAAGTGATAATAGCATATCGAGGTTTGTAGTGCAAAAATACTCCATCGTTGCTTCTGCTTCATTTCTTAATATTGTGCCTGAATGTACTTGAAATGTGCTGGAATAGTTACCTTGAATCATTTGAAACATTTTCTGATCATTTTATTGATATTTCCACGTTGTTATAATTATTTTTGAGTGGAAATTGTCATATATGGATACCTGCTATCTACTGAAGATAGCAAAATTAACATAGCAATATTACATAACTTGTCAGGACAGTGTTCATGCTTTTTAAAGAAATTCTTGTTGAATTGAATGTCTATGTGTTTTTATGACTGAAAAGGGGTACGCCCTGTGTTGTTGTAACATAGCCTGATAATGTTGGTGACATTCCCCACCAATGTTCAAATTTGATTAATTCATCTACACAATAACAGAGCAGATGTACTCTTTATCATACTTTGTTTATCATTTAACTTACCTGTTAAATGGTGTTGCCTCAAGAATGCAGGCATTATACACAGTACATGATACCTTCATGGATGTGACCCTCACATCTTGAAATAGTTTTACAAAGCTTAAGAGTAACGCAACATAAACTCAGGCCTACTCCATCATCCATGCATGGATGGAATCAAAGTAAACATAAGCTTACTTCATAGATTGATTCAAAATAAGCCAAGTTTCACTCATTATAAGCTTCATTGTAAGTTACTCTTATGCTCAGTATTACCCCTCCTCCCCCTCCATTTCCCATAAACAGATGCTTACATAACATTATTTTACCTAAGTTGTACTCCGTGCACCGTACTAAACATTTGTTGACATTTAGGACGCCCTCTGTTGGTTTGAGACAAAAGACACCGGGCAAGAGTTCCTATAGTTTACAGAGGCCAGATCAGGTTTTCTAACTAGATTGTGGTGTCACAGCAAATTGTTATCAAAACTGTCTTTAAACTTGCTTAGGAATGCTATAAGCTATCGCATTTCACACAAAAACCTAAAACTAAATGAGTTTTACAATTCATTAGAAAGAAATGTCATGTTGTCTTCATTAACTTTACTGTATATTCTGCCTGGAGGGAAACAACAGAGGGTGTCCCATTTGTAAATACATGACATCATAGGTCACCTCATCTATACAGGACTGCCGAGTTTGATTCCAGTGCACAGCTCAGGTTGTCTGCGGTTTCTGTAAAAATCATCTTTTCTTCTCTAGCATAGAATTACACAGTTTCCAATAGGCTTACTTACAAAACACGTCAAAATGGGTCAAATTAAGGCAAAAAAAAGTTGGATCGAATCAATCTGGTTGAAAAAATCTTGTTTACAATATTCGTCTGCTACAAACTTTCAAAACAGCTGATATCTGACCTAATTAGATTTATATACAGGGTCAAGGGTCAAATCTCGCCAAATTGCTTAAGGGTGCATACTACTAATTAGAGCTCCATTAGGGATATGTACAAAAATACTGATATAAAACTCTGTTCGATTGTGTGACAGTGGACTTATACACGGCATATGAAGTAGACTAAAACCACACCCACTATATAAGAATCTTCTATCAAATACGCTTTATCCCATTGAATTTCACCAATTAAGGGGACCGAGTAATGATCAATTCAGTAACAAGAGTGCGAATCCCACTTTAGCCGCGCTTTTGAACAAGAAAATGACTTTCAACTTAAAAAAAACAACCTTTGTGATGCCGATGATGATTATAGGATATGTCATTGTCCCAGGGTCAATGTATTGTTTAAAATACCGTCTAAAATTCAAATAATGTATGGTATTTCATGGATAATATGGATGAAAATATGTTTTTCTGTTCAATTCAACCAATTATCAACATTTAGTAGGTAGATTATTATTGATTTGATTGATTATGTTCAATGACACACTGAATGACTATTGAAAAGTTTTTGAATTTCTAATTATTTTAAATGTAAATTTTTCTAATTTAAATTTAAAATCATTAAAAATTCACCAAGATGAATACGAAAATCGATCGAGAGGTCCGAGAATCCGTATATTCATGCAGGTTGTTTGTTTACGGTCGCCTCAGTTCTATATAATACATAGGCTAATGGCCAGGGGTCGCATTCTGACGCGTCTGCGAGTCCTAGACCTCTCACTTTCTTGTAGTGACGCGTCAGGTTTCAAATTGGAAAGACTTGCGGGTCCCGATTAAAAATGAAGGAACCCCTTAAATTTGACTATGTATGGATATGGAAACCTTAAGAAATTCTGTAAATACATATCCATCATTTGCTCACAATTTAAATTCATTAAAACTGTCCTTAAAAAAGTAACTTTTTCAAATACCCAATCTTCAGGACCCCTCAATTTCTTGGGGGACCCCTTAAATTTGTTTTTTGAAGTCCTACGCGTCGGGGTCCTAAATGAATTCGAGGGACCTCTCACATTTTTGATCCAGTGCTATCCCTGCTAATGGCCAAATAAACATTGCAAATGAATCAAAAGAATGGGATTACTTGAACGGTATACATTTAATTAGACTTACAATTCACAAAACACTCAGTTGGTCATGGATGGAAGAATGAAAAGCATTTAGCTAGATAATGGGTATGGATTTTCATGAAAGCGAAATGAAAGATTAGATTTCATGGAAGTTAGGAAACAGTTTAAAAGCTAAGTGATATAAGAACATTAGATTTAAAAGATTGATGACTGAAGGAAACAGAAGAGAATAGAAAACAATACATTGGCATTAATGAATATAAAATATATATTTCGTTGAAATTGAGAAAGAAGCCGTAGGAAAATGAGTATTTCTTATTAAAATACTTGGTGCAGATGATATAGGCCTAACAGTTGCGTGTAGGGAAATAACATTTTCCACAACGGCTTTTGAAATTCCTGAAACTGTGTAAAAATATTGGTACTTACGTGTATTAGTATTGGACATATGGCGAAGTAGGGAGTTTTACACTCAGGGGCAGTGGCGTAGCTCAGGGGGGGGGGGGGGGGGGGCAGGGGGGGGGGGGGGGCAGGGGGGGCAAATGCCCCCCCTGACGGGAAAAACCCATTTGTGCAAAAATAGGGAAAAAAACCGAGATTGCGTGCGGGGTACTTGTTTTGTGTGGGCATATTCAGCTCAAATAGTCAAATATAAGGCAAAATTGTACATATAGTACATGTACTGTGCGATTTTTTTTGACCGTGCGAATTTTTTTGACCTCACCCCCCCCCCCCCCCCCCCCCCCCCCCCCCACCCCCCCACCCCCCACTTACGTGAAAATCACGAGTTGGTGACTTGGAAAAAATTTGGGGCAACCTTTTACGAAAATTTCAGAAATCTTGCCCCCCTGAAAAAAATCCCAGCTACGCCACTGCTCAGGGGTATAAAGGAGTTATACTAGTTAAAGCCTTGGCATTTCTCAATGACTTATTTAATGCAGTGATACTGTTTAATGGCAATGCTTTATCCGTAGTGAAAAAAAAAACCTGATCAAATCAAACGTTCCATTGCGATTGCACCAAAAGAAAAAGGTGGAGTCGATATAGCTCTGAAAATAATGTGGTTGAAAAGTTGCTCCTAAGATCTATAAAGATACTATTTTTATGTTGGCAGAAGCTTAAAATTGTGATTTAACAAAGATTTACAGCGGGATTACATTTGTAATGGGATTACGACACGTTTGAATAACACATTATTGTTAACTATATCTAGTTAATAATTCATTTTATACACTTTAAAAACCTGTTGTTAAGGGAAGAGGGATTTGGGCGTAAGGGATTTACAGTCAAAATTGTCATAGTTGAATTTCAGAACTTTCCCGAATTTCAATCAAGACATGTTATATACCAAAATGTAACGTGTATTGATTGGCTGAACAGCAGAACGACCATAACTCAAAAACTAAATGTCGCATTATAATCTCCTTTGGGTATTGTTACATATGGACAATACGCACAAAACCATGAAGCCGGATTTTTTTCGCGGTTGCCATGGTAACCAGGACGCGTCCAATCAGTGTATTTCGCAGCGTTAAAAATGCAGCGTCGTTTCAGAAAAAACTCATGGTTTTGTATAGCTATTGTATGATCTCAAACTTGTCAAAAACCCATTGCAGTACGACTTTTTGTTTTGAGCTACGGTTGTTCCCATGTCGCAAGTTTACGCGTTTTATAGTTATGAGATATAGTATTTAAAATATTATAATTAGTGAAAAAATACTAAATTTAAATTTTCTCGTTCGTTCGGTCGGATGATCGCGCCCCATACGATACGATGGCGATCACTAGAATTCACACTGACGTTACTACACAGAGTAAGATGACGATTGCCTACGTATATTAACCCTCTTTTCCTCTTTCTCTTCCATTTTTAAGGAAAAAGATGAGAAATTAGCGTCAGAAGAAAGCACTGAAGCCCCCCCCCCCCCCCCCCCAACTGACCCCAGCACCTGATTCGTTTCGCTCACATCTCTTTTAAGAGATTTAAAAGTCGCTAAATATATTGCCCCATAGTGACCCTCAACATGATAAATATACGCACTTAAAAGTTAGCTTCCGTTTAACACCCCGAACGTGTGTTCTTTTTACTGTTACAGAAGATCTTCGGTTTGGTAAGAAAGAGACGCTATAGGGATTGTAATGAGACTTAAAACATCATATGCTAGTACGTGGTCATTGATAGCAATGATTGTATGGATTCAACCACGGAGAGCTATGTCATCACGTTCACAGTGTAGTAAGGTATTTTGCTCATACATGTATGTAGGGCCTAGACCCAATCCCAAATTACCGAGAAATAAATAAAATATCCATTAAAATGGAATGGGGGCTGTTTAAGAGAAAGAGGACTGTTTTGAAACATATTTCTGGAATGGGAAGTAAGTAGGCCTATCACAGTGGTATAGGGTTTTTCACGAAGCTGCTTTTTCTTAGACAAAATTGTCAAAGATATTTAAATCTTGATATAGATTCATCAGGATTGTTCATAAATATGTAATAAATTGTTCTTTTGACGAATCCAATAAATCGTACTTACTAGTTACGTTTCGACTCCTAGTCTTCATCTGACTGGCAACCTTCTGATTTGTCCTATTGGTTTTATAGGCACGAATCTTGCCTCACCACCACCTACTTCAGCTTCAAGGGCATCATATAATGTGCAAACGCTGGTGCCGCCATGGCAGCGCACTTAGTCCCATTGCAGCAAACCTGTTCATGGAATGGCTTGAACAAAAAGCCATGGCTACTGCTCCTTTAAATTGTAAGCCAAGACTATGGAAGCGATATGTGGACGACATCTTGGAGATAGTGAAGAAAGGCGAAGTGGCATAAGATAACAGAACACCTCAATACCATCGATCCTACGGGGAACATCAAGTTCACGTACGAGGAAGAGGAAGAGGGTCGCATTCCTTTCTTAGATACACTAATAATCAGGAAGCCGGATGGCAGTACAAAACTCTGCATTTACAGGAAGAAAACCCACACTGACCAGTATCTACAATTTACATCACATACCCCTTCCATCAAATGAACCCACGCGAAGCGGGCGCGCGCCGCCGCTCGGAGCGGAACTACCCTAGGCCTTAGGATCGACTGACCCATGTGCAACGGCTGTTCACATGGAACCCTTCTCCACGACTCGGCCCTCAAGGCTCTCACTTGAGTATTTGCTACTACCACCAAGATCTGCGCCCGTGGCGCTCGAAAAGTTGGGCGTCATTCGTACACTTCTCGACAGAAAAGACAGTCTAATAACAGAAGACGAGGACAAGCGGGAAGAGGAGAAAAAGTTAGAAATTGCGTTAACCAACTGCGGCTACCCCAAAAGGTCCATCCAAAAAGTCGAGTCTGCAGAAACTGCAAAAAGGAGAAGAAACTAACACAAAGAAAGACGACGCCAACAAATCCAAGGGCTTGGTAGTCATCCCCTACGTCAAGGGCTTATCAGAGAAAGCATCAAGCGTGTTTAAGAAACACGGCTTCGCCACGGCTATGAAGCCACACACGACGCTTCGAAAATTGTTAGTCCACCCAAAAGACAAGCGGGACCCAGTCCACACTCCGGAAATTGTTTATGAAATTCCGTGCAACGGTTATAGGAGAGAGCGGTCGCTTATTCGGGACAAGACTTAAAGAACACAAAACTGAGGTTAATACATTTTAGGCAAGGTCTTACACACGGGCAGTGAGAAAGGCGTCAGTAGGTGAACAACACAAGTCGGCCATCACGGACCATTGTGGTTGCCAGTAATCATGCCATAACATTGGGACGAGGCCAAAATCATCGACAAAAAAGGACATAAAACCACGAGATGGCTCAAAGAAGCCATCTGGATCCGCAGGCGAGGACAAGACACAATGAATAAGGACGAGGGGGCTTACAAGTTGAATAACATTTACGACCAACTGATTGAAACTCCGCCTCTATCGGCGAGAATCGTGCCTATAAAACCAATAGGACAAATCAGAAGGTTGCCAGTCAGATGAAGACTCCAGCTCAGTAAGGAGTCGAACGTAACTAGTATAAGTACATTTATTGGATTCGTCAAAAGAACAATTTATTAGATATTTAAATCATCTATTTAATACTGAAAACCGGGGAAATAGTGTTTTTTCCATATTATAAACAAAAAACCGTTAACAATATAGAATACCCTATAAGAACATTACCGACCGAAGAACAATAATCTAGGTATATGAAATGTCGTACTATACTAAAACTGGCCCAGGAATTCATTAGGCCTAGCCTACTATTTAAAATGCCACTTTATTATCGAAATATCATCATTAAACCAACCCAGGAAACTGTATATTTTATAGCCGTGACCTAAACCAGTAGGGCTATTGCATTACTTTATACCTTTTGGCAGAAGTTACTCACAGTCTATACAATACATACACACATTTCTTCCACGTAATATTACAAACACTTTTACAAATAATTTACAATTATCATTATAAGAGGCTGTCTGTCTGCCTATTTTGTTTAATTGATTCTGCACTTTAAGAAATAAGATTTTGTCCCTTCATATCTTGTGTATTGATCATGTTGATAGGCCCTTGGACACTGGAAACCAGGGTGACTTAAATTTTTTTGACCTGTTGCTATAGTAACAACCCAAAAACAATTTTTGCAATTTTTGACCAAATTTGCCCTAAAATTTACTCGAAATTGTCTTATGTTAAGAACTCACCATACCAAACAGAATAATATTGGAACCTTACAATCACCTCAAAGGACAACTCTTCCCCTAAAGGTGCATTTAACACTAATCTATGCCCCCCCCCCCCCCATTTTGGCCATTTGCAGTTAAATATCAGCAGTTCAAATTTTCTGTCATGTATCACCATTATTCCTTTCCAAATAAGTCATATCATACACATCATAAAGATAAATGTTCAAGCCTTAATTTGATACTATTATGAATATCAATGAGTTTTAGAGGGAAATTGGACCACAAAAATGGTTTTAATGTTTTGAGCTATCAAAATAACACCCAACATAACCAATTATGCTTCATTTCATTTTGTAACAGAGGCCAATCCTTGCAAAAGAGAAACAAGTATTGAAATATCTCTAAAATTAAAGAATGTATGGTATATTTTGTGAATTAAATTGGTGGTATTTTGGCTCTATTTAGCAGGTGATTTGAGGTCACGTGACTTCCATTTAACACCCTTTTCCAATCCACCACCATCTCATCCACCACCATCTCATCTCATTTCTGCGACATTAAACTAGTTGCAAGAAACCTCTACAGTACGAAATAAATATAGCGCCTTCTGTTGGGCTAATATGCATATCGTGCAATATTGCCCGAAATTGGGCTGGGGAATAGATTAGGGTTAAAAGTTGCCAAAAGCATTGCCTTAAAATCAATCTGCCAGGGGTGCCAACAATTTGTCCTTGCATGCTGGTGTGAGATGTTAGATGTATTACCCTTTCAAATCTCGACTACATATAAATTATCTCAAGTTAATGGGAAATGGTTTGCAACATTCTAACACAACACCACGATAATGTGAACAAGTTGTCGATGTATTTGCCGGCATTTTTCAAAAGTTACTGGCTCTCCTATTTTCGAATTGGGACACACTGTTTATGACAGGAAATGTTGAAAATGCATGGTGGTTGTAAAATGTTTGGATATCAAAGCACTTTTGATTAATGTGAATTTCTCTTTATATGTTATACAGTTAATACGCATGGTTATGACGGCGGCTGTCTTGGTACGTATATCATTACTTCTCTGTAAACATTTCATGACAACTAACATGGCGTAGCCAGGATGCTTGTTACACGGGGGGGGGGGGGGGGGGGGGCACGAAATTGGCGTGGGGTCCAGGGGCCCGCTTAGCCATATTTCTTTGAATTAAGAAATTGTCTTCATTTTAAATCATATTTTAAGGAAAGTCGTTCATAAGTCCATGATTCCCCTTGTCAAATTACCAACGGTGCCAATCTTAACCCGACACAACTGACAATGATCCCCTTTGGCTACGCCACTAGGTTGTTTAATTTTTGTTTGAAATTGACTTATAAGATGATATCCTTGACATTATGCGCGCCTTGAGATTGGATAAATAGAACACAGTATATAAAGACCCTTTAAGTACCCTGAATAGGTGTAATCCCCACCCCACGAATGACTGTAATGCTGTGTAATACTGTGTAATACATGTTCCTGAAATCATGCGCGCGAATGTTTTGTCTATAATAGTCAGGTCTGGCTATAAATAATGTATACAGGGTGAGTCAAAAAGACTGCAATAGTGGAAAGAAACCATCTTGTTTTCAAAACCAAGTTGAAGTTTGCAACTTTTTAAACGTTGCAAGAATGATATATTTGTTCCTAACTTAATGTGAACAAATGAAGTCAAACACATTTTTCGTTTGTCTTTGGCATGTTTGGTGAATCTTTTAACTGCACAACCCAATTTAATTGTTTGTCCACGAACATAGTGATTTTCAATTGAAATTGCACACATTTCATGTTCACATTTGAATATCCCGCCAACGCCAATTTGGAATAATTTCATTTTAAATTCAAATTTAGAACATTATAAGCAATTCAAAGCATGGGTTATGAACATTGAGTATTTTATTTCCCAATGTAAACAGGAAAGGATGAATTAATTCCAATTACGACACAAATTAAATCGAATTTTCAAATTTTAATGAGAGATGCATTTTGCAATCTTATGCATGTTTTGGGTGTCTCGTGGACAAGCATGTTAAATATGTGCATGGGTAAAATGGTTCACCAAAGGAAAACGGAAAATGCGATTGACTTAATTTTTTCACATTAAATTAGCAACAGATATATTAATCTTGATAACGTTTAAAAAAATTCAAACATCAACATGGTTTTGAAAACAAGATGGCTTCTTTTACTATTGCAGGTTTTTTTTACTCACCCTGTATATATATAGAGGATTGAAATGGGCTTTTAGAATGATATTTCTGCGCGCGGATATACCTTTCGTTGACCATCATGACCATGCGTAATTGGAAAACCGATTGTACAATCTTGGATTTTATATCATAAATAAAGTTGTCAGAATGTGCAACAAACACAATTATAATCCGTGCAAACATAGAGATCCTTCAAAATAAGTTGCAGGTTTTCTGGTACACCATGTAGTACCCAGAAGTTTTGATTAAACTATATTTTCTTACAACCAGAGCATTATGTTTCTTTTTTAATAATCTACAGGAAACAATCCTGGATGCCCGGCAAAAATATGTTTGCGGTGGTTACAGGGTAAGTTTTGGCTTGATCATAAGAGCGAGGGTCGTTCGATATACCTTCTCCCTTATAATTTGCATGTGGGGGTGGGTGTAATCCAAATAGTCAAATACGAGGGGGTATCAAAAAGTTCTTGACATCACCAAGAAGTAAAGGAGCCAGAAACTTATTTTTGATATATGTTAAAGTGTTGACAGAAAGGAGTCAAAGGTCATGTAGGCAAGGGCGTCCCCAGAGGGGGGGGGGGGGGGGGGGGGGGGGGGGTGTGGAGGGGGGGTGTCACACCCCCCCCCCCCCCCCCCCCCCATTCATCAAATCTGTCGGCAAAATCATGGTGCTGTGGGCAAATCAAAGGAAGGAGGAAGAAAAGGGAGAAAGGAAAGAGAAAGGAAAAGGGAAAGAAGGGGAGAAAGAAGGGGAGAATGAGAGAAAAAAGAAAGAGAAAGGAAAAGGAAAGAGGAAAGAAAGAAAGGAAAAAGGAAAGAGGAAAGAAAGAAAGGAAAAGGGAAGAACGAAAGAAAGCCCTATAACAATTATCGTATGCGCAAATGATAATGTTGTGTCGGCATATGCTATGTTAACTTACATAAATCAAAAATGAACAAAGGCAATATGGAGGTATGAATTTGTAGGCACTGTGAACGAGCCCATTTTTATGACATTTTGTGTCGGCGCACGTGAACAGCCTAGGCCCAAGTCTTTGTTTTGCTTATTGTCAAGACACCTAGCAAAACATTGTGTCGGCAGAGTATAGGCCTATAGACTAGGCCTAATGGGCAATGTGTGGGACCTGTATTGCTCTTTAATTATACTAACTAGGCCTATATGATATATCATTGCCGTTGTCAATGCAAACCCAAGTCAATAATGTCGCCAATGGCCAATCATTTTGGCACATTAGGTTACGAGATATTAAATAATTTGCCTATAATTATGTAAGTTGATGTAGGCCAATTGCATTCATTGTACTAATTGTGACTTTGCAAGCCACTATCAGTCTATCGCAAAAGTAAGTCCAAATTCAACGTTTAGGTGTCAATGCAATGTAAGAGCTTATAAGTAGACTCTGTCCTAACTTCGACTTGAACAATGCAAATTATCATTATAATTAAGACAATAAGCACTGTCGTTATTTGCTTGAGACCAGAATTTGTGTGTGCACCAGGGGCACAATCGATATCTTACGTAATGGTATAGGTCTATTATGTCGATGTCGGACATACAGAATGTAGGCCTATCATGCCTATATTGAACATTTGACCATGTTTTGTTAGCATTATTTAACTAAACAAGTTAAACATGACCATTTTAGTTTAAAAACTGAAAATCTTTGTGCGCTTCGCGCGCATTCTTTCTACAGGTTTCAACAATATAATGGATCTCGAACCAAACCAAATATTATATGGGGGACGTTAAAACGTCATACTGGACCCTTTAAATGTTAGGAATGCCAAATGTTGCGCCCTTCGCGCGTATAAGTTTCAATGTTTCATTAGTTAAGCTGAACAAGATGGCTTCAGGAAAGTTTTCCATGACCATTTTAGCTTAAAAATTGAAAAATCTTTTTGCGCTTTGCGCGCATTCTTTCTACAGGTATCAACATTATGATGGTCTCGAACCAAACCAAATATTATAAGTGTTAGAAATACAAAATTTTGCGCGCTTCACGCGTATTAGTTTCAATGTTTCATTATTTAAGCTTAATTTATAGTATCAGAATGCTTCAACCAGTTTTCAATGACCATTTTAGTTCAAAAACTGAAAAAAATTTGCGCGCTCTGCGCGCATATGATTTGGATACAGCCATACGATTTGGATACAGCCATACGATTTGGATACAGCCATACGATTTGGATACAGCCATACGATTTGGATTTGGACTTGATATGTATGTAACTATGCAATATCAAACCGTCAAAAACGTCATACTTGACCATTTAAGTGTAAGAAATGCCAACGCGCGTATTAGTTTCAATGTTTCATAATTTAACCTTAACAAGAAAAGCTTCAGGACAGTTGTCCATTACCATTTTAGTTCAAAAACTGAAAAAATTTGCGCGCTCAGCGCGCACATTTTCTGCAGGTTTAAACATTATAATGGCCCTCAAACCACAACAAATATTCTAAATATTATGTGGAGGACATTTAAACGTCATACTGTACCTTTAAAATCACAATTTTTGCGCGCTTGGTATTCGTTTCAACGTTTCAATATACGGTATAAGATTAATAAGATAGCTTGAGGATTTGTGCCCCCCCCCCATCAAAACAGTCCTGGATACGCCCTTGGCTCGGCGCTGTTTTATTTTAACATTTCAATTATTATTATCAAATTTGTGTCCCCCCTCCCATGTCTGAAAACGGATTGACGCCCCTGACCAATACAGTCCATACTAAAATATGCGTTTCTTAATTCCGGCGAGCGAAGCGAGCCGAAAATTTTTAGTGTCGGCACAAATGGCTTTGTCGGCAATTGATGACCTTTACACCCCCCCAATGAAAAGTGTCTGGGGACGCCCTTGTATGTAGGGGTCACTAGAGGTCAATCTGTGCACACCCCATGCTACCCACAAGATTATTGTCACCAAGCTGGTTTGTAATGACTTTTGACCCCTTTCTGTCAAAAATTTAAACTATTTATTGCTGTTTTGGTGAATAACGCAATCTGAGGCAATCTGAGAATCAGTCAATGACGGTCAATCTGAAGATCTCTACAATGACAGTCTGTTGACAGGTAATAAAAAGTAGGAACATGTGTGACTTTGCACAGTGACTTTTTAAAGATGTCTGAAGGGTCACATATCAAAAATAAAATTCTGGCTCCTTTACTTCTTGGTGATGTCAAGAACTTTTTGATACCCCCTCGTATATGGCAAATTTGTACATGTATTCGACACATTTATGAAGCAGTCAGCTAAATAAAGGAAAATGTTATAGAGAAATCTGATGAAAACTCTCAGGATTGGCCATTATAATAAAATTATGTTGACTCTGCTGTTGTTTGTACTGTGCGATTTTGTTTTAACCGTGCGATTTTTACAGTCAACATAATAAGTAACTGACCAGGTATAATAAATGTGCTGATAACTCTAAAAGTCGGCTGGCTGGCTGCATTGCCTTCGGACACTTAAGTTAAGAGAAACGCAAAGAGAAGATGTGTGTGCTAATGCCTCGGAGCATACGAGAGGTAAATCATAGATTTATTCACAAAAGTGAAACCAAAAATCGCAAGGAATTTAACATAATTTTGTGTAAAACCGAATCAATCTGATTACAACATAACCAATTTAACATAATTTGTCAACGTATAATTATTTGAACTCAAAGTTCGCATAGAGAATCAATCGGTTTTTGATTCGACTGGAGACTGCCGAGAGCAAGTCCCCCACTCCGGCGCCGTTCGCTGGCCGTCACGGAGGCAATCACCTTCAAAATAATATCGCAAATCATATTGTCATATATCATGACCTTACATGGGGACTGCAGAGAGACAAGGCCCCTACTCCCAAGGCCGCGAGCACTGAAGGAGGTAATCACTAAAAATGTATTGATTGAACAATTTAATTTTGTAATTTTGTACGTGAAATAATAATTACAAGACACATTAACCTGTAATCTGTGAACCGTACATGTACATATTTGTATTTATAAATATAATAGCATTTTTAATCCAAAAGACGCATGACGCAATTCAGTATCACTTGTACTGACTAATAATTTGGTCAAATTTTTTAGAAACGAAAAAGAACAATGCCAAAACACAAAAAATAATAATGCAAACCTGAAAACATGCAACGAGAATGCCACCAAATGGGCGTGGTGGGTGGGAAAATTTTGGATCAAGAACAACATAGAGAATATACCTCGTCGTAGAAAAACCCGGAGGATTGTGATACACAAAAAGGGTGATCGGGCCGACCCAGACGCGCGGGGAGGGTTCCGATGAATGTAACAGCTGACCTATTGTCGCGATCTAGCCAAGTGGAAAACCCGCGCGAGCCAGGAATTAACAACTGGCAACTTAGTGCCGTTGGCAATTTCAATTAGTTTTGATTTCACCTCAACAAATTGGTATTGCCTTCGGACACTTAAGTTAAGAGAAACGCAAAGAGAAGATGTGTGTGCTAATGCCTCGGAGCATACGAGAGGTAAATCATAGATTTATTCACAAAAGTGAAACCAAAAATCGCAAGGAATTTAACATAATTTTGTGTAAAACCGAATCAATCTGATTACAACATAACCAATTTAACATAATTTGTCAACGTATAATTATTTGAACTCAAAGTTCGCATAGAGAATCAATCGGTTTTTGATTCGACTGGAGACTGCCGAGAGCAAGTCCCCCACTCCGGCGCCGTTCGCTGGCCGTCACGGAGGCAATCACCTTCAAAATAATATCGCAAATCATATTGTCATATATCATGACCTTACATGGGGACTGCAGAGAGACAAGGCCCCTACTCCCAAGGCCGCGAGCACTGAAGGAGGTAATCACTAAAAATGTATTGATTGAACAATTTAATTTTGTAATTTTGTACGTGAAATAATAATTACAAGACACATTAACCTGTAATCTGTGAACCGTACATGTACATATTTGTATTTATAAATATAATAGCATTTTTAATCCAAAAGACGCATGACGCAATTCAGTATCACTTGTACTGACTAATAATTTGGTCAAATTTTTTAGAAACGAAAAAGAACAATGCCAAACAAGTTTGACATGTTGGAATGACATTGGCAGGCCAAAAGGGGAAAACTTGCCAACCCCCCCCCCCCTTTTGTTGCTGTTGTTGTTGTCACGTTCAATCAAGGAGCGAAAATAATGGTACGGTCCATAGTGACGTAACATGGAGGGAGGGGGCGACCTTTTTACCCATCGACATAAAAATGTAACGACTTATTGTAATATCATCGATTGAAATCACAATAACCATGGCCTAATCTAAATCGCCCGACCAGCTGAACAAGCTCGGTACGAAGTAAGACAAATAACCATTGGAGCGCCAAAGCTTAATAGTAAAAAATAGAATAGACGGATATCCAGATATTGACATGCAAAAATTATTTGTATTTAACCTATAGTTAACCATTCAACGTGATAGTAGCCGGCTGCGAAAAACTCGGAAAAAACGCTTGAAGCGAAAAACGAGAAACGTAGAATTTGGCCCCTGGTTCAATGGAGTGGATAGCACAAAACGCAAAACACTTCATAGCCCCGCTAAACTATCGCGTGCCAATACGGTGTTGAATCCTAACCGGTCCATGAGAAATATCAAATAATTAGACACATATAAGGTTGCAATGAATGAAATCAACTATTATTGTTCATAGCCTTATTATATTAGTTTTCCAGAATGGACAAGAATGGCAAGCTTGTATACAATGTATGGGGAACACAATAGCAAGACGACCATTATATATATAGGGTTGAAATAGACGTCCGGTATCTATAAATATGATTGCGTTGGAAAAATCCCGGTTTCCACAAGTGAATCGTCGGAACTCTTCAATGATGACAAGTTTTGTTAATATGTGAAGCACATTATCGACGTATGTTAAAAATATCACTTATTTACAACGTATAGGAAACAGTATGGCTAGACGACCATTAGCTATATATATGGTTGCCATGAAATAGACGTCCGGTATCTATAAATAGGGCTGTGTTGGATATGTTGGGTAAATCACGGTTCCCACAAGTTAATCGTCGAAACTATTCAAAGATGATAAGTTTGGTTAATATGTGAAGCGCATTATCGACGTATGTTAAGACATGTTATCGTTACAATCTCATAATGCTACTCACTTGGAAGTCAAAGGCTGTGGTATTCAACCGACTGATGTGTCAATTCGTAAATCCGATACGTTCGAGCTGGACGACCAACGGAGCCACACAGGGCGGTATAATTTCCGCATGATTTTCACCAGTAGTATTCCAGACCTTATTCACGAATGATTGAACTACTGTAAAACAGTGAAAAACCAATCGGCGGTAAGAATGACGTAATAACCGTTAAAACATCAATTATTTCGCAAGTAGCTGACGTCCAATTAAGATGGAACTTGCAGTTCAGCCATTTCACACAGCCACCGTAATGGATACAGATATTGTACTGGGCTTGGAGCTGACACTCTGGTCGTGGTACTGACGGTCGATCCCGAATAAGAGAAAGAACATTGTTTTCCCCACAAATGATGCGGGAAGTGTTGTTGCATAGACACGGATAGTTTCTATAGTCGTCTTGCGCTCCTTTCCAGATGTCGGAAGTGTTCCGACGGTGAGTTATGTTACGATTCGTTAAGTGTCACGTTGATCATTTGTCTGATGACTTGGGTATACATTTGGTAAAGAACTGGGCTGGACATAATAGTAATAACACAACTAATTCGCGGCAGCTTGAAATATTCTGAGCCATCTGTGTTCAACCATTTCGCCGATGATGATTCTGGCACGCCTACGGCTAAGCATGTATTAGATATTTCGACGCTCTGATTGCGCCTGGTGAAAGTAAGGGTTCACAAAATACCACTCGTTACATGCCTTTGAACAGACCAACCAGTCCGCGCACTCTGCCTGTCTCGCATCATCCATCATACGCAACCACATGCACGCTACCTGTCATATCTTTGAACAGACCAACCAGTCCACGCACTCTGCCTGTCTCGCATTGTTGTACCCATCCATCATACGCAACCACATGCACGCTACCTGTCATATCTGAAAGAAATAATGCAAGAAACGGATCAGATTCTTGAACTGGGAGTAGAGGTATAGAACAACCTAATTGTACAACCAAAATGTTTCAAAAAGAGCGATAGGCCAGGCGACCGGGCCCTAGACAATAATAATCCGGCAAAAAAATAAATAAAATAAAAACACACAAAAATGAGTGTGAAGGGTGCAAAGGTGAAAGCCACTCAAACCAAATTCAAAGCCCACATTGACAAATAACTACACCCTAGGGGGCCAATAACCGTGATTGATAATGCAACTAAAACTAATGGTAAAAGAGGATTTAAAAACAAACAAACAAAAACATCCAGAATAACCCAGCCCGTACGACAGCAAACCCAGAAGAAAGGAACACCTAATTGAGTGAGTGGAATATCTCATTACGAATGACGCAACAATGATACGAATACGATACGGATGAACACAGCATGAGCAATCATATGTGTGTCCATATAGTTGATGGCCCAGCATTGTAACAACCAGTCAATACCTTTAGTATTTATGCCAACGATCGTCCATTTTCATTAATATTAAAAACCGGGCGGATGATTGAAAAAGTAGTGAAAGTGTCGGAGTAATATGAACCGAATGTAACAGCTGACCTATTGTCGCGATCTAGCCAAGTGGAAAACCCGCGCGAGCCAGGAATTAACAACTGGCAACTTAGTGCCGTTGGCAATTTCAATTAGTTTTGATTTCACCTCAACAAATTGGTATTGTTACGGTTGATCAATACGGTTGATCAATGCGGCACACACGCTTTACCTGTCATACTCTCCCCGTGTTGGAAAGAAAAACGTGAAAATGAAAATCAGACTTGACCTTACATCCTCGTGACTTTATAATTTAATATGTTTATGTTTATGTAGGAGTTTTACTTTTAGAGTTATCAGCACATTTATTACCTGGTTTCTTATTGTGTTAACTGTATTATTGTGCTATTCATTGAAGATCTATGGGCTATTCCATTTAAAATCCACACCCCTATGATGGAAGACGATATCTTAAACTTCCCCACAGCACAGGGAGTGTGAATTTCAAACCTACATGTCACTCAATTTTAAATCTATATGAAGGTCATGTCTTCCGTAGGGGGTGTATGGGTTTCAAATGGAATAGCCAGATACTGAACATAACGTTTTACTATACAGGACACGCAACAGGGAGAAAAAGGAGCGCGCAATTTAACTACTTTGAAGGATACCAAACTCAAAATAGAGCAGATGGTCTACCTAAGACTAAGAGATATGAAACGTCGTATAGAGCAGACGGTCTACCTAAGAGATATGAAACGTCGTATCTGGTAAGTGCAACCATGGAATATATCCGGGGGGGGGGGGGTACTAAAAAAAATTGTTGACAGGGTGTGCCGCTGGAGGTTTGAATATCTGATACACTAACAAATGGCTGCTTGAATGGGTTTTTTTCTCGCGATTTGGGAGCAATTGTTTAAGGTTTTCCAGCACAAATAATACCCTATATTAGGGGAATTTTACAACAAAAGCAACCAATATCTTATATACGTGAGTACCCTCCCCCGGTTATCTTCCGTGCATATTTTGCGGTGGTGGGTGTATGGAACTTGCAACTGACACAGTCGTTCTTTAACAATTTTAACATTTGAGAATGCATTTTGTTAAAAACCAGTCACACCTCGGAGATACAGGTTGGAAAAATCACCAATTTCTATGATGGTGCGATTATCATAGAGTGCCTAATTATTATAACAGTAATAAAAAATAACGACATTTTCCCGTTAATTTATAAAAAAAAAACTAGTCTTAAAGAAGATTGGCATTACCAAGGACTTCTATTTAATGTCCAATTTGACCTTTCGACGGCAATTGTTAAAACTGAATAATCCTCAAGAATGTCTTAAATGAGTGTCTCCTTCTTGGCATTTCGAGCACAGGCATTACAAATACATTTGTAACACTAAGTGAATGTAATTCAAAACGCACGCTTTATAGGTATTTTGAGGATTATGGCGGCCGTTTTATCACCAGTCATGTTGGATTCAAAGATTGTTATCCAGATGAGATGGATTATAGCTGAAGTCGTAAACACAACTCAGATATGACTGAGATGGTTAATATTATGTTAGTGTACACTAGTTTGCGTCATTTGTTTACCAACATTTTATAGGGCAATATACACGTGTTATTTGGACGTCACACAACGACTTACAACGGTGAATTGTTGTTTGTATCTTTTAAAGAAGCGAAGTGTTAAAAATATTCTTTAAGGTTTATTAACATTAATCAATTACATCCCTTTTTCACACAATCATGGTTACTACATCATGTACATAGACCTCATACTATTCGTGTATTTAAGCAATACTATTAACTACACAATGTTTCTCGTAAATGTAATTCTTTTTAAAAAAAATTAAATATTATTTTACAATTTTGTTATGACATTTTTTAATTATATTAAATTATTTTTTCACAGTATCCTCATGTTCAATACAAAGTATAATATACATTTCATATCACATTTCTTCATAATACTATTAGTACAATACTGACGATAATTAAATGTAACTCTTGATGTAATAACTTGCTATTAAAGTTTAAATAACTACTATATTTGAATTTACTGACACCTAATTTTCCTATGATCTTAAGCTTATTAATTATTGTGTTTTCTACTTGATTTCCTTCATGATATCCCAATGTAGAACAATCCAAATTCAAAATGTAAAGATAGCATTTTTACGAGATGCAAAAGAGTTTACATTTGTTTTTGATTTGACACATAATCTAAATACATTTTCATGAACAAAGTTTGATCCAACATGGAAGTTAGCGGAGCTAAACAAAATAATACACTTGTTGTATAGGCTTACGCTTTACGATTCTTAAGATGATACTGAAGTGTCAGCGCAAAGTCGTGTTGTGGTTATATGATAACATACCCGTTTCTGTCTAGAAACCCTGGGACTCGTGAGGCAAGAATTATTAACTTCGTAGAAGATAGTTCATCATAACATAAAATAACATAAAATGATTAATCCAACTTTCATCTCCAAAGTGTGACTGGTTTTTAAACAATACAAGGTATTTTCCACCCGTTGGTGACCAAAAAAAGGGGGGGGGGGGGGGGCGTCTGTGGGACTCTTAAATCACAACTTGCACCACCTATAGAAAACTAGTACTAAAGAAAGTAACTTACCAGGTATTAAATATGTTCGTAACTCCAAAACTATAGCTCCTTCCTGAAAATATTAATTTATAAAGTTGTGAAGAACTTTCTTCTCATTAATTTGAGATATCACACGTGATGATCGGCTGAATATTAACACGGCAATTTATTGTTGCTAGTAAATAAACAGGTTCATTATTGAAAAAGAAAAGATTTGCAGTTGCATTCTTCATTCTTGCAAAATTTTCATTTTCCTTCGGGGATCCACCCTAATTATCTAATTAACGCCTTAATTAATTTTATAATTTCATGTTTGCGTCAAAAGAAGCATATGTTTTCGAGAGTGTCGACAAAAAAGGATGCGATAGTAATAAAATACACGTTGGATATTTCCACTTGAAAACCATCGATGACAAATATAGGTCGGTCTGGTCCGTAGCTGTTTTTCCTTGATCTTTACGAAAGTTATTTTACAACTGTTCTTTATCATGTTTATATAAGTCTTTTCTCTTAAATATATTGAAACTTTGGACAGATGATGAGCCAGATGCAAGGGCGTCCCCAGACCCTTTTCAATGGGGGGGTGTAAAGGTCATCAATTGCCGACAGAGCCATTTGTGCCGACAAAAAAAAAATTTCGCCTCGCTTCGCTCGCCGGAATTCATACACGCATATTTTAGTATGGACTGTATGGTCAAAACCGTCAATCAGTTTTCAGACATGGTCGGGGGACACTAATTTGATAATGATAATTGAAATGTTAAATAAGGCAGAGCGCAGCGCTGATTGAATAGTTCTGGGGGAGCCAAGGGCGTATCCAGGACTGTTTGATAGGGGGGGCACACATCCTCAAGCCATCTTGTTTATCTTAAATATTGAAACGTTGAAACCAATACAAAGGGCGCAAAAAGCTGCAGAAAATATGCGCGCCAGTGGCGTAACTAGACTTTTTCATTTGGGGGGCGGGGCAATAAGGGGCAGTGACGTGAAATGGATGGGGCTCCTAATGGGTGGGCTTCATTCCAGTGTCAATAAATGCGCGCGTAGCGCGCGAAAATCTTCGACTTTACGCCTACCTTTTGTACGATTGAGCTACATTTCGGCTCTAAACAAGCTTGTACCATAGAATATTGCATTTTGGGAAGACATGCGCGCGTAGCGCGCGAAAATTTTTCATCTGTTACTTTGTACCATCATTATTCCATGATTCATTTGGGGGGCAAGGGTTCAAAGTGGGGGGCTGCCCCCCGCTGGTTACGCCACTGATGCGGCCTGAGCGCGCAAAATGTTTCAGTTTTTGAACTAAAATGGTCATGGAAAACTGTCCTGAAGCTTTCTTGAAGCGCGCAAAAATTGGAATTTCTAACACTTAAATAGTCAAGTATGACGTTTTTGACGGTTTGATATTGCATAGTTACACATATCAAGTCCTGATCTAAATCGTATGGATTGAGGGTCATTATAATGTTAAAACCTGTAGAAAATATGCGCGCAGAGCGCGCACATTTTTTCATGTTTTGAACTCAAATTAAAATGGTCATTGAAAACTGGTTGGAAGCCTTCAGATACTATAAATTAAGCTTAAATAATGAAACATTGAAACTGATACGCGCGAAGCGCGCAAAATTTTGCATTTCTAACACTTAAAGACTTAAAGGGTCCAGTATAACGTTTTTAACGTCACCCATATAATATTCGGTTTGGTTCGAGACATTTATAATGTTGATACCTGTAGAAAGAATGCGTGCAAAGCGCAAAAAGATTTTCAGTTTTTAAGCTAAAATGGTCATGGAAAACTTTCATGAAGCCATCTTGTTCAGCTTGAATAATGAAACATTGAAACTACTAAAGTAATATGCGCGAAGCGCGCAACATTTGGCATTTCTAAAACTAAAAGGGTCCAGTATGACGTTTTTAACGTCCCCCATAATATTTGGTTTGGTTCGAGATCCATTATAATGTTGGAACCTGTAGAAAGAATGCGCGCGAAGCGCACAAAGATTTTGAGTTTTTAAACTAAAATGGTCATGGAACACTTTCCTGAAGCCATCTTGTTTTTGTTGAATAATGCTAACAAAACATGGTCAAATGTTCAGTATAGGCATGATATGCCTACAGCCTGTATGTCCGACAACGACATAGACCTATACCATTACGTGAGATATCGATTGTGCCCCTAGTGCACACACTGTAAATCCTGGTCTCACGCAAATAACGACAGTTGTGCTTATTGTCTTAATTATAATGATAATTTGCATTGTTCAAGTCGAAGTTAGGACAGAGTCTACTTATAAGTTCTTACTTTGCATTGACACCTAAACGTTGGAGTTGGACTTACTTTTGCGATAGACTGATAGTGAGCTTGCAGCGTCTATATACAATCAGTACAATGAGAGCAATTGGCCTACATCAACTTACATGTACATACTTATAGGCGAATTATTTAATATTTCGTAACCTATGTGCCAACATGATTGGCCATTGGCGACATTATTGACTTGGGTTTGCATTGACAACGACAATGAAATAGGCCTATAGTTAGTATAATTAAAGGTCCCACACATTGCCCGTTATGCCTAGCCTAGGCCTATACTCAAGGGCGTCCCCAGAGGGGGGGGGGGGGGTGGGGTGTGGGGGGGGGGTGTCACCCCCCCCCCCCCCATTCATCAAATCTGTCGGCAAAATTATGGTGCTGTGGGCAAATCAAAGGAAGGAGGAAGAAAAGGGAGAAAGAAAAAAAGGAAAGAGAAAGGGAAAGAAAGAAGGGGAGAAAGAAAGAGAAAGGGAAAGAAAAGAGGAAAAAAAAGAAAGAAAGAAAAAAAGAAAGAAAGTGTAAGGAAAGAGGAAAGAAAGAATGAAAAAGGGAAGAAAGAAAGAAAGCCCTATAACAATTATCGTATGCGCAAATGATAATGTTGTGTCGGCATATATGTTATGTTAACACAAATCAAATCAAAAATGAACAAAGGCAATGTAGGCATATGAATTTGTAGGCACTGTGAACGAGCCCATTTTTATGAGATTTTGTGTCGGCGCACATGAACAGCCTAGGCCCAAGTCTTTGTTTTGCTCATTGTCAAGACACAAAAAAAAATTTGTGTCGGAATAGTATAGGCATAGGCTAGGCATAACGGGCAATGTGTGGGACCTTTAATTATACTAACTGTAGGCCTATTTCATTGTCGTTGTCAATGCAAACCCAAGTCAATAATGTCGCCAATGGCCAATCATGTTGGCACATAGGTTACGAAATATTAAATAATTCGCCTATAAGTATGTACATGTAAGTTGATGTAGGCCAATTGCTCTCATTGTACTGATTGTATATAGACGCTGCAAGCTCACTATCAGTCTATCGCAAAAGTAAGTCCAACTCCAACGTTTAGGTGTCAATGCAAAGTAAGAACTTATAAGTAGACTCTGTCCTAACTTCGACTTGAACAATGCAAATTATCATTATAATTAAGACAATAAGCACAACTGTCGTTATTTGCGTGAGACCAGGATTTACAGTGTGTGCACTAGGGGCACAATCGATATCTCACGTAATGGTATAGGTCTATGTCGTTGTCGGACATACAGGCTGTAGGCATATCATGCCTATACTGAACATTTGACCATGTTTTGTTAGCATTATTCAACAAAAACAAGATGGCTTCAGGAAAGTGTTCCATGACCATTTTAGTTTAAAAACTCAAAATCTTTGTGCGCTTCGCGCGCATTCTTTCTACAGGTTCCAACATTATAATGGATCTCGAACCAAACCAAATATTATGGGGGACGTTAAAAACGTCATACTGGACCCTTTTAGTTTTAGAAATGCCAAATGTTGCGCGCTTCGCGCATATTACTTTAGTAGTTTCAATGTTTCATTATTCAAGCTGAACAAGATGGCTTCATGAAAGTTTTCCATGACCATTTTAGCTTAAAAACTGAAAATCTTTTTGCGCTTTGCACGCATTCTTTCTACAGGTATCAACATTATAAATGTCTCGAACCAAACCGAATATTATATGGGTGACGTTAAAAACGTTATACTGGACCCTTTAAGTCTTTAAGTGTTAGAAATGCAAAATTTTGCGCGCTTCGCGCGTATCAGTTTCAATGTTTCATTATTTAAGCTTAATTTATAGTATCTGAAGGCTTCCAACCAGTTTTCAATGACCATTTTAATTTGAGTTCAAAACATGAAAAAATGTGCGCGCTCTGCGCGCATATTTTCTACAGGTTTTAACATTATAACGACCCTCAATCCATACGATTTAGATCAGGACTTGATATGTGTAACTATGCAATATCAAACCGTCAAAAACGTCATACTTGACTATTTAAGTGTTAGAAATTCCAATTTTTGCGCGCTTCAAGAAAGCTTCAGGACAGTTTTCCATGACCATTTTAGTTCAAAAACTGAAACATTTTGCGCGCTCAGGCCGCATCAGTGGCGTAACCAGCGGGGGGCAGCCCCCCACTTTGAACCCTTGCCCCCCAAATGAATCATGGAATAATGATGGTACAAAGTAACAGATGAAAAATTTTCGCGCGCTACACACGCATGTCTTCCCAAAATGCAATATTCTATGGTACAAGCTTGTTTAGAGCCGAAATGTAGCTCAATCGTACAAAAGGTAGGCGTAAAGTCGAAGATTTTCGCGCGCTACGCGCGCATTTATTGACACTGGAATGAAGCCCACCCATTAGGAGCCCCATCCATTTCACGTCACTGCCCCTTATTGCCCCGCCCCCCAAATGAAAAAGTCTAGTTACGCCACTGGCGCGCATATTTTCTGCAGCTTTTTGCGCCCTTTGTATTGGTTTCAACGTTTCAATATTTAAGATAAACAAGATGGCTTGAGGATGTGTGCCCCCCCCTATCAAACAGTCCTGGATACGCCCTTGGCTCCCCCAGAACTATTCAATCAGCGCTGCGCTCTGCTTTATTTAACATTTCAATTATCATTATCAAATTAGTGTCCCCCGACCATGTCTGAAAACTGATTGACGGTTCTGACCATACAGTCCATACTAAAATATGCGTGTATGAATTCCGGCGAGCGAAGCGAGGCGAAAAATTTTTTTTGTCGGCACAAATGGCTCTGTCGGCAATTGATGACCTTTACACCCCCCATTGAAAAGGGTCTGGGGACGCCCTTGCCTATACTATTCCGACACAAATTTTTTTTTGTGTCTTGACAATGAGCAAAACAAAGACTTGGGCCTAGGCTGTTCATGTGCGCCGACACAAAATCTCATAAAAATGGGCTCGTTCACAGTGCCTACAAATTCATATGCCTACATTGCCTTTGTTCATTTTTGATTTGATTTGTGTTAACATAACATATATGCCGACACAACATTATCATTTGCGCATACGATAATTGTTATAGGGCTTTCTTTCTTTCTTCCCTTTTTCATTCTTTCTTTCCTCTTTCCTTACACTTTCTTTCTTTTTTTCTTTCTTTCTTTTTTTTCCTCTTTTCTTTCCCTTTCTCTTTCTTTCTCCCCTTCTTTCTTTCCCTTTCTCTTTCCTTTTTTTCTTTCTCCCTTTTCTTCCTCCTTCCTTTGATTTGCCCACAGCACCATAATTTTGCCGACAGATTTGATGAATGGGGGGGGGGTGACACCCCCACACCCCCCCCCCCCCCCCCTCTGGGGACGCCCTTGGCCAGATGTGCTCTAGCTAAGACTGTGTAGTCTTAAACAAAACCAATGCTCACTACCGGCAGTCAAGTCAATTAAACAGTTGAATAAAACAACACCAATACTAGCTACCGGCAGTCAAGTCAAGTGATTAAACAGTTGAATAAAACAACTACCGACAGTCAAGTCAAGTGATTAAACAGTTGAATAAAACAACACAAATACTAACTGCCGGCAGTCAAGTCACTTATTATCAACAGTTGAATAAAACAATTACACCAATACTTACTACCGGCAGTCAAGTCAAATGATAAAACCGTTGAATAAAACAACACAAATACAGTGCCGGCAGTCAAGTCACTTATTATAAACAGTTGAATAAAACAACACTTATACCAGCAGTCAAGTCAAGTGATTAAACCAGAGAGATGTTACAACAACACCTCCCTGATTAAACCATTCAATCAATTCTTTCTATTCTAGAGACAACCCGTAACAGTGAAAGATGGTGGTGACAATTACGACAAGTTTCTACAGCAACTTTTACAAGAGTATCCCATTGAGCATAGTAGCTTCTCTACTCTTCATAAACAGCGGCTGCCTTTTGAGAGTTATATTGATGCTGAACAATCTAAATACGACCCCTCAAGATATCATGTAAGTTGGACCATAGATCCTCGAAATCTAGGGTTTATGGTTGACTATAATACCTTTACGTTGTCAGAATATTGGCGGATGCGTGAATAGTAAAATAAACGATGCTGTGGACTATAGAGGGCGCTAGATATGTTTCTGTGCAGCTTCCCTGGTATGCTGGTAGTAGCGATGGTCGTCGGAAACTAATATTTTTGCCAATTTACTGTGTGATAGTATTGCCGATTTTTGTTTTGTTTTGTTACTTTCGCATAATTAGTGACTGAAATACGCAGATTGATCATTCGCTTATCAGCAAAACAATGATTTAATCCTCAAACCGTTGGAGTTCAAAACTCCAGTTTATTGTAACAATAGTTTGTATATGTTTGGTGATCAATTGGCCGACAGCATAATACATGATTAATTATCATTACCGAAGCCAACGAGGATAATGTTTATTAAAAATATGTTTCTGGAACATAAGAGGCTCTGTGGTTCAAATTATGAACAGTGAATATATCTAGACACAAGTTAAAACTAGCACTGTTCTGGGCTCCGCACTTGAACCCGGAAAACAGTCGTGCACCAGACCTCAACCGACATGTATTGTAGCGAATTTCTAGTATGTAGAGTCTAATCCGTGTATGCTAATATACATGTTAAAAAGAACTAAAATAGAGGCGACGGAAAATAACCCTTTTGTGCGGGCCCAACCGACTTAATTTTGTTCGAATTAAAAAAGAACATTTTGTTTGGAAAATATTTGGCAAAATGTTGTATATTTTTACAAAATTCACCAAATATGTACGACAACAAAAAACCGCTCGACCGACCGTACCTGAGAAGTCCGTTTGCCCGTAGAACAGGTGGGGTTTTCGTCGCTTCATAACAATATATTGTTGTAATCTTATGTTTGTTTATATTTCCTCGTATAGATGGGGTTATTAGCCTTAATTGCTGGCAGGAGAGATAGAGTTCAACGTAGGTCAAGTCACAATCCAATTTATGAACCACGGCTACGACTGACTGACAAGTTAGACAGGTCAGATGATGGAAATATCTTAGATTGGCTTTTGTACAATACATGAAGTAAGTATTGGTGATAACCAATTGACGATTTGGATGTTATCTTCATGTAAGGGAGGCAGAGTTAGTCTAGGGTAAAGACTTCATTGAGGGATTATACTAAATAAAGCTTATAATCCCAGAATGAAGTTTTCACACTAGACTAGTTTCATGATTCCCTTACATGGAGGAAGAACCACGACTTGGCACTGAATTCAGTGCATGACACTGCTGGCATAGCAAGCATATAATAGGACTAGTTATTAGTCTGCGCCCATGACAATTCCCTACGAATATTCATGTAGTCAGTACAATGCTAAAACTTAAAAGGGAATCTTTTGCGATAGAAACGCAGGAAATGTAATACAAATATATGAAACTTTAGTGGATTCAGGATTTAAGGCATAGTATAGGTTCACTTTGGCTAATTCACCTTGGGTGAACTAGCTTACACCAGTTCATTTGATGACAGATGGAATAGAGTTAATATTTCCAAAGGATCTGGCTGGTAAGAGTGGAACTAACTGTTTAAGCTGTTTTTGAATTAATAGTAGCCATGGCAACGATCCCAACTGATATATAAATAGAAGGCGATAATTTGAAAAGTATACCCGATAGCCTTATAAAAAATGGCTTTAAAAATGTATTATGTAATCTAGCAAAGTATCATCTGATCAAAAATTAAGAAAGGAATCCACTGATGTATTTTTGAACATTGCTTTTTCTGCCGTAGCATTTCACGTTGAAGTCCATGGTAGTGTTTGCATTTCGTTACTGTTGCTAAACCTTTTTAAAGATTTAGCAACATTAACGAAATGCAGCCGCGTTCAAAAAAAAACAGCCGCGTGGAAAGTGTTAAAACACTTTCCACGCGGCAGTTGTCTGCAGATCAGATGATACTTCCAAATGTTCACAAAATGTTTCAAAAATGTTTAACTTATTGAATTTCATTATCATATTTTAAATCACCGTCAGAAATGCGTTAAAGTAAGTACAACATGATTAATATTGGTTCAGTAATTCTTGATATAAGACTTTGAAAATTGGGTACAGTTTCTAGAAAAATCTGTTTTGTATAATATGGAAAAAGTATAATAATTTCGTCTTATATTTTGTTTTACCTTAATAGGTTATCATGTGGTGGATAATGATTGAACGTTATACGGATTACACCTTTATCATGTTGGAATCATTCTTTAGATAGTTAACAGAGGCTAGTATGCTGCACACATGCTATGATTTATGATAGATTGTACTTTTTCTCGCTTTTGATTATACTGACAAATCAAAGTTGTGGTAGTCGGTAACAAAAACATATAGCACGGCAGTAACGCCAAATGTTTATACTGACATAACCTGAACAACACTAAAATAGAACTAGCTTGCAACATGCCACCTCGTTTAGCAACCTAACCTTATAAGCCTTTCATTGCACCGTAATGTCAATGGGAACCAGTAGACACAACAGGTGACAGAAACAGTGGTTGTGTGATGAAAATGATGCATGCTGGTATTGCTCAAGAAATCTGCTTTGGCCCTAACCTGCACTGTTTAATATATTGTATAGTGAACATTTTCTTAAACATCACGTATATCTTACGAGCAAATGGAATGCTCCTCGAAAAAAAACCTAGGAATTGTATATGAACATCAGTATTAGAATGTTAAGAACTTTAATTTATATTGCACAATGTTGACCCGTTACTATGGTTACTTATAGACTCAGACTCGTTTAATGTATGCAATTGTTTAGATAATAATGATAACTTTTTTGTAAAATGCAATTATAACAAATCTTTGTGGATTAGATTTTCAAAATATATATGGGACTTGACGAAGGAATATGATATTGATATCTTTGGACAAAGTCATATGCGGCTGGAACATCCGTAATTTATATTGCACAATGTTCACCCATTACCATGGTAACGCCAATAATGCGATTTGATTTCCTAGGCACTAACTGCGGTTGAGTAAGGGAATCCTTCTCAATAAACAATTGCGAAGATTGCAAAATGTTTCCCCTTTCAATATCAGTTAATAGTGTGCATTTCCCTGTTTCAGCAATCCCGTTAAAGATCACCCGATACATGCGTTCCCTGTTTTAAAGGCAAAGGTCCACTCTAGCTAGTTCGCCCATGGTGAACTAGCTTACACCTGTTCACCTAGTAACAGATGAAATAGAATTAAGATAGAGACATCTCAACCTTGGGGTATTCCCAAAGGATCTGGCTGGTCAGAGTGAACCTAAGGGTTTAAACAAGCCCTTTAAAGATCACCTGATAAAGTAACTTTCCCTATTTCGGCAATCCTTTTAAATATTACTTGATGAAGTGCATTTCTTTGTTTTAACCTTCTCCTTTAAGAGATCACACGATAACGCACACTTCCATGTTTCAGTAATCTCTGTCTAGATAAATTCAATGCAGATCTTTCAATAACGTAGGTTTCCCTGTTTCTGCAATCTCTTTAAAATGGATTCAACAACATGAGCTACGTTACACTGGTCAAGCACTACCTTTCTCAATGACGTACAAATCTCTTTTCCAGTGCTCCTTTTAAATATCTTTCAATGACGAACACTTCCCTGTTATAGCGCTCCTTTCAAAGATATGTCAATAGTGAACATTTCCCTGTTCCAGCTCGACGAATGTTTCCCTGTTCCAGCACGACGAACATTTCCCTGTGCCAGCTCGACGAACGTGTCCCTGTTCCAGCACGACGAACATTTCCCTGTGCCAGTGCAACGAACGTTTCCCTGTTCCAGCTCCCTGTTCCAGCTCGACGAACGTTTCCCTGTTCCAGCACGACGAACATTTCCATGTGCCAGCTCGACGAACATTTCAACGCAATGAACGTTTCCCTGTTTCAACGCTCCCTTTATCAAAGATCACTTATTAACGTACGTTTCCCTGTTTAAGCACTCCCTTTAAAAATCACTCTATAATGAACATTTCCTTGTTTAATGATCGCTCAGTAATGTACCTTTCCCTGTTCAAGTGCTACCTCTGTTGATCACTAAAGTTGTACATTTCCCTTTCCAGTGCTCCCCATAATATCAGGCCATAATGTATATTTCCCTGTTCCAGCACTTCCTTTTAAGATCACTGTATAACGAACGTTTCTCCGTTACCATTCTTGGCTTAAAGATAATTTTAGTTAGTTCCCTACATGACTAGTATTCCTGTTGAGCTCTTACTACAACAGCTAAAAAGCTCTATCAACGTATCGAAGCAAGAACCATGAACTGACCTGCATAGAATCTGCTCTTTGGTGCTCATAAGTGCAAATTATTACCGTAACATATACCGCAGACATGCTACAGCCATCAAATAATCATTAATTGAATTTATTTAATTTATCTAATTAATTTTATTTATTTATTTTTATTTATAAATGTATTAATCAACCAATCTTAGAATAACATTATTTGCTAGTTTTAAATACCAATAAGATGTATGTATGGTAGTGTAATTCACTCATGTAAAATTTGTAAATATTTTAGATTCAATTATTTCAATGTGCAATATAATGTCCAAATATTTGGTCTATTATGATTATTTTATCTAAAAGGTTAAACAGGGTGTATCAATGATAATGTTCACGGATTGAAACGTTCCTTCAACATGTAGTTGTTTGTATAAAGCGTATCTCATCTACCTCATCTTCTGAAATAATGAAATTAATCGACTGAAAAGTAAGCAAAATGTGACACATTGTTTAATCACCATTCCAAAGGGATTTACACAGTTAAGACATGACTGTTTGGCATGATGAAAGAGAGTGGGTATAAATTAGCATTGCATGTATCTGTAATTTATTATGACACTGGTATGTTAAACGAGACAATATTCAGACAAAAGCGGCTAAAACTCTAATATGTGGCAAAATCTAGTAGTAATAACATATCGTAGCACATCAAAAGATCACATCAATAAAATGACCTGAAGACACTTGTTTCTTGATCAATTGCATGCACTCAAGTGTCATTCACATTGGTGAAGGAGAATATTTGTCAAGTTCACAATTATAAGTTCTGAATCAATTGATTCTTATGCTAAAGTGTAAGCGTCTTTGCCATTCAAAATATATATATTAGTTCTCTTTGTTGATATTTAGTCCTTTTAACAAAGCCTTCCATCGGTGGCCATAATTCCCACTCAATTTAATCATTCTATATTAACAGTAATATATGTTAACGTTTTACCTTTGTAAATCCTATTGGAATGATGAAAAACGTGGTCAACTGACAAAACTTGTGTCACATTTTGCTTATTTTCCAGTCGATTAATTTCATTATTTCAGAAGAGGAACTAGATTAGATACTCTTTATACAAACAACAATGTTATGGTTTATTAAACACATCAAGGTCAGGGCCGTTTCAAACCGTGCACAATTATGTTTGCTTCACCCTGTACAGATGTTCCTTAAAGGTAGATGACCCGATCACATTTTCGTAACACAGAATTATTTAAAACATATACGGAGATTTTCATATCATATGAAAGCTCGTATTTTTCTCATCATCATATTGAAATTTGACGGCCTAAATCGGTATAATTACGGAGAAATCGATGAAATAACGTCGAATTACCGCGAATGGTGGTAACCACCGATATAGTTTGTGTACTACTCAATGGGTACAGTTCACAGCATCTTGTGCGTCTAAAATAAGAACCATTAGAGCTATGCAACTCAAACTTTGGAACACAACTTTTTTAAGGATGACCTTTCATGTAGAATAGAAAACGTCAAGTTGAAAATCGGAACATCTACGTTTAAAGACTAAGTAGGTTCCCCAGTGTAGGGAAATCTCGTTGACTCGGCTGGATAATACATGAAAAAGCACCATACATCACGAAACATAATAGTATTAATAATAACTCAATGTCAAGTGACTTTTCTTCCAAGAAAAACAATTTAATCACAACTCTGTAAATCAGAGATATGTAGGTACATTGTGCATATCAATGACATCTCATTTGTTATAAGATGTGAAAGAACAAGAGTTGCATCAACACATTTTTCGATTTGATTGCTTTGCTTTGTGTTATCCAACGATAAATCACTCATGCAGTTTATGCATAGGGAAAATGCGTCTTAAAAGTCTTATTTCCAACAGATACTAATGAGGTTAATGACATGAGTGATTAGAAATCAAACTGGTTGCACTAACAATCATGATACAAACTACTTAATTTTTTATGTTTGATGTGTCAAATAACTAGGAAAAAACGTTTCAGATTTTGATGAGCTATTGATATCCAATAAAATACTAGCAGCATAAGGCGACGACTAAAACATGTTCTACGGGCAAACAGATCTCTCAGGTAGGAGCGGTCAGTTTTAGTTTTTGGTGTTTTTTCTTCAAAAAAGTCGTGAAATGTTGGTGACTTTTCAGCATTCTTTTCAAATTTGCAAACATTTTCAAAAAATTCCAATTTCCTTTTTTTCAAAGTCGTACCAAACTACTATATTCTTTAAAAAGGAATAAGTCTATGTCATGAGATGAAAAGTTGGCGCCAAAAAGACGGTTCTATTTCATGACTCGTATAAACATTGCCTTTCCGGTTTGGTTTTATGTATATTTTAAATGTTGCGAATTTAGTGGGTTGTTGATGTACTATAGAGCACTTATTCATTTGTATTTTGTTGTTTAAAAAGACTCTCGAGATATTTTAATGATTGTGGGGCGTGTATATATCAAATTATTCATTCTAAGAATTTAGTATCTGAAAGTGTACATATTTCTGGTAATTCTGTATATTTAACTGACGCACAAATAAACTGAATTTTTCTTTGAACAATCATCCTTTATTGATTTGAGCTTTATTTCATCACATTTTCTTGTATACAGGGTGAGTCAGAAAGAACGGACACTTTTTTGGCGAAAGCGCCACAGAAATATTAGGCCTGCATATTCAAAACTAAAAATAGTGATACAAAGAACACATAATTTGGCTTTCTTTCAAAACAAGATTTTTTGAATTCGAACCTTTTGCATAAAGTTGCAAACATTTGAGTAGAACCCGGTATTTTAAAGCCAATCCACGGAATGGCAATAACTAATAGAAGTCCGTTACATGATTTAGAGATACTGATCAATGAAACCAGTGAAAAAACTGAAAAGGCACATGAATGTTGGATAAAATATCTTAAAATGACTGGAAATAAATAGACATGTGTAATTTATGACTAATAAAAAGCCTGAAATCAAGAAGTAAAAGTAACAGAAGGCATATCTACTGATTCAGGAGGGAAACCCCATTAGAATACTTTTAGGAATGGCTTGATAATTTGACCATTCCGTGGATTTGCTTCAGATTTTTGGGGCTTTAATTAAATTAGTGTAACATAATAACGAAATGGTCGATTTTTAAAATTCTTCTTTCGAACGAAAGCCAAATTGTATGTCTTGAAAGCGCTACCATTGATTTGGAATATGCATGCCTACATCTTGAGTGACGCTTTTGTGAAAAAAGTGCCCGTTCTTTCTGACTCACCCTGTACAATTGAGATATTGTACAGGTTGAGTCAGAATGATTTTTGGACCGATGTTTACAATTTTTTTCCTGGCAATTAGTGTATACTGAGAAAACTATTGCGGACTTCATATGAATTGTTATATCAGAAATGTTCATTTTCATTTTTTTCCTCATCAAATTAAAAATTAAAAGCTGTGATGAGGAGAGATGTTATTATCATTAAAATTAATTTTCCAGCTTGCACATCGAATTGGTTTGGCCACAAGGTTATATTGGAATGGGAAAGTTTAGAATCCACATGTTTACTGAAGTAACTCTGGAATAAATAAGTCAATCATTCCATATGAGGGCCACCAATTAACACTTCGAGGGTTGAGCGCCAGAAGACCGTAGCTCAACTTTTGGGCAAAATGAGATTTTGGTACCAAAATAATCCATATAACCTAGATTTTCAGAACCATAAAGAGATAACTCATAAACACTCTTAATTTGACTAAAACTAGAGTTACAAGTTGGATGCTACAGTGTATTGTATTGAGTCCCGAATATTTGAAAGTTGATTATCTCAGAATAGCATGTTTTGAGTTACGGCTTTCTGGCGCTCAACCCTCGACTTATATCTGCTATTCATTTTAGTATGAATCTGTGATGCAGTCACATATGCACTGTACATGATTTCAATAAATTCGGTTGAAACTTAAAACTGTGGTCAAACATGATTTAGAGTATGTCCTTTGCAAGCTCATTCCTTCAAAACGGTACCATGGATATACCTTAATTGTTCACAAACTATTTCAAACCACTCTTACCAACCTATAACATATCCAATTTACATTTGTTCTGAAAATGGCCTACGGTACATGTATATTGTTATTATTTCTATAATTTCGGTTCAGATAATTCTGACTCACCCTGTATTTTTAAGAACACGCAATCAAATATGTTTCCCAAATGTTGGAGATGACCTTGCTATTATTTTCAAAAATATATATTTAGGTTTTTGAAAGTGTATTTGAACAAAAACCTGTCAAGAGTAATTACATGTACAGGGTGTCCCAAAAGTGTCGATACCTTTTTAAATCTTTGTACCTCCGGTAAAATAAATTGCAGTATAATTATTTATTTATTTTGGATATAAACTGGGCTAAAAAAAAAGTAATGTCAGTTACCCAAACACAGAGCAGAACATTGAACTCTTACCATGGTGCTCTTGTTCACCGGACCTCAATCCGATTGAACAACTGTGGGATGAGCTCGGGCAATGTTTCGGCAAGGGTCAATCCGCCTGTTAATACACAAACGCTCAGAGCAGCTCTACAGGAAGAGTGGAACAATCTCCCCCAAACCTGCATCAGAAACCTGGTGGACAGCATGCGTAGCAAATGCATTGAATGCTTCCAAGCACATGGTGGACACACACACACTTGATGTCTGTGTTTGGGTAACTGACATTACCTTCATTTCAATTTGTTTTGACTTCTTCACGTGCCTTAAACTGTATGTTGCCGAAATTTCCAGGCTGTGACATGTGACACAGCAAGTGTTCCATACCAGTGTATTTTTCAGTTCTGTCAGTAAGGTACCCGTTTGGATATTGACATGTCATTAGAGTAGAGTATTGGAGTAATCCTGATGTATGTCATTTTGGTTCATTTTGATGGACAGATTTTCAAGATATGACCATGTGAAAAATTATAAGTTTCTTTTTGAGCTTTTAGTTAAGAAGACTTGTAGAATTATAATCTTGATAACAAAATTACAATTATAGCTCTCTGTGTTGCGAAAGTAGAGAAGAAAATTTACTGAACTGTAAAATTGCACTTTCATATAAACGCGTAAAGTACGTATAATGAGCTTAACAAAGTGAAGGGAGCGAGAGGGAGAGAAGTAGAGAAGAGAAAGAACAGGTTTTCCATGGTGATTCTTTTGAATTCCAGATTGAAATAATCCTTAATATGAACATTATAAATGTTGTGCACAAAAGTAAGGTTATATTTATAACAAAACATTTGTTTAATATAGCCTAATAAGTGAAAGTTTGTTTGCAAAAATTCAAATGGAATGTAAAGAACACACAGCACATGATTACAGTGACAGTACACCTGGCGTCAGGAAAGTAGTCAAGTTTGGTAACAAAATAATTCTACCAGTTTTCTCTATTCAAACATGTTTCAGTTTAGTACTGCAAATTATTTTAAGAGATACACATGCAGTTTTAAAAAGGTATCTTATCTTATGGGACACCCTGTACTATATGGGAAACACCTTCCTGTAATGTATCTGGATGAAGACCACACAAACAAGCAACATGTACGCCAATGTGGGTCACTAAGGTAACATAAAATGAAATTTGAAAAGTTTAAGAAACTTTTTATCTTATGGACCTCTACCCCGTTGTCTGAGTCGGAAGGCATACCAAGGAACGCCCCCCCCCCCACACCTCACCCCGTATTTCAAATAATGTCGCATTTTCCTATTAAAAGGCGGGTTTATAACATGTAAATGTTAAGTTTTTGTGATACCAAAACATTGTTTTAAGCCAAAAGAAGTCGAGTATATTTAATTTGTCTGCATCCGACTTCTGCTTATGTTGGACCGTTGTCTATCCCACAGGTAAAATGCAAAAGAAATTGTAAAAAAATTGAAGAAACTCGGGCACACGAGTTAGTTGAAGTAGTTAACTGCCGTTATTTTCGAGTTTTTGATTACAAATCGTTAAAAAGGCTTCAGTTTAAATTTTACCAATCAGGTGCTTTGGTGTTGTTGGTTGGCAGTATTTGTGAGTTCAAGCATGCGTGCGCAGCCTGATCGAAGTGCGCCCACGTATGTCGAACTGTGGCCAGGAGATTATGTGCCGTAGGTCCATTAAAGGGTCGATTTACATCAGCAGCAGGCCATATAATCCATCGGCTCCTGGCCGAATGTGAGCCTTGGTCATGTTGGTGGTATACAAACTAAACACTGAACATGCTGAAAGGTCTAACCCGTTCTCAATGTAATGGGAGGGTGCATGACCATGATGATGCAAATGACTGGCCAGTAGTCCGACCCCTATGTTTGAACCTATTATTACTCAATTATCCTATTTCTGGTGGTTTATCTAAATTATACTTCTTCTTTTTTTAATATCTTAACACTAAATAAAACCCTAGTATTTGTAAGATTAATTTCTTACTGAAACCCCATTTGCAAAACGATATAATAATTGTTGTGAAATATAGTTGGATTCTCAGTGAATGAACTAATTTTATAGACAAAATGTTGGATTATCACCTATGTTGGGCCTTCTCATTTAATGACCCCCTGTGAGTTAAGCGTCTTTGTCTTCTGCAATCATTTCAGATACTGTAGAAGAGTTTACTAGTAACTAAATGCTCCCTCAAACCCGGTATGTGACCTTAAGTTTCACACTTGAAATAAAAGATTGGTCTAAAATAAAGCTCAACGGAACAAATGAAAAACAGAATAATCAAACGAAAAATCAAAGCAGTTTTATTTTTGGTTTGTGGGTTTGATTGTTTGGTTGTTGTTTTTACCTGATTATTTTTTACTTACAAACCAAAAATAAAACTATTTGATGTTTATTATAAGCCTTATCCAATCGGAACATTAACCATTCACACGTTTTTCTTAATGATGAAGTTGAACACCTAAAATCATTTCTGACATAGGGAGGAACTCACATAGGCCTAATGTGTAGATACCATTAAAGTGCTTGGTGTCAGGTGATATTAACTTCCGGTTAAAGTAGGTTATAGGTGAAAACAATGAGGAAATATAGAGGTCATAATGGAAGAGGTTACAGAGATGATCGGGTTTGTGAAGTTGTAATGTTGGAATGAAAGAGAAAAGAATAGAATACATTTGACAACAGTTCAATCTGACCAAGAGAAACGTGTGCGTGGTTAATGTTGCGATTTGGTTTTATAGTAATAGTAAACCATCAAATAGGTCAGACTCCCAATATCGCTAATTTATCAGGTTAGCCCATCATCAACGGTAATACGATTGAATATCCATAAAGACTGATGATTTCAATGTTAATACTTTTATTTTCTTCTTATTAAACAATAAATATGTGATGGTAAATCACATTATAAATTCATGAGGAGTATACTACAGGGTGTACCAGAAGTTTCCATCCCTTTTAAAGCTTTGTATCTCCACTCAAATTATTTGCAGAATATAGCGGGAAAAAAATTTGAATAGAGAAAACTTGTAGAAATTATTCGATACTAATCTAACAATAGCAATGATAACAGCTGTTTGTGTTGCCAAAGTAAGCGTAGGCCTACAGAAGAAGGTTTTCCGAACTGTAAAACTGCACTTTCATATAAATTCGTCGTATAATGAGCTGATATGCAATGCATTGACGTGGCGAGATGGCAGAGGTAATGAAGACAACTATTTTTCATGGTGGTCTTTTTAAATTTCAGATTGAAATAGCACGTGATTACAACAGTACATACATAGGGTCCAGTAAGTTGAAACAAATATGGTATTATGAGTTATATATTTGTTTGGTATAAAATTAATTCTACAAGTTATCTCTATCCGAATATGTGCTCAGTTTGAAACTACAAATTATTTTACTAAAGGTACAAAGCCTTGGAAATGTATCGAAACATTTGGTACACCCTAGGCCGGCCTACCTTCAACGAAATCAAAGGTTAAACAATGCATACTTTATTTGTTTGACAACCTATAATACCAACTTTTGTGTTTTGACCAATCTAATCATTCCAAAACGCCACCGTGTTTTAATGTGCTCATCATGTGATGTTGAACCAAAATATCGTTGATTACTATACAATCCCATTTTAGAAAGCGTTGTAAATGAACCTTTAATCGATGAAATTCAATTCACAGTTGAACGAAAAAGCACAGGTGTTTTAAATTCTTATTCACACAGTCTTAAAGACAAATTTATCTCCGCATAAAATCTATGTTGTATAGCCTTAAAGCACTACAATAATTAGACGAAATAAAAGGCAACATGTGAAATATGAACTAAATAGTAAGAGGAACAATATAAGCAGTTTTGTTTTCCAAGAAATAGTCTGGTGGTAAGCCTATTAGTCTATGAAATACACTTTATTCCATTCAATGTCACCCCTAAACTCCCGAGATATGATAATTCAGTAACGAGAGTGCGAATCCCACTTTGGCCACTTTTGAACCGGAATTGGATTGTAGAAGCAAGCACGTACACAGGGCCAGGAAGGATTATGCGTGCTAATAATTATGGGCGGCCATAAGGGTCAAATTGGTATAAAAGTACGAGAAAGGTGTAGATTTAAGAGAAAGGTGTATAGAAACTGGAGAAAGGTTTAGAATAAAGAGAATGAACGGTATAAAATCTACAGAAAGGTTTAAAAACAAGAGAAAGGGGTCTAGAATAGAGAAAGGTGTATAACTTAGAGAAAGGTGTCTAAAGTGGAGATATGTCCGTAATTTAGAGAAAGGTATATGTAGAGCAGGGAACGGTATGTAATGTAGAAAGGTATGTAAATCAGAGAACGGTCTGTAATTTAGAGAAATGTGTCTAGAATGTAGAAAGGTGTATAATTTAGAGAAAGGGGTCTAAAGTGGAGAAAGGTCTGTAATTTAGGGACAGGGTCTAGCATAGAAAAAGGTGTATACTTAAGAGAAAGGGGTCCAACAGGGGAAGGGAAAAAAATGATAGTTGAAATATTGTATACCTTTCTCTGCATTACACACCTTTCTCTACATTACAGACCGTACTCATTATGACCCTTTGGCGGGCCAAAGGGGTCAGAAAGGTAACTAAAGCAGAGAACGGTCTGTAATGTAGAGAAAGGTGTGTAATGCAGAGAAAGGTATAAAATATTTCAACTATCGAGTAACGAGTTTTGAGTTTATAATATAGAGTTTCGAGTATCGAGTTTCTAGTTTATAATTTCGAGTTTCGAGTAACGAGTTTCGAGTTTATAATATCGAGTTTCGAGTATCGAGTTTCTAGTTTATAATTTCGAGTTTCGAGTTTCGAATTTATGATTTCGAGTTTCGGGTATCGAGTTTATAATTTCGAGTTTCGAGTTTCCAATTTCGAGTTTCGGGTTTATAATTTCGAGTTTCGAGTAGGCCTAACGCGTTTCGAGTTTATAATTTCGAGTTTCGAGAAACGAGTTTCGGGTTTATAATTTCGAGTTTCGAGTTTATAATTTCGAGTTTCGAGTTTATAATTTCGAGTTTCGAGTTTATAATTTCGAGTTTCGAGTATCGAGTTTATAATTTCGAGTTTCGAGTTTCTAGCATCAAGTTTCGAGTTTCTAGCATCAAGTTTCGAGTTTTAAGTTTATAATTTCCGAGTTTCGAGTTTCGAGTTTCGAGTTTCATTTTCGAGTCTCGAGTTTCGAATTTCATTTATAATTGAATGTAAATTACAGACCTATCTCCACTTTAGACACCTTTCTCTAAGTTATACACCTTTCTCTATTCTAGACCCCTTTCTCTTGTTTTTAAACCTTTCTGTAGATTTTATACCGTTCATTCTCTTTATTCTAAATCTTTCTCCAGTTTCTATACACCTTTCTCTTAAATCTACACCTTTCTCGTACTTTTATACCATTTTGACCATGGCCGCCCTTAAATAATGGCACAGCGGTAACGTCCGCTGCTCCTGGTCCCGGTTTAGCCACCAATGTTTCGTGTAAGATTCATCTAATACATGTATCCTGTGGTTTTCATTGATAATATGGATGAAAATATGATTTCCACTCAAATTGAACTATCCATGGACTTATTAACTATCTAACAAAAATAACAACATGTAGTATTTAAAGGAATATTATTATTGATTTTATTGATTATGTTCAATTACACACTGAATGACAATTGTAGTAAAAGAGTTCTTTGTACGTGAAAAGTGGCCTAAGCTGATTTGACATGCCTGAGTTATAAAGATAACGAAAGCTCCAAATGGATAGAAAAATTCTTATGATACATTAAAGATTGCTGAACATGATTCGATTATTGCTATTTCATGTACAATTTATATCTTCATCATGGCCAAAATAAAATCATCATGTCTCACATGGGACACTTTTTTGATACTCCCTGTATTTAGCTTTCTTCAGTCGGGTATGTTCAAGTGCACCCAGGGATGCAAAAAGTGCGGGAGCGGGGAGCACCCCCGGGGGGGGGGGGGGGGGCACTCAACTTTTTTTTGGGTAGGGGTGTGCCGCCCAGGGTCTCAAAAAGGGGGGCTAAAGAACTGAACTGAGTGGATTTTATGACGAAAAATAGGGTCTTAGGAACTGATTTTTTTCCAAAAAATAGGTCTTAAGAACTGACCTATAGTTCAATTTTCGATTTATTTTGGTTTAAGAACGCACATTTTTCGAAAAATTGGGGCTTTGGAACACAAAATTGGTGCTTTGGAACGCAAAATTTCGCGATTTTTGAATTTTCAATAAAAATGGGGTCTTAAGAACTGATGCAGGCTCAAAAGGGGGGTCATAAGAACTAGCAGCAGAGGGTGAAAAAGGGGGTCTTCAGCGCGGCACATACCTATACCCTTTTCAAATGTCAGTGCCCCGCCCCCCGGGGGAGCACCGCTCCTAGGAAGAGACAGTTAAAATTGAGGAAATAATGCCTTGAGAAGAAAAAATAAAATGAGTAAAAAAGAGGAAGGGAAGGGACTAGAGAAAAAAGAGGAAAAAGAAATGAGAGAAAAAAGAAAGAGGAAAAAAGAGGAAAAGAAAGCAAGGGAAGAAAAGAGAGGAATATACATTATATAGGTCTATATGAAGTATATCAAAAGCAAGATGCAATTTGAAGTGAGGCAGTGAAGCCACATACTGGCACATGAAGATTGTATACCAAAGAATAAATCTCAACATCTTCTAGGACTTTACATAAATGAACCAGTTGAACATGGAACTATGTAATAGAATTTGAGGAATGTGTTCAAGGTTAAATGAGGATTTCCGAGCAAACAAAGAAAATAGCCATAAAGGAAATTAAATATCAATGTAGTACTAAAAATAGAGGAAACTCGAGGAAACAAATAGATCGATGAGATACAAGCATGGCAAAAAAACACCACAAAGCACCAAGTTGGAAAGTTCATGTAATATAGTTTGAGGAAATGGAATCGTCAACACCAATATGAAAAGTAACACTATGGCTGAGTGGTGGCACGTAACTGCAACTGACCTTCTCAAATTTGAAGAAATTATATTTTTGCTAAAAGGAAGAAAAAAGAATGAGCAGGCCAAATTGAAATTACGTAAATGAAAAAATTGAGGAAGTAAGAGAGGAGATGCATGTGAAAAAAAACCACCAGAAAACAAACAAACATAAATCGCAAATACAATTATTATAAATACAAGGCTTCCAAATTCCATCAATATCTACCGGTTAACAATTTGAAACTTTGGAATTTGACAATTTGCGCAGCCACTTCGGGAACCATTTTGAGGGCATTCCATCTCTACTAAAAGGACGCTTCCGTGGACAAGACGGTTTTGTGCATGTTTTCTGTAATGAACCATATCTAAAAACCAAACAAGCTAAACGTACCATTTTTTGAGGATAATTTTAAAACTTACTGCTGTTCAAGACTAAGTAGAAACAAATTCTCTGAAATTATAAATGTGGTTGAAAAGTTACCTTGAACTTGGGTCAACTTTTTTTTGAACCACCCGGTATATGCCAATATATGGAATATTACCATGTTGGTGTTTGGTGGCCATTTTGGCGGCCATCTTGGATTTAGGTGTGTTAACAAAGCAAAAAATCTGGATATGAGTGTCTAGTGGTCTAATACATACATCCCACTAGTAAAACTATACTTTCACCATACAATTTGATTTGGTATATGTCATTTTATGAGATTTGACCAGTTTGGGCAACCATTTTGGACGCCATCTTGGATATCTGGAGAGCATCGCTTTTTTTCACTGTTAACATCTAAAATTTGTTTAAGGATCCTAAAAGACACCCAAAAAAGTTGGTTTGGTTTAGCCCTGGGGGGGGGGGGGGGGGGGGAGGGGATGCACGTGAACCCCCTGTACATACCCGACTCACAGCTTGCGGCCAAGGGTTGAATTTGTAGCCTTGTGTAGGCCTATGTAACCTTTCAATCTCTATAGTTTGCTCACAACTGCTTTCAAAATGGGTACGTTTAGCAGGGTTTGTAGAGGACCTATAATGCCGTTATCATTACAGATTTCACAAAATGTTCATTGTCGCTACATAGGTCAACATGGATATGGAATAAGATTTTCTCAAGACGCATTTTTTTTGTTTTGATCTTGGTCCGTTTTTTTGTCTAAAATATAAAAATCATGATTTTCATTACAATACAATTTCAAAACGCTAAAGTTACTTTCCCAATTTTATCCCAAATATGAATCTGAAATGTTGCGTCTTGCGAAATTCTGGTATCTTATATCCATACCAACATGTGTGACAAAAATGGCCATTTTGTGAAGTTTGTAACGATCAAATCATTTACAATACAAACCTTGCTAGTTTGTGTAAACATCTTTTATCCTGTCCATCGTGGGGGAGCACAAATAGATGATTTGATCTTAGTGCTGATTGAATTCCCGGGATAACGTTATTGTTGTTTTGATAAAATCCCAATTTTACCCCAAATATGAGTTTAAAATTGTTTATTTTTGCTGCATGGAATTATGGAATATGATTTTCTCAAGACGCCATTTTTTTTTATCTGGTTTTTTGGGGGTCTAAAATACAAAAAATACATTTGTTATTATTTGAATATTCGATTTTATCTGGTAGAAATATTGCAACATGTTGCAGATTTAAGTAGAAAGCAAAAAATACCGAACCGTTAGAAACATTGTTTTGTGCAAAAAAATGTGTGTTTTTAAAAACTCAATGTTCTTATTTCATTATTTCATGTTTTGATGCTTCAGAGAAAGTTTTGGTTAAAACACGGGTGTCATAAATGCTAAAATAACTATAAAAATGTTAAACAGTGTAAATATTGGATTGTTTTCATTTTTAACTTTTTGAATATTTCCTTTTTTATGGTGTTTTTCATGATAAAAACATTTTAATGCTCAATTTTCGTACATACGTTAATTTGTTATAAAGATTACAGAAAATGTCAACGATTTTTGTGCGAAGTTTCCGACATTATGGAACAATATAGAAAAATTATATTTCGATAAATTATCAGTTTATACAGAGAAAATCCGTTATTCTCAAAAATAAAAGACAAAATAGGTTTCAATAACCCGATTGTTGTACAACTATTATAAGTCTATTTGTGTATACTTATGTGTAGTGTAATAAAATCTCAAATCGCAAAATTGCTTTCATTGTTATGTAATTTTTGTTCCTAAAAATTCTTTTTAAGCCAAAATATATTTTAAAACATGTTATCTGATCTTGAACAATCTGCATAGGCCTACTGCTTTAGTTCACTAAGCAAAAGTCGATTACAACAAATTATACCAAAAAATGGTTGTCGAAATTTCAGAAGTATCATATTTTTAGATGTAAAATGTCTTAATTTTAATGAAAAATAAATAAGTATAATGTAAAAGCTGAATGCAAACTGCTTATCCACAAAAATAGCACAGGGGACATCCCCCCAATATTTGTTCGCCCTCCCCCCACTTTGCCCCAATTGTTTTCTTCAATTAAGTTTAAATTTGACAATTTTAGCATAAGATGGCAATTCTTTTGCGCGCTGCGAGCATTTTCTTACCAAATTAGGTTAAACTAAACCAAATTTAACAAATTTAGCATAAAACAGCTCAATTATGCGCGCTTACATACCAAATTAGTTAGAATTAGACACAATTTGACCGGGCAATTTGACAATTTGAGCGTAAATTTTAAACGATCGGGTGTATTAGCAATTAGTAGCGTGAAGATAATAGCGGGAATGTTGATATCAAATCTGCCAGTTTGCCCATGGCGATGACCTGTCCTGTCTGTCTTCTCGGACCCTGAGCATTTGAAGTTTTAAATTCATCCTTTTTATTTGTAAAGAAGTACGCCTGTCATCCCCATTAAATTTGTCCCAGATTATGCTAATCAAGTTTACAGCACAACAAGAACAGCTAATCAAAATTCCCGCTATTATCTTCACGCTGAATCAGAGAGATCAATAGGAGTTACTGCAACAATGGAAATGGGCACTTTTCATCTTTAAGCACATACCGCAACAACAATACTCTATCGATTTTAACAAACAAGGTGTCAAAATCACCGTAATTAAATTTTCCGTCTCCTGGTATTTTCATTTTTCGAATATGAGTAACAATTTTAAAATTATAGGTACTTTTACAACAGCCAAGTTACTTTTTTGCTGTCTTTATACACAGATCACTGATGGAACGAACCTATTGCAGAATGGCTTGGTGACATTTTTCATGTAATGTTTATGTATATCATTTTTATTTTGGTATTTTTAATATACACACATAGTCGAGTACCAACCCATGAGGACATGTAGTATATATACACGTTTTAAAAAGTATAGAAATTACAGTCAATCTGAGGACAAATTATTTATGTCACCATACATGTGAGGACTTGTGTATGGTATGTATATTGACGTGTAATAGAGTAAATTGCCATACACCCTTAGGGGGAGGTGGGGGGGGGGGGGGGGTGAGGACATTACTCCTATACGTTTTTATGCATTCGAGGACGTGAACAATGTCCTCACATTTTTTTTGTCTTCGCATTGCCGGCTGGTATAGACGAAGGTCCTCGGATTGGCGGGTGCAGAACTACATTAAAATGTATATATTCGGAAGTGTCCGTAGAACTTCAATTTCCTGTATTATGCAGCTCGGCCCTCGATACGTGGTATTACAATCACTGTGTCGAAAAAGGTGTTTTATATTGTTATTGACCAATCAAGTATTTTTCTTGCGCTAGAACTTCTACTGCAATGTTCAGTTGATATCCAACTTTCAGCATCTTTATCTGTTTCTTTTTTTGTGCGTGATTTTTAACAGCGAATCAGCTAGTAATAGTATATTTGCGTATAAAACAGTTTAAAGGATTGTATTCATCTGTCATTATTGCATAACCATGGAAACCTTCAAATGAAAAAAAAACCAGAAAAAAAACATGACCATTGTAGTAAGTTGACGTTGATTGAGCGTACCAGAATTACGACATGTATAAAGCTAATTACTATTATTTCAAAATGATCAATTTTTATGCATTATCTAAATCGCTAAAAACCATTAGTATTGTACTTTGTGTCACGAAGGTTGAAAATAAGAATATCCATGCTATATTAAGTAACCTATTATAGATTGATTATATAGTGAATATGAATGAATAGTTATAGAAACGTTACATTGTGATACAACTTGAGTAATTTTCTTTATATAATATAAGAGAGACAGGTTCCTAAATGGGTGATAAATCGTTGTTATAAAAATCGTTATGTTAGCTATGTTGCTGTATATTTATATTACATGTATGTTACTATAATTACTATGATTTTTGCAATTGTAAATCATGCTAATCTTGGCAATATTTTGTGTATTTGGGCCGATGGCCTCATGTACTTTGAAATAAAACTAAACTAAACTAATACAATACATTATTAAATCATAAAAGCTGTTAGATACGGAATCATTAAAACACTTCCACGCGGTTATTGGTTTTACCATAATACATAATACAGATTGTTAGAAAACCTTTCCCAACTTTCAAAATCTATCTCACGGATTAATGCACCAATACTAGTCATGTTTGTACTGATTTTAATGCTTTTCCTATATGGAGATTTCAAATGAAATTCAATAATTTTGACATTTTAAAACATTTTGTGACCATTTTGGAAACCGTCGTCTGTTTATCGATAAAACTCAGTTTATCGATAAACACTGTTTTCGCTCGAAAAACATAGTTTATCAAATTGAAAAACTGTGTTTCTCAATTTGATATAGGCCTAAACTTAGTTTATCGATAAACTGAGTTTATCGATCGACTGATAAACCGTGTTTATCGAATTATTATACATTAAGCTCTTACTGTATAATCATTCGATAAACACGGTTTATCGGTCGAAAAACAATGAGTTTATCGATAACGATAAACTAGGTTTATCGGTCGAAAAACCGATTAACTGTGTTATCGATAAACTCAGTTTATCGATCGGTCGAAAAAACATGTTTTCGACCGATAAACTGTGTTTATCGATAAACTCAGTTGATCGATAAACACGGTTTATCGGTCGAAAAACCATGTTTTTACCCGATAAACAGTGTTTATCGAATTATTATACATTAAGCTTGCCATAGGCGTGTCGACTTGAATTATGTTGCTGTCCACGTATTATAGGCCTACGTAATTAAGATTCGTACACGGCGGGACAAGTGTTGCCAGTTCAAGTAAATCATGGCCTAAATGATAGATATTGAAATATCTTGAATTACGGTAAATCAGCGTCACAACATACGCCCCCGGTTCTAACAAAATTGACACCTGGCAATTTATCTTAAAGAATGCTGGGTGAAATATTTATTAAAAAAACCCAGTTATTTAAGTTCAATCAGCGTCACAACAAGACCATCGTATATAGCAAAATTGAAATTTAAGAACATTCCCATAGATTTCTATTTACACGCTGCAATGTAACCTGTCTGTTTACAAGGGTTCAAATTCTCTCAGATTCGCACGCGTATGATTTTAATAATAGGTGTTAGCCTGATCAGTTTTGTCTGACCTTTAAACTAGCAATAGACGTTTATAAAGGATTCCCTGGTCTTACTCTCAATTAGCCCAATAGGCATTTATGCTCTTATCAAGTTTAACAGATAATCATAATTAAGCTTTCTGTAGCTTTTTACGGGTCACAGTCTGACCGTTAGCCCTGCACCACCAACTTAACCTTAATCCATTGAGTAATGGCAAATCTTATACAATTAGTCAATGAAAATATTATGACTTCCATATTGTTATCATAAAATATGGGTCAGGGCCCCGGGGTCAGGGCGTAGACTGGGTACCCACGTCCCTCTATATGGCCATCATCTTTGAAATGAGCACACTCTCGAGGCCCGTATGTAAATTGTGAAGACGGGAAGGATTCATCTATAGTCATAGCGTACAAAGATCAAGGGACATGGTCAAATATACGCGCGTGATATTTTCACGTATCGGTACTTTTCAAGTACGTACATCGTACCACGTAGGTACGTAATAATTTCACGTATAGGGTGTTTGCTCGGTCGCTGATATCATGAAAGTGCACTTTCATGCTGATATTAAAGGAGCATCTCCTGGAAATTGTTTTTGTTGTTGTTGCAACAACGTATTACTTTCTACCATACTAACTACCATCTGAAACCGTTTACCTTAATTCGCAGTATATCACGTAATATTTCACAATTTGGTAGTTTTGATGTAGATCACATCAGTGGCGGATACAGGGGGCGGGCGCCCCTCGTAAAATTTGACAATATACCTTTTTTGTGTACCTACCACTGTACCATTTTCAGTCGGTACATTTGCGAGTTCTACCATGCGAAATGTTTATATTTTTGCCGGTTTTGGGACGACTACATCATTAGAGGTTAACCTGTGTACACCCCCATGTTACCCACAAGATTATTGTCACCAAGCTTGTTTGTAATGACCTTTGACCCCTTTCTGTCAACACTTTAAACTATTTGTTGCTGTTTTGGGAATAACGCAATCTGAGGCAATCTGAGGATCAATCAATGGCGGTCAATCTGAGGAGCTCTACAATGGCGGTCTGTGGACAGGTCATAAATAGTGGGAGAAATGTGTGACTTTGCACAGTGACTTTTTAAAGATGTCTGAAGGGTCACATAACGAAAAAAGGTTTCTGACTCCTTCACTTTTGATACCCCTCGTACGTTGTGTACAACTTAAACATGGCGATCGTGTAACGTAGGGTAACATGGTGTAATATGGGACACGGGGTAAAGTGGGACACTTAGTTTAAAACGCCGATTTCTAATAGTAAAAATACATTTGGCTCACCCCTAATTTTGAAAATGGTTTCAACCATAGTTTCTACCTTATGAGGGCGGGTATCCACCTACGGGCTCTCCACACACTCAACAATTCAGTTTTGAAATCTGTGTGCTGCAATTTACGGTGAGTAAACATCATTGTTACTAAGCATTAGTGTTTTCAAGTATAATTTAAATGGGGTAAAATGGGACGTTTTTCTGTCTTTGAAGTTATCGCATGTCAAAGTTATTCTCTAAAATAATCGTTTTAATCTATTGTGGAAACTAAACCAACACCTCATTAACATATACCAACAACATTTTCATTGAATATGAAAGGCTTTAATATTAAGTGTCTGCTTATAATGTTGTCCCATATTACCCCACTATCCATATGCTGATGTGTCCCATATTACCCTAACACGTGGGGTAAGATGGGACAAAATAAGATTTTTCAAAGTTCTCGTATATATTTCGTATGAGCATAACATTTTGTGAAAATGTAGCCGAGGGTTTTGGTTTTCAAAATAAATAGGTATGGATACCTTTATAAATTATATATAAATACTATAAGCTGAATAACCCTTAAGTGTCCCATATCACCCCTATCCTACCCTACATAACGTGTTTCTACAGTACAGCTAACGTATGTGCCGTACAGCTAGCGAGCATTCGGCGTTTACAGCTAGCGAGCATTCGGCGTTTTGGGAACTTATTAAAGGCGGGTGGTGTATGAATCAGTGATAGAGTAAACTTTCCATAACCTGCAATCCCTTGCTTCACCCAATTTCCAACGTGAACACCGGTGGGTAGGAACATGCCAAACGCGCTGCGCATTGGTTTCTCATAATTTACTTAGACGTTGGGCATAAGTCGAGAACGCTCGACATACGCTGGCTATACGCTGAGGATTCGTCGAGCACGGCAGACATACGCTACAAATACATTAAGCATACGTTGGTCATACGCTCGCATACGCTGTTATACGCTGTCATAAGTTTGTTATAAGTTAGTGATACGCTATTAATACGTTAGTCATACGCTATGTATATGTTCAAAACGCTATGAACACGCTATGGATACGCCGAACTATAGCGCCAATGTTGGTAAATTTAGCCCAATTTGTCCTAATTTACTTTAAAAACACCCAATTGGGCGGAAAATGTTTTCAACTTGGGCCGTTCGCCAAGACCCCCAATGTATGATGTGTCAGTTGTTCTGTAAGCCCCTGTTTTGAGAATTCCCAGTCACACAACCCTACCCTCTTCAAATTCGAGTACCCCCCCCCCCCCCCCCCCTCATCTAGACACTTAATTCATTAGTCTCATCGTCCCGAGACAGTGTAACTCATTGGGGTCAATGATATATAGCGGCGAATTCCTCCCTGTCAATTAACACACAGATAGTCGACTATCTGTGGATAAAGAAGCCCTATGACTTCACTCAAGGGGCATTCTTCTCACATTTTTCACCTTTTCCGTCCTATTAAACGGACTAAGACTGAATTTCCTTCATCTGAAAGAATCCCTATTTGGGCGGTGTTGGTGTACTTTTGTGGATGAAGCATTTATGTAAACATGTAGGTAATGGTTAAAAATGCACTGCCCAAAACACCCAAAACCTGGCCCAAACTCGGTAGTTTTGTGCAACTAAAAATTGGGCTATATTACAATTGCCAGGTTTTTGTTATAAGTTATCATGGTTATAGGCCTACCTTTGTAATTTACCTTCATTAATATATGCATAGATGAAATGTGTTGGTAGCATTGGATTTGTGCCGGCCTCATGCCCTCATCCACCCTCTGTCATGTCTATACGTGAGATTTTTGGATTGACTTTTACTGGTCGTTATGCTACTATACAATCCACTTTGTTTGACAGGGAGCTTAAAGGTAGATGTTCCGATTTTCAACTTGAAGTTTTCTATTCTACATGAAAGGTCATCCTTAAAAAGTCGTGTTCCAAAGTTTGAGTTGCATAGCTCTAATGGTTCTTATTTTAGACGCACAAGATGCTGTGAACTGTACCCAGTTCACAAACTATATCGGTGCACTGCAAAAACTCCGGTGTTAATTTAACACCATGGGTGTCACTATAGGACCGGACCACTTTACACCGGTCCTATAGTGACACCCATGGTGTTAAACTGACACCCATGGTGTTAAATTGACACCCATGGTGTTAAATTCAACACCGGAGTTTTTGCAGTGTGGTTACCACCATTCGCGGTAATTCGACGTTATTTCATCGATTTCTCCGTAATTATACCGATTTAGGCCGTCAAATTTCAGTATGATGATGAGAAAAATACGAGCTTTCATATGATATGAAAATCTCCGTATGTTTGAAATAATTCTGTGTTACGAAAATGTGATCGGGTCATCTACCTTTAATATCAGGGATTTAATACTAATTGCATAACTCACTTGAAATTAATTTTGAAAATCTAGTAATATAATGCTATGGGGTCATTTCAAACACATCGCCATCAGAATAACCCAGAACGGAACCCAGTGGATGAATATATCTAAAGAATAAACACACATTCACATTTATTTATTTTATTGTATTTATTGTATTTTTTGGGGGGGGGGGGGGGGGCGGGCGGGGGGGGGGGGGGGGGGAGGCAGCGCCGGGTATCGAACCCGGGCCCTCAGGGAAGTCAGGCACCACATAGACTGTGACTATCTGTTGCCCTCAACGTCGCTATCGTGGTATACTTCTATTGAAGTTCTATATTTACACAGCCCGTGACGCAATACGGTTATATTGAAGACTGGTGGATGTAACTTAGCCCACATACCTGAATTGTGCAAAACAAAATTGAGATTAAAAGATCCCGTTAATTATCAATTATACTATTAAAAGATCCCGTTAATGATAAATTATACTATTCAAAGATTCCATATGATCCGTTAAACCCCTCATATGAATACAAAATAACAGACGGTGAAACATGGGCCAACAGGGAAAATTGGGTCGTCCGGCGCGCCCGGGGCTCGAACCATTTTGAAGCATTGTATAACTTTCCTTGATTGTTGGTGTCACATTTGGAAAGAGTAAATATGAGAAATTTCACACACAACAGCGCTTTCAGGAGAAAACGAGGAGAGAAATGCAACAAATCGTATACAATTAGCGTTAGCAACCCATACCATGCCCTCACCAACATACCATCCACTGTCATCGCTTACAACAGTATGACCTGAGACGAACATAACTCAACTCTCAGGTATGACAGCGAAAGATGCCGGGAACCCCCGGGAAACGATAGCAACGAACACTAATTTGTACAAAAGTAATATAATCATTCCAATAGCAGTGAAGGCGCGCTAGGTGCAACAGATTTAATAGCGAACGTAGAATGTAGATTAATTTGTGTTAGGTTAGATAGAAAGAATTAATACAGAGACACTGCAATGCCGACAACGACGCCGCGCCGCCTTAATTGACGATAGTTCACAGCGCTCTTCGTTTGTAGTGTATAAGTCACGGAACCACTTGATGATATTTGGAAAATAGTCAATTTGAATTCGGAATATATTTCGTGTGGGCGATCACTTATGATTCACAGGTAAGTTGGTGGTGGTATTGTAAATGTAACCCTCAACAACTTTTACGAAGACTATTATTACTAGTCTACAACTGTTCATTTTAATTGGCCTACATTTGGAGTGGTGTGGATAATTCGATCTCTACAGTCAGTCAAATCAATCAGTAATACAATTATCTTTCATTGGAGGAATTGCGTTTGATCAGAATTCAGGAACAACATGCATGGATATAAAGCCAATGCAACTGTCATTTAACCGTTGATTTAGCCTACCTACTAAAGTACAACCTTAACACTTTCCACGCGGCAGGCGTCTGTAGACGTCATTCCAAAATGTCACACAATGTTTCAAAAATATTGAAATTATGGAATTTCATTACCATATTTGGAATCACCATGAGAAATGCATTGATATAAGTACAGACATGCCTAGTTTTGGTACAGTATTCCTTGAGATTCCTTGGACAGATTTCTGAAAAATCTGTTTTGTATATGGTAAAACTAGAAATAGCCGCGTGGAAAGTGCTAACTACCTTCATATGTATTGTTCAATCCTTCTTTGCAAAAAATAAAAGCAAGAACTACCAACTTGATGCGGGGAGACTAACAATACTTGAACAAGGGATAATAAAGCAATAAAACAGTCAATGACATACTAAGTATGTAAGCGATGCGAATTGCTGTGCACTAAAACAATGATAACAATACATAGCGATTCTCATTGCTACCTCAGTATATTTCACCCGATATTTCACTGTGTATTGCTTAGCCCTTGTTATTGCTTGTTTTCACACACCAAGGGTATACATGTATCTTTTTTTCTTTTATAGTTTTTTATTATTATTTCTTTCGCTGAAAAGATCACATACATCATAAAAACAATTCAAATATACATGTGGTGATACAAATTATATTTACCAATGGGTACATTCTTATATGAACAAATATTATTTAGATTGAACGTATTTAGTATATACAGGTAAATGTATACAGAGACAGTGTATTGTTCCTCGTTCTTATAAACATACATGCAGTAACTTTGACAACATAATTATCTTATTTCTCAAAAAGTGATGTCCATTTATGCCACCGGATATTGAAAGCTTTATTTTTCAGGTCTGCATTATAAATAGTTTTTTCGTTGACATACAAATTGATCACCTCTTTCTTTCCATAGGTAAAACAAGGTTTTTCTTCTTTTATCCTGCTTTTGTAAATATTGAATTTAAGAACTAATACTATAGGATATTGTTAAAAACATAATTTTTGTACTGGTATACATGTATCTTGCTTTTACTCTTTGTATTTCACATTTTCGAGATATCCTTTTCTGATCCTTGGTATGTTTTGTTCCTGCGTCCGTTGGATCATAGATAATCAAGACGATTGACGATCTATTGTTGGGTTCATCGTTTTTTACAATATTCTAATACTCTTTGTCTATAGTATTTCATTTTTGTAGACAAGATATCTGCATAACTCACCGCAGATACAACTTTATTCTCTTGTCCCTCCGGTGTATTTGGCATAAATTGTCCACTTTGCACCGGAGTGTGTGTTTAGGAAAAACAAGGGAATATTTGTACGTATACATTCCGTCCCCAAAATGAACCAAATAATATGGTAATGTGGGCACATAATAACATAATGTACCAAGAATTTACTGCATGGATTGAAAATCCAATTAAATTGGATGACAACTTTGGCGGCGATTATCATCGTCTCAAAGTAGAGGTGTGTACCCTTGATTGGACAATTGCATGATTAGGGTTGAACAAGAACTTCCCCTCTCTCGTTATTAACTTCATCCTCCGCGTTTCATTTGTTTTTGCCTCTGCGTTTACATTTGTTTCTGCCTCCGCGTTTTTATTTGTTTACATCATTAAGTTACCAGTTGCAACTACTTCTCCCTTTGTGCCTACACCTTGCTATCAGACCATTGAGGCGCACGTATGAAAGGGACATGTTGCCGGCGATAACAGTCCAAGGTCGGCCACCAAAATCACGAAGAACAGGAGACACGTAAAGAATAAGAATCCAACTAAGGACAGCGTAAGAATGAGCTATAGTTTGCGATGGTTTCCAGTTTACAATACGATTTATTCCGTTATAATAAAATACTACCGGGTTCCAAAGTATTGGCATTCAATTATTTCCTTTCATCTTTCCGCTGCCATTATCGAGGTTCGAAGAATAAATAGGAATGTTTTTCTTTGTGTAAAGTAAAAGGAAGCATAAAATGGAAGATGCTCTTTCAACTAATTCTATATAATATTTAAATTAACTAAAGGGATACTAAGAGATGGGTTGAAGGCTGCGCCCTCAATTAGGATAACAACCGGGATATCTACATGTTTACGATTGTATTGCATACACAAACTTACAGCTAAGGATTAAGAAAAATCAGTTGTCTTCAACGTCGTTTCAAAAGATTCTATCCCCGGCTCGGACAGCATTTTATGGTCATTGGGAAATAACGACATTCAAATAAGTACTTCTTAATTCTCTGCCACCATAATCGGGAACTGTATGAAATATTTTGCGCGTGAGTTCGAATCTCGATGGGGGTCACTTTTTTGTCTTCTTTATTTTTCTTATGATTTTGAAGTAATTATGAATCGTATCGCACTGTAACTCAGAAAATATTTATGATTTATTATCAGAAATGTAAATCTGCAAGAAAATCTACTTTCTAAAACAAATCATGAGTAGAGGGCGCTGTAAAAAGATCACTTAAAGGTCTAACCAAAAAATCCAGATGTTAAACACATTACAATTGTGGTCTCAGATACTACTACTGAAAAGCTCAGAGTGTCAACTGAGTCCTAAAACATGGTCAAGGTTTGCATGAAATATCTATGTGTATGAAAAACTTCGCGACTGGCTAGGATTAGTAAAATTGTCATGCTCACAAGCTTTTAGTTTTCTTATTAGACATTATTAAGAAATGTGTACATTTGTAAACATTTCATGATAAAAAATGTGGGTTCTTCTGCATCACGAACATTAAATGCCGCGAAAAAATAGTGCTTGCTTTAGAATAAACCTAGATGTGTCCTTGATGGGTAGCACTGCATTACATAATGATATGGTGAACTGTCACTACAAATAATTCTGTACACATCATGTTCTGGTGATCACTCCATTTCCATGGGAAACGAGAATTTTTTTAGTTGGGGCTTTAATATGCCTTTAAGTTAGTTCCAATGTGGAGACAGTAGGCATGATCAGACGAGCGTAAGTCATGTAAGTGGTCGACGTAAATTTAGACCCTGCAGCAAATCAAATTCCACAAATATTTCTAGGCTATACTCCGGACAGTTTTCCACACGGTACTAAATACAATGTTACTCCGAAGTTTTCCGACAAAGTATACACACCGCACCCTTTGACCTTTGACCGATGACAACCGCGCGAGTTCTGGTCATTACGAATCCCGTTTTCGGCAGCCTGCATGGTGCTAAGCATTGGTTTCCAGTTTACAATACGATTTATTCCGTTATTTCCAAATTGTCTGTTCCTAGCTTTATTCGATTATTTCAGCTAGGTTTATTTAACGCTCGGTTGTAAACATGATTTCAAGATCGAAATTTCTCTTTTTGTTACCAATTTTTCGCCTCTTTTCGGATAGTGGTATACAAGATAGCAACAGCGGTATTTTTTCAAGGCAGACGATCTGATAGGGATGAGCAGCATCGGATGCTTTGCTGGCATCGTCACATCATTGGCGAAGGTTTACGCCAGAGATCGTGTTAAGTGCATCTGCACGGGCGTGCCAAACTGCAGCTCGTGTTAAGCGCGTTACTCCTGAGAAATCTCAGGATTAAATCGGCCCAAAAAAGTGTAATAGTTTGTAATCAGCTTTACATGGATATACCGTATAACACTTAATGAACATAGTCCGCGATATTTGGAAATCTTATGCTTGAAAAAATATTCCAAACTTTTTTTGAGCAGTTTATTTCACTTTCTCAAGAGACTTTATAATTCTCCTTAGGCATGTTCAGACGGGCATAAGTGATCGGCGTAAATTTAGACCCTTCAGCAATCAAAATTCCACAAAGATTACCTCTACTCCGGACAGTTGTCCGCACGGTACTAAATATAACGTTACTCCGATGTTTTCAGACAAAGTTAACACACACGACCATCGCAGGGCCTTAGGAGTAAATATCGGTAAATATCGGAGTTCTGATTATTTCGAATCCCGTTTTCGGCAGCCTGGTGCTAAGCATTGGTTTCCAGTTTACAGTACGATTTAGTCCGTTATTTCCAAATTGTCGGTTCCTTTATTCGATTATTTCAGCTAGGTTTATTTATCGCTCGCTTGTAGGCCTAAACATGAATTCAAGATCTAAATTTCTCTTTTTGTTACTAATTTTTCGCCTCTTTTCGGATGGTGGTGTACAAGATTTAATGCATGCTGATAGCAACAGCGGCATTTTTTCAAGGCAGACAATCTGATGGATAAGCAGCATCGGATGCGTTTGTGGCATCGTAACATCATCGGCGAAGGTTTACGCCAGAGATCGTGTTAAGTGCATCCACACGGGCGTGCTAATCCGACATGTCCGAACTGCAGCTCGTGTTAAGCGCGTTACTCCTGAGAAATCTCAGGATTAAATCGGGTCGGAGTAAGGTCGGATTAGTTAACACGGGTTCCGTCCACACGGTCACTACTCGGAAGTTTAACATGGACAATCGTTAATCCGACCTTACTCCGATCTTACTCTTAACGAATTTACGCCTGTCTGAACGCAGCTTTTTAGATTAAAAGAGTCAATCGTAATCTCTCTCCTTACAATGTGTTGTATTGTTTTTGTTTAGTGGGTGTTATGAATATTACGATCAATTATTACTCAGTACTCCACAGATATGTAGAAAAGTATGTGGGTGTTATGAATATTACGATCAATTATTACTCAGTACTCCACAGATATGTAGAAAAGTATTCAACAGTGCTGGCTAATTGAAAAGAGAGTGACCACCCACTGCGCAAAACTTCATTCACAAACTTGGATGGAAGCGTTCTTCGACTACTTTTACGCAATTGCTCATTTCTTTATAAATACTGAACTGAATCAAACGCGGGTTTCTTCAAATTTAGCCAACTAATTTGCCTTTATTTTATCGTTGCAGTTGTTCGATTCTAACTTGTATCACCTAATGGAGCGTCACAATTTGTATTGGGACACCCTGTACAGTATAGCTATTGAGATAGATGCTGTGGATGCTGTAATCGGTAGTTATAACCGGTGTCAACACTCTTGTATCTGCCTCCTCATGGTTACATTCTGTCATTGGAGTATATTTAGATATCACTGCTTTCCCGTGTGCTACGTTAATCTCTTTGTTATCCGGAAACGATTCCTCACGAACTATTTCTGAAAGGAATGAAAATAGTTCATGTTTGTTGTTTGAATTTCGAAGGAAATCTTTCCACTCTGTTGGTGCCTTGGTTCATCGGCCCACCTTTACTTTAAAACCGCTCCCTCTCTTTTCTCTGGCTGATTCCTTGACACTAGCTGCGATGTATACATACGATATCAGACCGTCTGGTGTTTATGAAGCTCACGCTTTTAGTACATTAAAATGTATTAAGCTATAAATGCCTGACCATTGGCAGCAAATGTAGGACAAGGTTCTAACGAAAACTTTCAGAATAAACATTTCTACTTGTTGTTGGTGGTCAAAATTAAAATACTGCCTGTTAAAAAAAATCTTCGAAAGCAGAATCAAATGTGTCATTGTTTTCCCCCAAAACCTGGATAGCAATTATTTGATTCTTTTATATAATGACACTACACGTGTCAATGAACTTTTTCATAATAATTCCGATAACTTATTACGACATATTATTAACAATACACATATTGTTTAAAATGGTCGATTTTCGCCTTAAAATGAAGACATTTACATCTAAAAATATGATACTTTAGACATTTTGAATCGCATTTTTGTATGTAATTTGTTATAATCGGACGTTTGCCTTGTGAACAAAAGCAGTATGCAGATTGCTCAATGTCATTTTACGACGAGAACAATAAAAATGTAAAAAAACATATATTTTGGCTTAAAAATATATTTGTAGGTAAAAATGTTATAACACAATGGACGTAATTTTTGCGTTTTGAGATTTTATTGCACTATACACGAGTACTTGTACACCACTTGCATGACTTGGGTGATTGAAACTTATTATTTCATGTATTTTTGAGAATAATAATGGTTTTCTTTATAAATGATTATTTATCAACTATACATTTTTATTATTATTGTTCCAAAAGTAAAGATACATAGCCAATTTTGGATTCGATTATATATTCTGTTAACTCTATTACACGTTAATGTCTGTAAGAAAACTCGGGCACAAAAATGTGTGTATTATGTAAAAAATTACAAATGATCAAATATTTACGTTTCTCAACTTTTTTTGAGCTGTTTTAGTGTTAATTACACCCGATTTATTGTAACCAAAATTTCCCCTGAAGCCTTATCTGTAAAATAAATAAAGCCACTTCAGAAATTAAGTGATGTCTGAAACTACCTCAAGAAAAAGTGAGTTATTCACCTAAAAACACATTTTTGGCTTAAAATAATGTCTGAGTATCAAACAATTTCGTTTTCTTTGGTTTCCACTTAAACCTACGATATGTTACAGCATTTCCACCGTTTTATGAAGCGATAAACAAGTTGTATCGTATTCATATAATGAAAAGTTTGATTTTGCTATTTTACACACAAAAATGGCGTATTTTGGCCAAAAAAAGAACCAAGATAAACAACAACAAAACTGCGTCTTGAGAAAATCTTATTCCATATATTCATGTTAACCTATGTAGCGAATATGGCCGTTTTGTGAACTCTGTAACGATAATGGCATTCTAGGTCCTTTGTTAAATTCCCATTAAATTCCCATTCGACGGAAATTATCAGTATGCAACTACGAAATGTGTGGGCTCTCAATATAACGACTATTACATTAAAGAAGGTATTACTGCAAATGGCATATTAAAATACAAATAAACATTCTCCTCTCCTTTTTCATGACGCGCATTCATAAAGTCATCGCCTGTACGATCGTATTAATCGTAAGCTTACCGATAAAGTATGCCTTGAATTACCATTTACAAGACTGCGTCATGCGTGCGCGTTCGTTAATCATAATGTACACCATGTGTATACATAACACATCACGCACAAAAAAACCAAAAAAACCAAGTACAGACATGAATTATTATATCATGTTCATGTGAAACATGAAAATGTTTTAAAATTTCGAGATAAAACGAGTTTTAAATTCCAAATCCAATGTTATTTAATTGCTTTTGACACTTAAGCATACCGTAGATATTCGATATATAGACATAAAATTGAACAGATACTGAATTTGAACCAAGTAAATTCATCAACGTTGTGGTGAGCGCCATCTCTTGATATTTATTTATATGTTTGATTAAACACTACAAAAACTACGAAATACGGAGGCTTTTTTTTTTGGGTGGGGGGTGGGGGGGGTGGGGGTTATGGGGGGATTGTTTATTATAAGGATAGCAATAAAGTCATAAGAAACAGAACATGACTCACTTTTTTGTGCGAATCTAAATTATATTCAATGCTACATGTATTGATTTAAATATAAATGTGATTTGAATACTAGCAATAGAGGCCATCCATGTGTCGGTCATATTTGTGGGAACTATAGTATGTTTCCAAATTTGAAAATACTAATACCACAGATCAACACACGTGTTGAAGGATACTTGTTTTTAAATAACCCGCCAAATGTATAGGGTCACGCGTTATGAACTCGCCTCCCAATAGGGTGGTGCCGTTACATTTTTTAGCTTCATGCTGTCATTTTCCTCAAATATTTTTAAAACCACAAAAGCTATCTCAACAAATTTGGTATCATTTTAAAGCCCTAATAACAAGCTATCTGCCTGCCAAATGGCATTGGTATAGCTAATACAGAAAGGGAGATACAGCTGTTTGATGTTTGGGGACCAGGGGTGGTGCTGGAAGGGGTGTTTCTGGAAGGGGTGCTGCCTGTACAAACTCAATGGGGATAATCCCATGCTTTGTTCTTTTTACAATAACTAGTCATCCCCTAATGTTAAAAACACAATTTTGGTCCCATTTCAAAGGATATTTAGTAGTCATTAAGTATGTGGTTCAATAGACTTGTCAACTATTATTAACAACTAATTAATTATGGATAAGACAATGATCATCAGCTTTCTTCCTATTCGCTACACAGTCAACATGAATAATCAGCCTTAATTTACCGGATTTATAAAAATGACTATAACAGAAAAAGTTTTCAACCTATGATAGCAAAAGTATACATTTTTGGAAAGCTTGTAACTAGAGGAATTCAGAAATGCAGTTTATATCATGGAAGGGTTCATCCTTAAACAAATTTTTCTGAAAATTCTAAAAATATATAAAATAAAAATTTGAGATATTCACTACCCGGTATAATTACCATACCGACGTAGTAACTTTGACAAATATATATCATCTAATGGGTAATTTCATGAGGAATTCAAATATGTATACAAAATAATGATAGGGCTAGGTATACAAAATATATGGATCTCAAATTAAAAATTAAAAAACTCTGATATTTTTCTCGAACATTTCCGATCATACCATTTTAGTTCTTGGTCGTACTATAATTTTAATGACATATTTGGTTTCCTCATGCAATTTCCCTTCAGAAAATGTATACTTTTACTACCTCAGGGGGGTATACAAGCAAATATAAATGTGTAAAGTTAAATTCATGTCGCGAAAGCCAAAATCATCCGTGTGTAACGCGAAAGGAGGCGAGCTTAAAACACATGACCCTAGGCATTCTTTGAACAGTAACACTTGCATCGAATTGATCTGAACAACGAATACTACGGGAACAAGAACCTTTTGTTACGGCCACGCATGAGTGAAGTGGACTCTATTCAGGACTCTATTGAGGTAAATCCTTGATCATGTTGATGTCTGACTGTGCAATCGATAGGGATTTACATAAGTTTCGTAAAAATCAAAATGCGTTGATAGGCTGGTCGTTGAAGGGTTTGACCCGGAGAAAATTGGTAGAGAGCTGATTTTGGTGTCATAAGAAGCGGAATTCTTTCTGGAACATCATATAAAAAGTCCCAAAAATTCCATTGTGGGGAAACTTTTTTAGAGCAAATTCAAAATGGCTGCCAAAATATATATCTGAAATTTGAAAAGGTTACTGTACGATTAAAATGAAGACAGCAAGTATGGTTGAAATTCATTACGAAAACATGCTCATCTCAAAGAATTGCCAACAGAAGAGTATTTTCAAAATGGCCGCCAAAATATCGTGAAGTTCTGCGTCTAAAACTATCACTTCTACCCACTAACATTGCACAGTATTTACAGTATGTGATACATATCATCAATGAAAACTTAAGTAAACTATTGTCCAGTTAAGAGCTGCTACGGGTCATGTCAACTATGCAAAAAGTGCGAGACTTTATCTACAGTTGATGTTAGATTTATCGAGTGATCATCCGTGGTTGCTTCACTGAGCACTGACACGGTTTCAATACTGTCCAGAGGAGTGGTAGATTAGATACTGGGCAGGACTATGGACTGATCTCATCATAGAACAGGTTATGATGGGTTCAATAAATAGCCGTGGAGGACTTACAAGAGGACGAGGTATAACAGAATCCGATAGACTACAGTGGATCTGTAGCGCCATCTGTGAGGATGTTCGAAACAGCAGCACTCCCTACCCTCAGGACCGTGTAATTTGCTACATGGTCTTTTTTACCGGTCCTGTATATATTGTGGATTTTTACTCGCACTTGGTACACCCATGCACCTTGACTTCACCCGCTGTAATAGTTGGTCATCCGACTCAATTTAGCGGCCATCAAATTGAAGAATTGAAGAATTGAAAATCTATAGTATGCACAAGTGTGCTGACATCGATGATGCTATGACATCGATGACTGGTTTAAAGCATCTGACAACAGACCAGCACATCGAGTTGGTCACTTCTAGAAAGAATCGGGACTACAAAGATCTCAGCAACATTCAGGAGTGGTTCAATTATCACGAGCCTTTTGATGTCGACAACAACAAATTGCGCTCATTGTCGTCTGGTTTGACTGCCTCTGATGGTGACGGAGTGAATTGTCACAAAACCGAGCAGATCGGTGCAAAAATCCAAAAAGAGTAGGACAATGTGTCAATCCTAGATGCGTCAATCAAACGCAGTGAACAAATTCGATCCTTAGAACACCTGTGCCCAGGTATTTTGGTTGAAAAGCAGAAAATCCACATCAACCCAACCCTGCTCTTCACCGGCTTATAGCTCTTGTATACAGAGAGAAGAACATATGCGTAAGTACGGGTGCTGTTGCATCGTATTTGATGGGTATGGACATAGTCCATCAATTAAAGACCACGAGCATAAGAGGCGAGTCGGTAAGATATGCGCTGGTATCCATCTTGATGAATTCACGGCGACACACTTACACATCAACAAGGAGATATTCCTCTCGAATAACAAGAATAAGAGCCAATTCATCTCACTTCTGAGCCGCTATCTGCAAGCTGATACACAAATCGTCCATAACAGCACCGGGGATGCAGACACAATGATAGCTTCATGTGCTCTGACATGTGCTAGTGAAGGACAAGAAGTCAATATAGTAGCGGATGATACAGATATTTTGGTTCTTTTAATGCATCACTGGAAACCATACATGGCAGATATATGTTTTCATCCAGAGGCGAAGAGGTCTCAGAACAAAGCCATGAACATTTTGAAAATAAGTGATCTCAACAAAGCTGGTAATGTTATAACATCACATCTTCTTCGTCCATGCCTGGATGGACTAGTTACGACACAACATCTGCAACATTTAGCCATGGGAAAACCAAGGCTTCGGAAGAAATACAGCAGATATCATCGGTGATGGGCGATCATGCCGTTACACAGGAAGTGATCGGTAAATTTGGCATTAGATTCTTGTACGGTGGCAAAGACCAAGATACACTGAACGATTTGCGGTATGCAAAATTCATGGAGATGGTATCGTCCAGCAAGACATTTGATCCACAAAAGCTTCCACCGACCGAGAGAGCAGCATACTTTCATTGCTTGCGGCTGCATCTACAAATAATACTTTGGAAAGAACTTTCAATCAATGAAGCCGATCTTGATCCAAATCAATTGGGTTGGAAACTTCACGTTTCGGAATATATATGCCCATCACCACGGATTTAAATGCTGCACCAGACAGTCAAGTTTGTACGGGGTAACTGCAAGCTTTCAGCACGTAAGCCTTGCAGAACTAATATATATACTATTTTTATACCTGTGGAGTTTTATGTCTACTCCAAACCTGAATGCACCTCAACACATGTGCGAGTATACTCTGTTAGAGGTTTCTGCACAGTATAGGAAGATGATGATGATGATGATATGTTCTTGTCGCAAACATAGACTTAAATGTGTAACAGCATGTGGTGACTGTCGAGGAGAAAACTGGAAATGCTGAGTCGGTCATACTTGAAGAAGAGATGGATAATAATATCTAGACACATCTGAAAAAACTGCTTACAAAGTTACATGAATGCTGCAGTGGTTACAAATACAACACTGGAATTTGTTTCGGATGTAAGGGTTTAGAAATATTTGTATGTACATGTTGATAATGTTACGTCGCTTTCTGTATGTTAGACCAATTACATTGAATACTCTACAAATGGCCTAGCGATAAACCCACTACACGTAAAATAATGTGTACGTAATCATGGGAATGTCTATCATAATGTCTAAACAAGTATATTTTAACAAACCAATCATTTGGGTCAATTGAGTTGGTCTAACAAGCATACATGTTCATCTTTTCACTTCATAGAAGAGTATCTATAGCATAAATACCAATGTTATCACTTATTGGCGGACATTTTGGAAAAAGCCGTCTTGTGGCGTTGTCATACATGAGCAAGTAACCTTCAACATGCACAGTGCACTCAGAAAAAGTACCAAAAAGCATGTTACTTGAATTTGAGGATGTTGTTTTTCGGGAAATAATTACAAATTCGGCGGCCATTTTCAATTCACTCTAATACATTTTTCCCAAGCGGGATTTTTGGGGACTTTTGATACGATATTCATTAAAATTATCTGCTTCTTATGACACCAAAACCAGAACTCTACCAATTTTCTCCGGGTAGCACCTATATTTGTGTTCAACGACCAGCCTATGAGTCACGAATGCAACCTTTGAGTTGGGGGGGGGGGGGGGGCGTAATATATACTATGGGTTTTTGTTAAATTGTACACTTGCTATACCGCAAATGTTGTTCAACAATCATTTATAGGCCGAACGAAAACTTTAGTAACTTAGAATCGTTTCACAAAGTACGGTATTTGTTATTTATTTCAACTAAATCTAATTAATCATAGACTCATTTAACAGACAACAACTCAGTGTTGACAAATCCGTGTGTATTTTAGGGGATAGTTGAATGAGAACTATATTTGGTTATAAAGGGCAGAGGATATCACGAAAATCGAAATAGCTCAGTTGGTAAAGATTGAGACTCTCAATCAGCAGGCCCTAGGTTCGAATCTTTGTGGCGGTTTATATTCCTTGTGCTCTATACGTAGAGCAGTCGGGTCTGGGACTAGGTCGGTTAGGGTTTAAAGTAAATACAATATCTCTCGTTATACGTTCGTTCGGGGTTTTCACTTATATTGATATTATTTAACGTATAAATGATTTATTTTGTATTTACTTTCAAAATTGTTGATGTTTATTTATCAATAAATTAAATATAAATAGACCTAAATACACTTTATTTTATTTATAATACTTATTAATTTATATATATTATTTATTTACATTAATTACTTCATTTCTTCATATTTATTATTTATTAGGTCACGTTCAGAGTGTATGGAACATTCTTTACTCTTTAGTCTTTAAACTCATCTGTCATTTTTGAGCCCTTGGGCTTTTTGGGCCGAGTCACATTCAAAATCATAGATGTCCTTTATTATAGGCCTATGCAATACCCGTATTTACAATGTAATACGGGCTTTTCAAACAAACCTGCCATGCCCAGTCATACAGGTGCGAGCGAGACAGCATACGTTTTCTACAAAAATCAATAGAGACGACCATCCCTGCTTTTCACCGTATCTGAAAATGTTTGAAATTATGTCACCAGTAATTACGTAACTTTCTTTAGGATAAATGGTTTTTCGTGCGTGTTTCAAACGTATAAATAAATATCAAGAGATGGCGCTCATCACAACGTTGATGAATTTACTTGGTTCAAATTCAGTATCTGTTCAATTTTATGTCTATATATCGAATATCTACGGTATAGGCCTAATTGTGTATGTTATAAAAACCTTCTACACATTTGAAAGTTTGCGTCTTGAGAAATTCTTGTATCTTATATCCCTACCAATATGTGTGCCAAAGATGGCAATTTTTTTGAAGTTTGTAACGATCAAATCCATGACAAACCCCGCTATCTGTGCATCCGTATCCAAACAATAAACATGTCAAACTAGCTGCTTAAATTGCCCTTTTGGCCAAGACGAGATTAAATACAGGGTGATTCAAAACTTTAGTCAGGTTCCGATTTCACCGAACTTTAATAACAGGAACTTATTGTTAGCTATATAACCTAAACTTAATTTCATTCAAATTGGTCATTCCAAACTGGAGATATGTCCTTTTCTTATATGAAATTCAATATGTTACAACTTCCACGTTTACCCCTATGAAAGTATAAGTTTTTGCTGACTGGGGCGCATGTTTAACATGTTAAAGAAATATCTGGACATATTGAATCCAGTTCCAGACCATCGCACACATTTATTGGGATTATTGCGATCAAAAAGTTATGAAAATGTTATTTTATTTTATTCCATTTGATGCAAGAAAAAGACAATGTTCATTTTTTAAAGAGTGCCTGTACATAACTCATCATTCACATTTCTTGATTGCTATGAATTCGTTTTATGTGCAATGCAATATTACAATGTATATTTTAATCGTTTTCGATCAATGAGAGACTAACGAGCATTATTTAGTTAGGTGTTAAGGCCAAAAATAAATAACATGTTGATCGATCCTGTCCTCATCGATTTTTAGAGAATTTGAAATATTTTTGTTATTTTTCTTATCAGCTTTATAACATTAATTCATATACTGTTGTGATGAATAGAAGTGTAAAGAAGTGTGTTAATTAACACATTGAACACTATTTTCCCAGACTAGGGCCTAAAGGGGTAGGGAATTTAGAAAATAACAAAAAAATAATGAGGGCTTCTTCGTTTTTACAATATGAGGCCAAAGCTTCAGGAATTGGAATTTCACACATAAATGAATAGTAACAAAAATAACAAAATAACAAATAATACTAAGGGCCTTCCACATCAATTTGTTTAAAATTCCGGACGATCAACATGTTTTTTATTTTTCTTGGCCTAATAAAATGTTTACTAAAATATTTGGAAATTATAATTTTAAACGAACTTGATTTGATAGAAGAACAGATCTCATCTATTTAAGCAGTTCTTGCGTTATATAACTTAATAAGTGTGAACCTAATTAATTGTTATGAATATGATTGTGCAATAATATTTTGCAATCAGAGATTCAACACAAAATATATTAATTATGTGTATTTATCAAATGTTGTTTTATTTATAAAATGTCAACAGTCATACAGTTTGTTGTGTTTTGTGAATAACAAAAACTGCAGTAGTGGTAACATCCACCAATTAGGCTTCATTCATGTATTCTTGGAACACTTTGGATTTCGAGCTTTTTCGTAAATATACATACATACATACAATAAGCTTTTATATACCGCCATTTCATTTAGATCACAGCGGTTTGTGATGATACAAAGAACATATACAACCTAGCAAAGTAAACAACATGATATAAACAAAACATTATATATACAAAGAGCAATATCAATAAGGAAATAGGTGAGTTTTCACTTGTTTTTTGAAAATATTCACAGAGACCGCAGAACGAAGAGTACGTGGGACATTGTTCCAGAGAGTAGGCGCTGCAAAAAAGAATGAACTGTCAGCAGCAGATTTAAGGTTTCTGGCAAAAATTCTGTGCTGCTGTAGCCGAGTAGAGTCTGTTGAAGAGCGAAGGCCAGCACGTGCAGGAGCATACAGAGACAGCGTTGAAGCAAGATATGATGGAGCAATGTCATTAAAGGTATATTATGTGATCTTTCCAGGGAACGCCCTCAACATCGAAAAAAAAAATAGAAAGCAGATTTTCTTGCAGATTTACATTTCTGATCATAAATCATGCATACATTCCAAGTTACAGGGCGATACGATTCTTAATTACTTCAAAATCATGGTTTTAGAGTGAAAATAAACTATCCGAATCCGGACACTTTATATTTTTCACTCTAAATTCACTCTAAAACCATGATTTTGAGGTAATTAGGAATCGTATCGCTCTGTAACTTGGAATGTATGTATGATTTATGATCGGAAATGTAAATCTGCAAGAAAATCTACTTTCTAAAAAAAATAATGAATAGAGGGCGCCCTCTGGAAAAGATCACATAATATGCCTTTAATACACTTAAACACGATGAGAAGTATTTTGAAATGAATCCGTTCCTTGATTGGTAGCCAGTGCAGTTCTTTTAAGTATGGTGTTGCATGATCATGTTTTTTTGCACAAAATATAAGTTTGGCAGCCCAGTTCTGTAAGCGTTGAAGCCGACTTAGATTATTCTGAGTGATACCGAGGAATATGTTGTAAATATGGCGCGCAATAAGATATTGTCTTGAAAACTTCACTAAGTATGAAGAAGAGTGTTTCTACTCTTATAATCAATGAAGAAATTGACCAATTTTTGGCAAGAAGTATATTTCCTGATTTTTTGAAAATGGGACCTGAATATTTTGACTGACCCTGTAGATAACTTGGGACGTGACTTATTTGGTCTGTCCATTGAGTTGGATATGTGATCCTGAGGTCAAGAATAACAACGATGAATTGGCAGGTAATCCGTGGTGCAAATTGTTCGTCGATTTTCCAAAGCTTGAACAGGGCTAAGGTAACATTATGGGATAGGGTTTGGGCTAAGTTTAGGTCTTAGGGTAAGGATTAGGGCTACAGTTAAGGGTTAAAGTTAAGTCAGGGTTAAGGAGGGTTCGGAATAGGATTTATTGGTACATGTATGGTGAAATGAGAAATTTAGTCCAACCGCATTAGTAGTATCGCACATTATCGATGGATCATTGAATAACTAAACAACCCGAATTGTAGCACCTTTTGGAGCACTTGTCCGCAAATAGACACTTGTGCGACGGTGCAGACGATACGGAATATTCACTAATTTATTAACTGCGTCACAACAATCATCCAAAAGACGTGTACCAATGAAGAAGATTTTACCGCAGGATATGTCGATACTAAGGGATCAGTTTCTGAGGGAAAAACTAACATACCGGTAGCGGTGATTATATAAAGTGCTGTAGAAATCCATTTTTTTTTGGTTGCAAAACGTAAACACTCATTGTCAGGATGTCCACAGCTCTGCATTTACACTGTCCATACTTGATCACCCAATGAGATGTCTTCTTTGTTTAGACGTCTGAATTTGTGCGCCTACGTGACACGTGATCCTGCTCTCACACCTGGGATACAACTTTTAAACTGAGACGCGTAGGAATTTTTCCTGGAAAAGTGTTAACACTTTCCACGAGGCTATTAGTTTTGCCATATACAAAACAGATTTTTCAGAAACCTTTCCCAATTTTCAAAGTCTACCTCAAGCATAACTGAACCAAGGCTAGGCATGTATGTACTTCTTTCAATGCATTTCTCATAGTGACATTTTTTATACATTTTGTGAAATTTTGGAATGTCGTCTGCAGACGCCTGCCGCGTGGAAAGTGTTCAAGTGTAGAGATATTAATTTTGGTCACAAGGCAACATGTAAGGACACAACCGATTTTGAAAAAAGGGCGGGTGGGGGAGGACATTGTGACGTCAGTGGTTTATTCATTATTGAAAGGTTTAGTTGATCATCACCCACATCAAAACAGGTGTGTATTTTATAAATATGGGAAAGCTTGATTTGAAGGCAGATACAATATTGTGTGTAATTTCAGACTTCGATCAATGTTATCTAAGCTAGTTTATCTAAGCTAGTTCTCTTTCTATCATTTGCGGACAATTTCTGAATATCGAATATTGGATTTTTGGTTTATAGTGATTCAACAAAATTGGTAAGTAATTAATTTTATTGTCGCATCATGTAGATGAATACATATTAAATTATTGGAACCATATTATATAGGGATAACATAACATCATGTCGAGGTACTTACGTAGTAAACTAGTAGAACAATATTCTCTCGTTGTTTCTGCTACATTTCCGGGCAATGTTATCTACGCTAGTTTGAGAAAAGTTCTAATTCTATAACTTGCGGACGAATTCTGAAAATCGAATACCAGACGGGTCATAGAATTTTGGTTTATAATGATAAAAGTTTCTTGTCACATCATGTAGGTTTATATTCAAATATTGGACCATCATATGGATAAGTGATAATAGCATGTCGAGGTTTGTAGTGCAAAAATACTCATTCGTTGCTTCTGCTTCATTTCTTAATTGTGCCTGAATGTAGGCCCCTTTCATGTGCTGGAATAGTTACCTTGAATCATTTGAAACATTTTCTGATCATTTTAATGATATTACCACGTTGTTGTAATTATTTTTGAGTGGAAATTGTCATGTATATGGATACCTGCTATCTACTAAAGATAGCAAAATTAACATAGCAATATCAAATTACTTGTCAGGACAGTGTTCATCCTTTTTAAAGAAATTCTTGTTGAATTGAATGGCTAGGTGTTTTTATAACTGAAAAGGGGTATACATGCTCTGTGTTGTTGTAGGGTAGCCTGCTCGATAAAGTTGGTGAATTTCCCTACAAATTTTCAAATTTAATTAATTCATAGCAGATGTACCCTTTATCAGACTTTGTTTATCATTTAACTTACCTGTTAAATGGTTTTGCCTCACGAATGCAGGCATTGATTATACACAGTACACGATACCAGGGGTGTGCCACTTAGCTTCCCGATCGGAAGCCACATTTAAATTAAAATTTGGTCGGCATAGAATTGGTGGCGCTATACCGATAAGGCGTGATTGTAGCCATAGATATCTTATGCACCGGCCGCTTAGATATCTATGATTGTAGCAGACGACGCGACGCTGGCCACGCGTGTCTCAGCAGACGACCCACCAATATGGCAGCGGGAGTGCACCATTTTGAATTATTTTTAACAGTCATCGCCCGGTTAACGATGAAAATTCTTCTAATTATGATGAATTTGTAAAAATGATAAGATTAACATTCGCAATTACGTGTTATAATAACACCCGATTTATTGTAACCAAAATTTCCCCTGAAGCTTTATCTGTAAAATAAATAAAGCCACTTCAAAAATTAAGTGATGTCTGAAACTACCTCAAAACATGAAATAAGAAAAAGTGAGTTATTCACCTAAAAACACATTTTTGGCTTAAAATAATGTCTGAGTATCAAACAATTTCGTTTTCTTTGGTTTCCACTTAAACCTACGACATGTTACAACATTTCCACCGTTTTATGAAGCGATAAACAAGTTGTATCGTATTCAAATAATGAAAAGTTTGATTTTGTTATTTTACACACAAAAATGGCGTATTTTGGCCAAAAAAGAACCAAGATAAACAACAACAAAACTGCGTCTTGAGAAAATCTTATTCCATATATTCATGTTAACCTATGTAGCGAATGTGGCCGTTTTGTGAAATCTGTAACGATAATGGCATTCTAGGTCCTTTGTTAAATTCCCATTAAATTCCAATTCTACGGAAATTATCAGTATGCAAGTATGAAATGTGTGGGCTCTCTATATAACGACTATTACATTAAAGAAGGTATTACTGCAAATGGCATATTAAAAAATACAAATAAATATTCTCCTCTCCTTTTTCATGACGCGCATTCATAAAGTCATCGCCTGTACGATCATATTAATCGTAAGCTTACCGATATAGTATGCCTTGAATCACCATTTACAAGACTACGTCATGCGTGCGCGTTCGTTAATCATAATGTACACCATGTGTATACATAACATATCACGCACAAAAAAACCCAAAAAACCAAAGTACAGACATGAATTATTATATCATGTTCATATGAAACAAGAATTTTTTTTTAAATTTCGAGATAAAACGAGTTTTAAATTCCAAAGCCAATGTTATTTAATTGCTTTTGACACTTAAGCATATAGGCCTAATTGTGTATGTTATAAAAACCTTCTACACATTTGAAAGTTTGCGTCTTGAGAAATTCTTGTATCTTATATCTCTACCAATATGTGTGCCAAAGTTGGCAATTTTTTGAAGTTTGTAACGATCAAATACATGACAAACCCCGCTATCTGTGCATCCATATCAAAACAATAAACATGTCAAACTAGCTGCTTAAAGGGACACTAAGAGATGTGTTGGAGGCAGCGCCCTCAATTATGATAAAAACTGAGATTAGATTATTTTTATAATTGTATTACATGTATGAACATACACCTATAAGGATTAAGAAAAATCAGCTCTCTTTGTACAAGAAAACGTCGATTCAAAAATGCTCGTCCCGCGGGACGAGCATTTTACGTCCGACAGTATCCCCCTGCAGTACGCGTGATACATAACGCGAACCATATTTGCACAGAGGGCGTTTTCAATAAATAGCGATGATATTGTTTTAATCAAGTTTTGCTGTGTTTTTGTTAGTAGAAACAACAATAATGGCAATTTTTAATGTTCATCTTGAATTCTGAAGTAAATTTTTAAACATTTAAAATTTTCAACACCACTTAATGTCCCTTTAAATGGCCCTTTTGGTCAAGACGAGATTAAATACAGGGTGATTCAAATAGTCAGGTTCCGATTTCACCGAACTTTAATACCAGGAACTTATTGTTAGCTATAATCTCAACTTCCAAACGGGAGATATGTGCTTTTTCTAATATGAAATTCAATATGTTCAACTTCCACGTTACCACTATGAAAGTATAAGTTTTTGCTGACTGGGGCGCATGTTTAACATGTTAAAGAAATATCTGGACATATTGCTAAATTGTATATCTAAGAAAGATCTGAAACGGTTACAAATCTTGCAGAACAAGTGTGCAAGACTGGTGTGTCTCAAGCCCAGACGTGAGAGTGTATCCCCATTGTTGGCTAAATTACACTGGTACCAGTAAATGAACGTATTATGTATAAGACAATGCTGTATGTGTAGAAATCATTGGAAGGGCTCTGTCCCCAGTATATTCAAGACTGTCTTGTTAAGAAACAATCTCAAAGCACTATGAGAACACGCTCTGCTGACAGTGTAAATTTTGCTGTTCCTGTCACCAAGAAATCTGCTGGGATAGAGCCTTCTCAGTAGTGGCTCCACGTTTGTGGAATAAATTACCTGTAGCTGTTAGAAATGCCACTAGTGTACAATGTTTTAAGTCCAAACTCAAAAATCATCTGTTTCCTTAAATCTCCATGGTATTTCATTTTGCTGTTGTATTTTTCATGTTTTGCGCTTTGTATCCCTAGGCAAAGGCGCGGTATAAATGTTATTTATTTATTATTATTATTATTATTATTATTGAATCCAGTTCCAGACCCTCGCACACATGGCACATGTAACAAATATCCCCCATTTATTGGGATTAGTGCGATCAAAAAGTTATGAAAATGTTATTTTATTTTATTCCATTTGATGCAAGAAAAAGACAATGTTCATTTTTTAAAGAGTGCCTGTACACACAACTCATCATTCACATTTCTTGATTGCTATGCATTCGTTTTATGTGCAATGCAATATTACATTGTATATTTTAATCGTTTTCGATCAATGAGAGACGTAACGAGCATTATTTATTAGGTGTTAAGGCCAAGTTAAATAAATAACATGTTGATCGACCCTGTCCTCATCGACTTTTAGAGAATTTAAAATATTGTTGTTATTTTTCTTATCAGCTTTATAACATTAATTCATATACTGTTGTGATGAATAGAAATGTATAGAAGTATTTTAATTAACACATTGAACACTATTTTCCCAGACTAGGGCCTAAAGGGGTAGGGAATTTAGGAAATAACAAAAAACAATGAGGGCCTCTTCGTTTTTACAATATGAGGCCAAAGCTTCAGGAATTGGAATTTCACACATAAATGAATAGTAACAAAAATAACAAAATAACAAATAATAAGGGCCTCCCACACCAATTTGTTTAAAATTCCGGACGATCAACATGTTATTTGTTTTTCTTGGTCTAATAAAATGTTTACTTAAATATTTGGAAATTATTATTTTAAACGAACTTGATTTGATAGAAGAACAGATCTCATCTATTTAAGCAGTTCTTGCGTTATTTAACTTAACAAGTGTGAACCTAATTAATTGTTATGAATATGATTGTGCAATAATATTTTGCAATCAGAGATTCAACACAAAATATGTTAATTATGTGTATTTATCAAATGTTGTTTTATTTATAAAATGTCAACAGTTATACAGTTTGTTGTGTTTTGTGAATAACAAAAACTGCAGTAGTGGTAACATCTACCAATTAGGCTTCATTCATGTATTCTTGGAACACTTTGGATTTCGAGCTTTTTCGTAAATATGTTGTAAATATGGCGCGCAATAAGGTATTGTCTTGAAAACTTCACTAAGTATGAAGAAGAGTGTTTCTACTCTTATAATCAATGAAGAAATTGACCAATTTTTGGCAAGAAGTATATTTCCTGATTTTTTGAAAATGGGACCTGAATATTTTGACTCACCCTGTAGATAACTTGGGACGTGACTTATTTGGTCTGTCCATGGATATCCTTGCTTTTTTTAATTTTTTTAAAAATCTTTTATTGTTTATCACTATCATAATTTTCACATTTCACATAGTTTCATCATGTTTACATTACATTATCGATACATGTATAATACATTTTCCTATGTTTTTCAGCATGTTTACATTGCATATCATACACATGTTTAGCACATTTTCATATACTTTTTAGCATTTTTACATTTTTATATGCTTTTCGGCATATTTACATTCATGTTCACATAACTTTCACATTTCATGTTTACATTTCATATCAAATACATGTGTAACACATCCACATATGCTTTTTCATCGTGTTTTCATTGCATATCATTACATAACACATTTTCATATGCTTTTCAGCATGTTTACATTGCATATCATTTATAGCACATTTTCATATGCTTTTCAGCATGTTTACACATTTTCATATGCTTTTCAGCATGTTTACACATTTTCCTATGCTTTTGGCATGTTTACATATTTTCATATCAATTACACGTATAACACATTTTTATGTGCTTTCATGTTTACATTGCATATCATTACATAACACATTTAATATGCTTTTCAGTATGTTAACATTGCATATGTTTAGCACATTTTCATATGCTTTTCAGCATGTGTACACATTTTCATATGCTTTTCGGCATGTTTACACATTTTCATATGCTCTTTGGCATGTTTACATTCATGTTTACATTTCATATCAATTACATGTATAACACATTTTCAATTACATGTATAACACATTTTCATATGCTTTTCATGTGTACGTTGCATATCATTACATAACATATTTGTATACGCTTTTCTGCATGTTTACATTGCATATCATATATATAGCACATTTTCATATGCTTCAGCATGTTTTTTTACACATTTTCATAGTTTCATCATTTCATATCAATAACATGTATAACACATTTTCATATGCTTTTCATCGTGTTTGCATTGCATAACGGAACATAACCCATTTGTATATGCTTTTCATTCATATGCTTTTCAGCATGTTTACACATTTTCATATGCTTTTCAGCATGTTTATTTCAACATTACACGGTATATCGATTACAAGTCGATAGTTATATATTTTCTGTGCATTTTGTATATCATAATACACATACATCATGTTTACATTTGATATCATAATACAGAGCATCATGTTTAAATTGTTGTATATATATATATTTTTTTTTTTTCTTCTATCATTCACACCTTTTGCATAGCATGATCACACTACAATACATATATTCATAAATACAGATATTAATCCATGTTTGCATCACATGACAAAATCATACGCTATTACAAATATATATTTTTAAAGATTAATAAATTCAAAACATCTATAAATTTAATAATCTCTTATTTTGTAAAACACTTTTCATAAACTGAATTATTAATATTATTAGTATTAGTATTATTATTATTATTTTCTTTTTTTAACACAAGTATTCTTAAAATAGCCATATCATTCAGAATTTTGCTTTTCTATATAAATAATCCTCTCAAAATAATGATATTTCAAATCTTGTCCAAAAATATAATAAAATTATGAGTATACCCCCCCCCCCCCCCCCCAAAAAAAAGAAAGAAAGAAGAAGTCATAATTATAACTGTTTTTGTGTTATTGTTTTTTCTGGGGTTTTTTTCTTCTATTTTCAAATATATTAAACAAAGCTTAAGATTTACTTACTTAAATTTCAAATATAAGTAATTAAATCATCCGAGCGCATATAAGTTTTGCGTTTAAGACTAAGTTTGAGTAAACAAATAATCAAACTAAACAGTCACATTCTCGTAATTTACGGGTTTACATATAGTTTGTGTCTTCATAATGATAGTGCACGTTTACATTTAACATTGAAACATATCAAAACAACAAAAACAAACATATCTAACATAATTCTTTATAACATCATGTCATGGCATATTACGTGTACTTAATTTACAAAAATCACTTTAAACATTTCTTTATGTTCTACTACATTTCATAGTCTAACCATTCAACACACAATATTGCAAGCCTTTATAACTTTAACCATTTTCTTATATTCAATTCTTTTTCAAATAAAAATATCAAATTTGGGTGTTTCCCATTTATATACTTTTTTCTTTATCGTTTCCTTTACAAAACCCAAACATGGCATCAGTAAGAGATATATTAATGGTGTTTCCTGTTTCCCTAGTAACCATTTTGTTTATTTCTGACCATATCTCTAAATTATTTTGCAGTTAAAAAAGAAGTGTTCTAAATAATCTTTCTCGTTGCATTTTTCACACATATTGCTCCTTGCTATTCCCATTTTTTCTAAAAGAATATTTGTAATTGGAGTAACGATATCCTTGCTTGTTGAGTTGGATATGTAGTGATCCTGAGGTCAAGAATAACAACGATGAATTGGCAGGTAATCCGTGGTGCAAATTGTTCGTCGATTTTCCAAAGCTTGAACAGGGCTAAGGTAACATTATGGGATAGGGTTTGGGTTAAGTTTAGGGCTTAGGGTAAGGATTAGGGCTACAGTTAAGGGTTAAAGTTACGGTCAGGGTTAAAGAGGGTTCGGAATAGGATTTATTTATGCCAATTCTACTTCTTATCATGCTAATGAACCATCTACACTGGGTTCGAGAACTTTTTTAATTTGCACAGAATATGCACGCATCTGATTTGTGGATTATTTAGCCAGTATTGATTTGTGCCAGAATTAAATGGATTACCAAACTAATCTTTGCTATTGACTGATAAATTATTTGCTATGTTTATAATTATTGTAACGTATTGAAACGTAAACCATGTTGTTTACTGGTCTATACATGTAAATCCCATTGTACAAACCAGTAAATGACATGGTTTACACAAATTATGCTAGTTTTCTTATTTTTCATCGGGTTGATCTCATATTTCCAGAGTATCATAATAATTAATTGGGCTTTACATTGAGACTAAATTGGTCATGGTCCAATGATTATAACAAGTATTACATCGTCATGAAAAAGTGTCCTATTTTTTTTGATACACCCTGTATTATAGACAATGATACTTTTATCATACTACGCAGACATCAACGAGCATGCAAAATCGGCCCATTAAACCTGCTAAAACTATTTTTCTGGACCGGGTCCCCATAGTATGAACATTTCTTGCGAAATAGACCTATTAACTTACCACATATTCCAAAACTTGTTGGGGACCCAGCTTAGAAATGGGTATAACATGACATTTAAAATCTGGCATTTTCGGCCCATGATTTTCCCCATTGACTTACGTGTAAAGGGTTTTTGCCCATAGACAATGATACACAGACATCAACGAGCATGAAAAATCGGCCCATTAAACCTGCTAAAACTATTTTTTCTGGACCGGGTCCCCATATTTTATTTATTTAATTTATTTATTTGAACATACGCTTTTAAAACAGCGGCACCCGTCTACCCGACGGTGCGTTCATATACAGAAAATCACAAGATTAATACACAATTATATACACAAATTGCAAAGTTTTACCATGAGATAGATACATATTATATATACACAAAGTCAATCATACAAAATTGATCTGAAATTATGTCAGGCACACGTGGAAAATGGCACTATACATGTATATACATGAACAAATATATTAAATTCAATCGTCATTGTTTGCGCATTTCGTCTTTAATCGTGCCTTCCATGCACGCTTGGAGAAGGACTTACAACATTTGTCAAATACATGATAAAAGTCGTTAACATTGCTTATATTACAAAATGTGGTGTATGTACTACCTAGCATTAATTTATATTTTACATCAAGATCGCTAGAGATAAATAGCACCCATACATCAATACCATTTAAGTTAATTAGAGCCTTTTATTATATTCATTAGTTCTTATAGCATTAAGTGACATGCAAGTGAAAAGAAAATGTTTTGTATCCTCAATACCAATATTACATAATTGACAGGTGCCATTATTATCAGGGGTCCATTTACTCACTTTGTACTCTAATGGTAGTGTATTTGAACGAGTCTTGAATTTAAGACAAGCCCCATAAAAATCAATGTTATCTAACAAGTATGTCTCCAAGCCTGGAGTGTACTTAATACTCAAATAATCTGTAAGAGAGGATTTGGATTTGACATCTTCTTCCCATTCAATGTTAGATATATTATTGATCGCGCGTTTAACTGAATTGGCCCAATGAGGATTCAATGGAGCTCTACCAGACTTCGCTGAATCAATGATGTCAATTAGGTCACACTTGTGTTAAATATTATGAATACAATATAAGAATTTGTATCGAAGTTTAATTGGCTCAATATCCAAACTTAGCATTGTGTTAATAAGTAATTTTGGCCAGCGATGTTGCTCCATGTCAATGATACGTGCGAAATAGTATGAACACATTTCTTGCGAAATAGACCAATTAACTTACCACACAAGACGTTCAAACCCGGCTGAACGTCGCTTTGTTATAACAATAGATTCTATACAGACCAACAACCATTTGTTGTCATAATTTACAATGCACACACTTCCACTTCAATACTCTAGCAAACCAATCATCAAGTCATCGATGACCAATCGATCGATCGACTTGTCTGTATTGTAGCGCTGTCTGGTGGACTTGACTCGTGCCACTAATAATGTGATGACGTCATTTCCAACTCGGGGGGGGGGGGGGGGGGGGGGGGGAGCTGGATTCTATATAATATAATGTCTGTGTTAGGGCCGTGGATTTCAAAGTCATTTGAAATGAAATCTTCAGTTAAATCAATAATTTTGTATTTATCGCAAGCTTTATTTCACTACTTTTTATTTCATTTAATATGATACGCATATAGTACGTAATTTAAGCGGATTGTAACACCTGGTAACACTATACTATTAAATATCGTATACGGATTTGATTTTCATATACCTATAGACTACATTGTTATAGCAGAGAGATGTTATTACTATTACACCTCCCTGGTTATAGACCTAAAAGGCCTAGAAAATTAAAAAGTCATTTTATAATATCGAAGGACATTGGTGCCGTTATTCCCTTCATTATTCATGAAAATAAGTAATTTTAATTGACATTGACTTGCGTGTAAATCCTCTCGGCGAAACAATAACAACACAGTGAAAAGTAGGCGGAGCAATGAGCAAAATATATCTAGAACCGGGACACCCCCCCCCCCCCCCCCCCCGCAAAGCTAGCCTTCGGAAACTGTGTGATGTGTGATGGTGTTGTATGACAACTTTTAAACTGAGACGCGTATCCTGGACAAGCGTTTTACAGGAAACATTGCCTTAATACCAGCCTTGGGAAAGTTTTGCCATCTACGATCAATGTTATCTAAGCTAGTTTGAGAACAGTTCTCTTTGTATCATTTGCGGACAAATTCTGAATATCGAATATTGGATTTTTGGTTTATAGTGATTCAACAAAATTGGTAAGTAATTAACTTTATTGTCGCATCATGTAGATAAATTTATATTAAATTATTGGAACCATATTATATAGGGATAAGTGGATAACATCATGTCGAGGTACTTACGTAGTAGAACAATATTCTCTCGTTGTTTCTACTACATTTCCGGGCAATGTTATCTACGCTATAGTTTGAGAAAAGTTCTAATTCTATAACTTGCGGACGAATTCTGAAGATCGAAGACTAGAGGTCATAGATTTTTGGTTATAATGATTAAGTTTCTTGTCATATCATGTAGGTTTATATTCAAGTATTGGATCATATGGATAAGTGATAACGGCATGTCGAGGTTTGTAGTGCAAAAATACTCCATCGTTGCATCTGCTTCATTCCTTAAAACTCTCCACAGTTTTACAATATTCAAAACAGATTTGTCAGAAACCCTCTCCAACTTTTAAAGTCTTATCTCATGAATTACTGAAACAATAATAGACATGTTTGTACTTATTGTAATGCATTTCTCATGGTGATTCCAAATATGGTTATGAAATCCTACCATATGATTTCATCACACTTTCTACATGCTCTATGCTGGAGTAGGAGTAATCACCAATCAGGTCTATGGAATAGAGATTATTTTTGTGCAGACATTGTAAGGGGATCTGGAATGTTCGTTCCTACATGTACCATAATCCTAATCAAGGATTCGTCTATCTGAAGTAAAAAGGCAACTCATTTTGACTATCTTTATAAAAGCTTGTGAATCTTGAAATAAGCGAAATTAAGGAATCTTTAACTACCCATTTTATTTGAAGAGGTGTATCTTTACCTTAATCTTTGCCTCTCGCATCATTTTTGTATAGATCTTTATCAACAGTTTTGAACTATTTATGAATTTTTACCTATTAAACTTTTCTAACTGATTATTCTTGACCGTTAAAATATCCCGAACATATTATGCCAATCTTTGACTTATAATATAATATTTGAAAGAGTGAGGAGGATAGGTCCAAGATCCTCATTGACTCATGAATTGATCAAAATACCATATTTATCCGCAACGTTTACCTTGCCAATCATAGTAGCTTGCTGTCCGCGCACGTTCAATTAGCTCAATTAATACAGGGTGTGTCGAAAAAAGTGTCACAGGAATTAAAAAATTAATTAAAAATACATCCCGGTTTTTTTGTTCCGTTGGTAGTCTTCTATCAAATACACTTGATCCCATTGAATTTCACCACCTATATTACCGAGTAATGAACAATTCAGTAACAAGAGTGCGAATCCCACTTTGGCGACTTTTGAACAAGAAAATGATTTTCAACTGAAAAACTGCCTTTGTGATTCCGATGATGAATATATATAGGATTATGTCAATGTATTTTTTTAAATACCGTTTAAAATACAAATAATTTTTGGTATTTCATGGATAATATGGATGAAAATATGTTTTTCAGTTCAATTTAACTAGCTATCAACATAGGTAGATTATTATTGATCTGGGATCCCTGTGTAGAAATGGATATAACATCTGGGGTCCTGTTTGTTTTAGAAATGGATTTGATATCTATACTCTGTTTGGCCATCTCGAGACAGTGACGTAACCGCGTATTCTACTAATTGCATCACATAACGCGCACGCATACTCGCGGCGCTGGCGTACAAACACGAGCGTTGAAAGGCGGAAGATTCACACGCGTGCGTAAAAGCTGCGCCTGTTCAGTTACGTCACTGTCTCGAGATGGCAAAACAGAGTATAGGAATAACTGTTTAGAAATGGATTAGATATCTGGGATCCCTATGTGGAAATGGATTTGACATCTGGGACCCTGTTTTAGAAATGGATTAGACATCCAGGATTCTATGTAGAAATGGATTTAATGTCTGAGATCTCTGTGAAGAAATGGATTTGATATCTGAAATACCCTGATTGGACCATGGCAACCGCAAACAAAAATCCGGCTTCATGGTTTGGTGCATATGTAACCATGGTAACAATACCCCAAAGGAATTTATAATGCGACATTTAGTTTTTGTGTTATGGTCGTTCTACTGTTCAGCCAATCAGAGGCGCTGTATGGTGACCATGGCAACCAGAATAAAACAATACACGTTTTTTAAAACAAGGGGTCATACCCTACATTTTGGTATATAACATGTCTTGATTGAAGTTATGGAAGTTCTGAAATTTAACAATACAAATTTTGACTGTATTAAATCCCATTCCCCGCCCCCAGCTTTAAATTGTATAAAATTAATTCTTGACTAGATTAGTTAACATGTGTTATGTGTTGACTGTAAATACCATACCCCCCTTAACCTCTTCGGTCCACTCTTACCAGCCAGATTCTTTAGGAATATCTCAAGGTTAGGATTTCTCCATCTAATAACGCTTTTTCATCTGTCACCGCTGTAATGAACAGGAGTAAGCGAGTTCAACCTAGGTGAACAATGGTGAACTAGCCAGCATGGATCTGTGCCTTTAAAGTGTATACAATGAATGTTTGACTAGATTAGTTAACAATGTGTTATTCAAAAGTGTCGTCGACCTTATAGTATTACAAATATAATCCCGCTGTAAATCTTTGTTATCGCCATCTTTAAACTTCTGCCAACATAAAGATAGTAGGCTTATCTTTATTACCTGCCATGATCAGATAATAGAACTTAGGAGCAACGCTTCAACCACATTTTTTTAAAGCTATATCGGCTCCACCCTTTTCTTTTGGTGCAATCGTAATGGAACGTTTGAATTTTATCTGGTTTTCCACTCCAGATGTTTGTTTAAAGCATTTGTAACAGAAAGATTAACATTAAATAAGTCATAGCAGCATGTAGACTGATATTGGGTTCGATCATGATTTTAGGAATAATTTAGATACCTTTTTCGAACCATGGTGTTTGAGCTCCGTAGCTTTCGAGGTCATCACGACCCCTTCATTCAGCGTAGTGTTTACTTCCCTCCACTTGTCACATGACCACCTTTTGGGCGATCACATGACAGCAGGTCATCGTAGATGGCGGGTAGGTCGTAGCCGGTGTCTCGGTTGAGGGTCGGTTTCAATGTCCTGATTTCAATAGCCTCTCTGATTTTGCGTTTCCAAAACTGATCTTCTCTGGCGATCACTTGGACGTCGTCAAGCTTGATTTTGTGCTTGAAGTCTTTAGAGTGTTCTGCCACAGCTGTTAGAGGAGTAGTTTTGTGGTTCGTGTGTTCTTTGAACCTGGTGGAAAGAGCTCTGCTCGTTTCACCCACGTAGGATTTGGGGCAATCAGGACAGTCAATTTGGTATATCACACCACATTTGTTCGCGTCAGGGGTTTTGTCCTTGGGATGTACCAAAAAGGATCTGATGGTGTTGATCGGTTTATGGTAAGTTCTCACCCGTGGTCCCTGAAGATGTGCGTCAGCTTTTCTGACACTCCTTTGATGTATGGAAGCGGTATGCTGACATTCCTCTGGTCTGTGTTGTTAGTGTCCTTGGTTTTAGGTTTTTTGGATTTAGGAGTATATTAAATAAGTCATTGAGAAATGCCAATGTTTTTAACTACTTTAACCCCGAGTGTTAACTCCCTACTTCGCCATATGTCCAATCTTAATAGTACCAATATTTTAACCCAATATGTTACTCAGTTTCAGGAATTTCAAAAACCGTCGTGGAAAATGTCCTTTCCCTACATGCAACTGTTAGGCCTATCTCATCTGCACCAAGTATTTCAATAAGAAATACTCATTTTCTTACAGCTTCCTGAACGCTTCTCTCTCAATTTCAACGAAATATATAATTTATATTCATTAATGCCAATGTATTGTTTTCTATTCTCTTCTGTTTCCTTCAGTCATCCATCTTTTAAATCAAATGTTCTTATATAACTTAGCTTTTAAACTGTTTCCTAGTTTCCATGAAATCTAATCTTTCATTTCGCTTTCTTGAAAATGCATACCCATTATCTAAATTTCGTGATTTTTAAGTCTAACTAATTGTACCGTTCAAGTAATAATACATTCTTGTGATTTATTTCTTTGCATTGTTAATTTGGTCATTAGCCTGTATTATCATGATTATATAGAACTGAGGGGATTAAACAGCCTGATCTACGGATCCTCGGATCTCTCGACCGGGCGGGTTTTCCCAACATTTTCGTGATTATCTTGGTGAATTCTTAATGATTTTGAATTTTAAATTAAGAAAGAAAAAAAATTAAACAAAAACAAAAACCTTTCAACATTAACAAACCACCACCTATGTTATCGTTGGGTCGGTCGGCCGGATGATCGCGCCACATACGATATACGATGGTGCAGATATCAACAGCTAAGACAATTGCCGGCGCTCACGCGTAAATGCTGCGTCAATCACTAGAATTCACCCTGACGTTACCTCACAGAGTTACATGACGGAAGTATATTGCCTACGTATATTAACCCTCTTTTCCCCGTTTCTTTCTCTTCCACTTTTAAGGAAAAGTGGACAAATAAGCATCAGAAGAAAGCACGTATTTTTTTCGTTACACCCCTGGACATTTTTTTGGTTTGAGTGATGCCCTTCCTTTAATCCTCTCATGGCATACATGGGCAAATTGAGTGAAATAAGTAAAGTGCGCGTAGTTCTCTTAACTGAAGACAACTGACCCAACCAGCACTTGGCTCTTTTCACTTACGTCTCTTAAACAGAAATAAATTGATCTTAGTAGCTAAAAAGTTAGCTTCCGTTTAATAACACCCCAAATACATGTATGTGTCCTTTATTTGCTGTTACAGAAAGAAGATCTTCGATATTCTAGGTTTGGTAGACACTGCAGAGGATTGTAATGAGACTTAAAACATCATATGCTAGTACATGGTCATTGATGGCAATGCTTGTATGGATACAACCACGGAGAGTTATGTCGAGTTGTAGCAGGAAAGGTAAATCAATGATTCCTATACCTAGTGCAACTTTTCTGTTGCATGCGCGGTCATTGAAATCGACATAACTTTAAAAGTATCCATTCGATTTTGTTGAATGAGGTATCAAACTGCGGAGAAGAAATTTTCTCATTTAATGTATATCTCAGATTTTTGGTACCGATCATATATTTTGAATAAATCAACCTCAAAGCACCTGGTCAGGGACTGTATGTGCTAGGTGTATATCGTTAGCCATAATTGACTTAGCAAATGACCAAGGTTGAAACACCTAAACAAGTTCACTTTAACGTACAACCATCAAATGTAAACAACCACAAATGTGTTTTAGCTTCTTATGGTATCAAAACATGGGGTATGATTTATTAAACTAAAGATACATAATATAATCATTATTAAAGCAATCATCGTATCATTATCAATTAATGTCCGGACGTGAGCTTTATAAAGGATAACCCTGAAAAGTCCGAGAAATGAGCCCCCGATTTTGGACAGCTGGTGTATCGCTCTCATTTATCATCAAAAAATTGAGCGGTGTTGACCGAACATATGCGATCAAAATAACCCAAAACCTAGAAAATGGACTGAAAATATCTCTTTTTGCACTGTGGTAATAGATAATAATCCTAAAATCAGGATTAGATTGCAACTTTAATCATTTGGGGGCAATAAGCACATTTCCTGATTACTTATTATTAGGCCACAGGATGCTCAGATAGAGAGAAAAGCCGAGTGTCGTCGGCAAGGACTACAATCATTTAGTGGTGTGGAATCTAGTGCGTCAATCCTACAAGTTTTGTGTCTGGATGATTTGTATCCCTTCGATAATTGGTATAATGTGAACGGTATAATCGATGTAAGCTTGATGTAAACAAACTCAATCAACGCACGTTTTCCTATGTCGGGGCTACCATACAACCACGCTCTATTGCGTCAATCCTACAAGTTTTGTGTCTGGATAATTTGTATCCCTTTGATAATTGGTATAATGTGAACGGTATAATCGATGTAAGCATCATGAGCTATCATGTAAACAAACTCAATCAACGTACGTTTTCCTATGCCGCCGGGGCTACCATACAACCACGCTCTGTAGCGTCAATCCTACAAGTTTTGTGTCTGGATGATTTGTATCCGATCGATAATTGATATAACATGATTCAAACGGTATAATCGATGTAAGCATCATGTAAACATGGACAAAAATCGAAGCGTATTATCAAGAGTTTATCAAATTTTGCTCCTTAATTAGAGAATAAATGATGGAAATTTTGTTCAAACCCATCCATTTTTACACCATAGTACGGCAACCAAAACAAAATGTCCATCTTTTATTGTTTTTCTAATACATTTTTAACCTTTAAATAATAAAAGTTCAAGAGAAAATACCTGGGGAATTTAATCGTAATATTGTAATCGAAAATTGACCACCAACTCGAATTCCTGTACAATAATCACTGTATGTGTTCAGCCACATTCGATTTCATTTGAATTAAACAGTAAATTACCTTACTCTAGATTCTGCTCTAGATTAATAATATATATCGCTTGGTTGGGTGGTCGCAGGCAGTATCATGGGCTTATGATTACTTTCAAAATCTTCCAAAACAAGTGGTTATAATTACCTGAACAAATAAACCCCTAAAATATAATCAGTACATCCTTTCAAAACACACCATTTTGTTATCTACATGACCGCTCAAACTCTCATCCACACTGAAACTCAGTCCATAACACTCACAGACACCCCCTCACAATAAATCAACTCACCCATTTACTTAACTGTAACCGTATTATATCCGTTGTGCAGTGACCACCGTAAATATCTCAGCTTATGCGCCGTTCTATAGATGAACTTTGATTGTTAATAACGAGCTTGATAGTCAGTAGCGTTTATAATTCGTGAACGTCGTTAGCACTGGTACAATACAACTTCACATTTCATCATTAACCACAAAGTTAGTGAGAGACCAGCATAAATAAGTCACCCTCCATCCATATACAGAAACACCCTAATAACCTCATTTTCACAACCCCACGTAAATAGTGGTCGGCTCTCTTCGCGACCCGCCCCTAAAAACACTATCACAGAGCAGCCATTGGGCTATTTCATTTGAAATTCATACACTACCTTTGGAAATGTGTGTGTTTGTTATCCTTAGTACTCCGTTAGTTTTCATCCAAGTGTCGCCTACTTTGCATGGAATATAGAGGAAAAAGTGTTACCGAGTATATTCCATTGAAATTGGTTAACAATTGTCTCTCAAAACAGTAAAAAACCGATCGAATTTGGCTCAAAAATGCCACTAGAATTGCACGATATTGTACAGTGGTAACGCGTCGAGTGCATGTTTGCGCAAGGGCTCACTGCCCCGGCACTCTACGCACTCCTACTCATTGCGCATATTATTTTAAGCCACACGGATGTTTTTAGGTAAAAATCCTATGAAACAATAAAAGTATTTTTTGCGTTTTGGGATTTTGCACTATACGCACAATTAGTTGTTCAGCAATTAGTGATTGAAACCTATTTTTTCATATCTTTGCGAATAATGATTTTTCTTTGTATAAATGATTATTTATCAAAATATACGTGTTCTGTTTAGTGTTCCAAAATGTAGGAACATAACCAAAACCAAAATTCGTTGATATTTTCTGTAATCAAATTAACGTCTGTAAAAAAATTGGGCGGAATAGATTTTTACAAGTATTGAAAAAAAGCCAGAAAAGAAATGTAACCAAAAACTTCTTTGAAGTCTTACCTTTAAATCAAAGGCATTTCTGAAGATGTCTAAATCTACCTAAAAACATAACATTTGAACATACATTGTTTCACAAAAACGATGTCTGAATATCAAACAATTCGGTAATTTATAGTCGCATCATATTCAATTAATGAAAATCGTGATTTTTTTAAAAAGAGATTTTAGACAAAAAGGCGTTTTTTGCAAACAACGGACCAAGATGAAGAAAAAGAAATTTGCGTCTTGAGAAAGTCTTATTGCATCCATGCTAACGATAACGGCATTATAGGTCCTCTACAAACCCCACTACGGAAATACTTACACAAACAACCCACGGATATGATAAAAACATTGCCGAGGTATTTGTCGGAATTTTTCAAAAGTTACCGGCTATCCTATTTTTGAATTGCAACGCGCTCTGTCTGTTTATGGCAGGACATTTTGAAAGTGCTTGGTGGTTGTAAAATGTTTGGATATCAAAGCAGTTGGATTAATGTGAATTTCTATTTTTATCTTACACAGATCTCCCCAGCTGTTATGGTACGTATATCATTACTTTTTGTAACGTTTTTCATCTACATATAATTTAAACCCAAACAATTACAAAATGAAAATTGAAAAAAGCTTCAAAATGATACCTTTCTTGTTAGAATTGAATAATGCATTCAGATTTTATGTAAAATATGATGTGAAAGTCCATTTTTCACTCATTTTTTGTCATGCTTAATTTCATGAATATCTTGAAATGCATGCTGCCGATATAAGCCCACCTTTTGATTAGACTGGTCACAATGTTAAAAAACACACTAATGGAGGAACATGTCTTCTACTTATTCCGTTAATGTAATCAAGATATATTTTGTACCGGCGTGGTTTGACATTATTGAAAGAATTTCGAATGATAACATTCATACCACCGTTCAAGAAGGCGACAAAAGAAAGCAATGTACAGGGTGAAAAAGAATTGTGCACGATTGGAAACGGCCATTTGACCTTGATGCGTGCATTGAACCATGGAATTGTTGTTGTTTGTATAAAGCGTTGTTAATCTAGTTTATCCTCCCAAAAAATAAAAGTAATCAACTGAAAAATAAGCAAACTGTGGCAAGTTTCGTAAACTTACCGAGTTTGTCGCCATTCCAATAGGATTTACACACAGTAAAATTGGTTTTGCTAAAATGGTCATTATCATCATATTGATTGTCAAAATGTTTCTGAATAATCATTATTTCACTGTGGGATAAGTAATTAATAGTCTGACACCGAGTTATCAAATGAAAAGGCAAATCTGAATACAAGCATCACCTGTTACAGACCAAGAAGGCAAGAAGTCAGAAGTGACAGGCTACACCGCAACAGGGGAATGGTTAGACGAGCTGTTCGCAACATGTTGGCCAGGGTACATGTCTTCGGCAAAATAGTGGCCATGTCGAAGGAAGGCTTCATTAAAAAAAACTTAATATCAGCAAATAACTAAATGATTTCTACTTTAAATTGCAAGGAAGCTAACACTTTTAGCAGAAGCCCGTAACTCATACCGTATTATGTGTGTACCTAGGTTCTTCAGAACATTTTATTTGCGCAATATTTTTAGTTTGTGAAGTATTATTTATTTCTACAATGTTTAACCACCTTTGGCTCATTTAATATACCAGGAACCTGTAATAAATTACGGCACAACAATACCTTGCTTGTAGACTCTCACTCCATATCATGCTGCAGTAATATTCATGTCTTAACTGTGTAAATCCCATTGGAATGGCGAAAAATGCGGACAGTTTACCAAACGTGTCACAGTTTGCTCATTTTTTTAGTCGATTACTTTCATTTTTAGGGAGGATAATCTAGATTAACAACGCTTTATACAGACAACAATAATTCTATGGTTCAATGCACGCATCAAGGTCAAATGGCCGATTCAAATAGTGCATAATTCTTTTTGATTCACCCTATGTATAATAAATCACTCAAGCTGAACTATATAAAAACTATACAGATGGATCCCAAACAGTACGATGGTTTGGAGTCACAAGGCTCTATTTACAATTATGGCTGCCATGTGAAAGGTTGCATTTTTACAAATGGCAGCTATTACAGATATTGATTTTTCACATCACTATAATATATCTGAACAAAAGGAAAATCATATTTGCAATTTGATGTTTTTTATTTTACATGAAAGGTCACATTCCAAAGTTTGAGTTGCATATAAACCCCAATGGTTCTTATTTTCAGAAGCACAAGGTCACAAGATCACATTTGCCCATTGAGTAGTACACAAACTGGCGGGTGGTTAATCACCTTTGGCAGTAATTCACCACATTTTCGCCTATAATTTCTAAATGGAACATTTCTGGCCCCTAAGATTTTACAGACATAATGAGAAAAATATATGGACCTTTAAGTCCAGTTCACTACTAAACCGTAATAATTAATAATAATTTTAATAATCTACAGGAAATAATCCTACATGCCCTTCAGATGTATGTCAACGTATTCTTGCGGGTAAGTTTTGGCGTGTTCATAAGAACGAGTGTCATTCGATGTATTCTACCTTCGCCATCATATCGTCAGCTTAATAACATGATTGCCTAAGTCATTTTTTTAACAAATTGAGATTTTTGCCTAAATCAACTCTTTACCATGGGAGTCTCCTATGGTTTAAGTGCCAATGTCAATATTTAACTCTAAATCGTGCTACCAAATCAAAATCAAATACCGTAATGTGACTTAGGGTCATGTTTTTTATACTGGGTACAATTTGTGTTACATGTCCCTTTTTCCATAAATTAGGTTCCTTTTTCAGTTAATGCATTATATCTGAAAAGTTAACATTTAAATTTGGTAAAAGTATACATATTCTGAAAGCATATACTGTAACGGATGCAAATAGCATACAATCAAGTTGATTATACAGGGTGGCCCGAAATTGTACAGGGTGTAACAAGCAAAATCTTCTAAAATAGAAGGGTTTCAATAATTACTTCCACTATGTATATGAAGTGATGAGAGAAAAGTTCAGTACAGATTCAAAGTAGTTTAATAAAATACCCATCCAGACATATGCAAATTAAATTTCATTATGAATCTGAAATCCGACATACAGGGTGTCTAAAAATTGTTTATTTAGTTCCGGAAAAATGCTTCTATTACTACATACATACAAAGACTAGTATTTTAACAAAATTCAAGTAGATTTCAAATAAAAATGCATCAATTACATGTACATGAACATTGATTGATTTTGAAAGTCACCCTTTTCTTATGTAAAGTTGTTAATTTTAAAACATTAATTTAGGTAAACATGATTATCCACAAATCATTAAATTGAATGAATTTAAATTTGCATCTGAAACATGATTTTACATTCCAATTTGAAGTGGCAAATGCTTAAAGTGGTATGAGTGTCAAATAATGTTCAATAAAAAGGGTCCCTTTAACTACAGGGTGACTCAAATTTTCCCAATGGCACATGTTTAGTGGCATACAATTAATTGCGTTCATCCTTTTTGCACCTTCATGATGTGCAAAGCACATTCAAATGAACAAATTAGGTTAGTTTCCATAATGTTTGAACCCAGTATTCAAATTTCAAGAGTCTGATTTAAGATTGAATTATAAAATGTTTTCGTTTTAAGTTATATTCAACATATAGGGTGATCCAATGTTGATTGGCAAACTGCTTATGCTGGTCATCCTATACTAGGTCAGGTCAGTTGCATTCCTAAGAATTTAATAATTCTCCTGAGTTTACAAGCTTGATGAAAACCAGCAGTTTTTTACTTATTTGGTAACACAGTTAAAAACAAGTAATAACACCACACAAACGCATTTAACAAATTGTGCTAATTAACATCCAGACAATACAGAATACATGAGGTTAATTACATATCTTCTTTTAATTTTTAATTAAATAGTTAAATTTATTTATTCAAAAGGGTACCTCAACCTTTCTATACTTTTAAAATGGACAGTTTGGTGCAGGCAAATGTTTGCATACATTCGCAAACTGCGACCAACTTACGTTTCTTAACAATTTTTTGAGCTTCTTATTTAATGCTAATTAATGATTCCTTAATTAACTAATTATATTTTTAATTCAAATATGCTTCAATAATGTTATGTTTTCAATATAGAATTGTACCAAGAGTGAAACCAGTGCATTTTATGTTTGCCCAATGTATATTGCACCATACTTGTTCAACTATGCACTCCTCCTCCTCCGCATACTCCTCCTCATACTCCTCCACCCCTGACTAATTAGGTTTAACGAACTATTGTAATTAACAGAACCATGGTAGTTTATATTTTTCTTTTTAAAATAAAGGCCAAATACTTTCTCATCAAAATAAGACCAAATTTGAGTATGTGTGATAAAGAATAGCCAAAATATATGCACGCAAAGTAATAATATGTAGTGCAAATGTAACAGATCCACCTTTTTTGGGTACCCAGTATAAAAAACATGACCTTAGGCAGTTTGGAGACTAACTATTTAGACAGTGAAAGTGTTTTATAAGTTTAGAAAGGTGATTGTAGTTGGATGTAAAAAAGGTAGAGTACTATAGTGAATTTCTAAGAACTGTTATAATGTTAGAATGAGCATAGTCAAATTGCCTAAGTTAGTTTGTTGACGTAAAAGTGCCAAGTAAAATAAACAACTGCCTAAGTCACAACGGTATATGTCATGTATGTTGTTAAAGTCATTTTAGCTGGTTACGTAATACTATTGAGACATGACAACATAGCCATAATAGTTGTCTTGTATCAACATGATATTTTATGCTTTAATTGGTTAATAAAAGTAACACAGTAACAAAACTAGATCGTTTTTCTCAAAAGTAGTAAATATGACTTAGGCAATTGTTTTATTAACATGATTAAGCTGTCGATATTGTGTTACAGTGGCGTAGCCAGAGGGGGGGGGGGCGATCGCCCGCCCCCCCCCCCCCCCCCCCAATATTGACATCGTGTCGGTTGAGATTGGCACTGTCGGTTCATTTGACCAGAGGAACCATGGAATTATGATGGTCAAAAGTACACATATGAAATTTTTTCGCGCGATACGCGCGCATAACAATCACCTAAATGCAATATTCGTTGGTATAAGCTTGTTTAGAGCCAAAATTTACCTAAATTGTGCCAAAAATAGGTGTAAAGTAAAAAAAAGCGCGCTACGTGCGCATTCCTTGACTCAGAACTATTTTGTCGGTTCATTTTCATTTCTTCCCCCCCCCAATAGGAATAACCTGGCTACGCCACTGTTACAATAACACAACCATACGATAGTAACCGTACTTTTTAATCCTGAATCTCAGCTAACTCTACATTTATTAGCGGGTTTGTTCCCTGATGCAGCGCAAGTTCATTGAAAACTAAACGCCCACTTATTACAACGGACCTGATCGAGAAGTTCCACAAAATATGCTATAGGCTAATTATTTTTTGTAATTTTGACGAGATTTAATAGAATATCACCAATCTACTTTTAAAACAACCCATTTTCTTTGTTTTGCATATTTTGATTACAGTTCAATGAATGCGTATGTGTTGTTTTGAGAGGAATTAGACGCGAAGTGCAATGGGCCCACGTCACATGAGGTTGAGCTCGCGTAAAGTACACCTGCTCAACCTCACCCCAAAACGGTGCAATGGTTATCCGTTGTGCACACTACGTCATCTCGACCTCAATGCTCTGATTGGTTGGTGCTCAAACGTGAGAACTGAAAAACTCATGAGCTTTTCCACGCACCATCACGCCCCACTGCGTTGGTGGATACGGCGCAGCGGGACGATCGTTAAAAGGCTTCAGTTTAAATTTGACCAATCAGGTGCTTTGGTGTTGTTGGTTGGCAGTATTTTGTGAGTTCAAGCATGCGTGCGCAGCCTGATCGAAGTGCGCCCACGTTTGTCGAACTGTGGCCAGGAGATTATGTGCCGTAGGTCCATTAGACACTTTCAATGCACTCCGCGTATTATAGTTTCTTGCTTTCTGATTGGTTCGTAACTACTGAGAGTGTACATGTATGAATGTGCCACATGAAAACTAATAATAAGCAAAGTTACCGAAAGAGGAGTTAAAACTTATTAAATGGCCCTCGTGAGTAGGGTAAATGTATTCATCGCAGCAATATTATTGATAATGATAAGAGTGGACTTGGAGGTGGTGTGATTGTTGGAGGTGGAGGGTGTTGGTATATACATGGAGGTGCGAGGTGGCTTGTTAGAGGTTGAGGGTTGGTGGTATGTAGTGATGCTAGTGGTCGTGGCGCTTTTGCAGAAAACAGACGACACAAAACATAAATTGTAAATACTCGTACATTATGAAAACATTTTTACTCGTACATTATGAAAAAAAATTCGGGTCCAGTAAGAAGAAGGGGTGGGTGTTTTGGGGGGGGAGGGGGGGGTAGTCAAAAGTTTGAGACATGGTGAGAGGATCAACGATCATAATTAAGGATATTCATTCTTGAGTTTTACAAACACTATTGCAGGCATATTCAAACTATATACATGATCAGGAGAAGGAATGGTTTCAAAAGTGCAGACTGTTACGTTACGTACAAAGTCACACTCAAAACGACAATATTGAGCTAATCATTGAAGATCTATGGGCTATTCCATTTAAAATCCACACACCCCTATGATGGAAGACGATATCTTCAAACCTATATGGGCGACTCAATTTGAAAACTACACTCCCTGTGTGGAAAGGTTATGTCTTCCATAGGGGGTGTAGGGATTTCAAATGGAATAGCCCGATACTGATTCTAACGTTTAACTATACAGGAGGCGGCACAGGGAGAAAAAGAAGCGCGCAATTCAACTACTTTGAAGGGTACCAAACCCAAAATAGAGCAGATGGTCTACCGAAGAGATATGAAACGTCGTATCTGGTAAGTGCAACCATGAAATATATCCGGGGGGGGGGGGGGTACTCAAATAATTTGTTGACAGGGTGTGCCGCTGGAGGTTTGAATATCTGATACACTAACAAATGGCTGCTTGAATGGTGTTTTTTTCTCGCGATTTGGGAGCAATTGTTTAAGGTTTTCCAGCACAAATAATACCCTATATTTAGGGAATTTTACAACAAAAGCAACCAATATCTTATACACGTGAGTACCCTCCCCCGGTTATCTTCCGTGCATATTTTGCGGTGGGTGTATGGAACTTGCAATTAATACAGTCGTTCTTTAACAATTTTAACATTTGAGAATGCATTTGGTTAAAAAACCAGTCACACCTCGGGATAAAGGTTGGAAAAATAACCAACCATAGAGTGCCTTATTATTATAACAGTAATAAAAAATAACGACATTTTCCCGTTAATTTAAACAAGAAGAGTCTTAAAATAGACAAACAGTGCTCAGAAGGTGTAAATTTGAATTAAGAGGAACAGTGGTGAAAGGGGTTATCAGTCACACCCGGGGTATTGTCACATAGGATAATTATGTGAGTATTGCTTCAATGGCCCATACCTAAAGAAAAATGATTCACTCTGCATTAGCAGGTTGTTAAGGGAACAACTTTCATCCTACATTGTGGAAAATATTGTATCTGGCACCAAAAGTATTGATTAATGGGAACACGTGAATTTGAATGGGTCACCCACGTTAAAGGCGATGGAAATGTTCCCAACTTTTGTGAAATTAAATCTGTTCAAACTTATCTAAGGGACCCCTATGGATAAGGCGCGTATTCAAAGCACTTATAATAGGAAAAGAGTTTCTATTGTCTTTGCGGTTATGTTTTTAACATGATTCGTGCACATACCATTCAGCAGAGAATATTTATTTTATCTAGCTACATATTAAAGACAAGAAGTAACTGCACGTCCAACCGAGCTTCTGTTTTCAGTTTCCAAATGTTCAGAGGATTCCGTCAACATGATTCATAATAAATGTAATGATTATGGAAGTGTTTTGGTTTATCTATCAAATGGTTTATTAATACCATTCCAACAGTTATACAGTATGTTGTGTTGTATGAATAGCTCATTAGTACAGTAGTGTTAAATCCACCAACTTGGAACACTTTGAATTTCGCGCTCTTTTTTCTCATAATATGTTGTAGTTCTGGCATGGAATATGGTATTGTCTTGAAAACATCACCAAGTATGAAGAAGTATGCCTACTCTTATAAACAATGATGAAATTGACCAAATATTTTTCCTGTTTATTTAACGGGACCTGAATATTTGGACTCACCCGATATTCTAAACTTATTAGTAACACTAACAGTCCTTGAAGAGGATTCCAATCTTTCCGTACAGGCTTAATCATGGTGATAAGTGATTGGACATTAAAGTGCTCCAGTTTATTCTAAAACAATCAACCTGAGTCTTAAAAGTGTAGCTTTATTGGCCGTCCGAAAATTGTTAATACATAAACCAAAAAAGTTAGCAGATCAATGTAGTGCTGCAATCCCTGTGGAAATGCTCTGGCCCTAATGAAACGTGACAAATTCTCAAGAGGTGAACCGCTATCTATACCAAATAACCTAAACAGTTTCTAGCGAAGAAGTTAAAAACTTGATTCCATTTGAACAGTTTTAAAATACCTCTAGACTAATATAGTTCAATTTAACTGAACCTGGTATATCAATGAGCTCAATGGGTCAATTCAACAGGGGAAGATCATTGTCAACACAACCAAATAAACACAGTAATAGACAGCCCACCGAGAATTAGGACGATATTTGAACCCATTTGGATGGTTTAGAGTAACAAAGCCCTATCTGCAATAGGTGCCATTTGTGAGATTGTGTTTTCACAAGGGCACAACTTAAAATACCTCTAATATATAACATTTGGCAGCTATTATAGATATTGCAAATTCACACAACTGAGATGTAAGTGCAATGAAATGTCCTATCTGCTATAGCTGACATGTGTTATTTTTTGTTTGTATCAAGGGGTATGCTATTATAGACTACCACACATGATAACATCTGGCAGCTATTGCACATGGACCCTTGTTGCACTAAACCCCTTAAATGTTACCAAAACCTGTTATGTAAACTGCTGTGATTGGCTGACAGAGTGTATGTGTTACTAGAATTGACTCATCGGGGGAACCAACTAAAACAAAGCTTACTCAACATTTGGCTGGCCTGATCTCACACTATTCTTATACTGGGTTCCAAATGCAGGCACTGATCCATTATGTGACCTTGCTAAGTTGATCTCTGCAACGAGCGTAATGAACATGTACCACTACAGGTTTGTTTCATTATGAACATATGGTTTGGCGCACTGAAAAAAAAATAGTCTTAAAGAAGATTGGCATAACCAAGGACTTCTATTTAATGTCCAATTTGACCTTTCGGCGGCAATTATTGAAGCTGAATAATCCTCAAGAATGTCCGAAATGAGTGTCTCCTTCTTGGCATTTTGAGCATAGGCATTACAAATACATTACTAATAAGTGAATGTAATTCATAACGCGCGTTTTATAGGTATCTTGAGGATTATGGCGACCGTTTTATCACCAGTCATGTTGGATTCAAAGATTGTTATCTAGATGAGATGGATTATAGCTGAAGTCGTAAACACAACTTCACATAGGACCGAGATGGTTAATATTATGTTAGTGTACACTAGTTTGCGTCATTCGTTTACCAACATTGTATAGAGCAATATACACGTGTTATTTGGACGTCACACAACGACATTAAATACAACGGTGAATTTGTGTTTGTATCTTTCAAAGAGAAAAATGTAAAGATTTTTTTCTTTAAGGTTTATTTACATTAAAGGTATATTATGTGATCTTTCCAGGGAACGCCCTCAACATCGAAAAAAAATTGAAAGAAGATTTTCTTGCAGATTTACATTTCTGATCATAAATCGTACATACATTCCAAGTTACAGGGCGATATGATTCTTAATTACTTCAAAATCATGATTTTAGAGTGAAAATAAACTGTCGGATTTCCGACAGTTGATATTTTTCACTCTAAATTCACTCTAAAACCATGATTTTGAGGTAATTAGGAATCGTATCGCTCTGTAACTTGGAATGTATGTATGATTTATGATCAGAAATGTAAATCTGCAAGAAAATCTACTTTCTAAAAAAAATGGAAAAGATCACATAATATGCCTTTAATCAATTACACCCCTTACATATATTCACACAATCATGGATACTATATAGACCTCATACTATTCGTGTATTTAAGCCATTAATTACACAATGTTTCTCGTAAATGTAATTCTTTAAAATAAAAAAAATATTATTTTAAAATTTTGTTATGACATTTTTTAATTATATTAAATTATTTTTTCACAGTATCCTCATATGTTCAATACAAAGTATAATATACATTTCGTATCACATTTCTTCATAATATTATTAGTACAATACTGACGATAATTAAATGTAACTCTTGATGTAATAACTTGCTATTAAAGTTTAAATAACTACTATATTTGAATTTACTGACACCTAATTTTCCTTTGATTTTAAGCTTATTAATTATTGTGTTTTCTACTTGATTTCCTTCATGATATCCAAATTGTATAGCAATGCAAATTCAAAATGTAAAGATAGCATTGTTACGTGATGCAAAAGAGTTTACTTTTTTTTTTGATTTGACACATAATTTAAATACATTTTCATGAACAAAGTTTGATCCAACTATAACATGAAAGTTTAATAGCGGAGCTAAACAAACGAATACACTTGTTGTATAGGTCTACTCTTTAGGATTCTTAAGGGAGCACATCAAAACTCGACCGCCCGGCAACCACCCGTTCCGTGGGGTTCCGTGCGGTTGCAGCCGGTTTCTATTGTTCTAAACAATGATATGCGGTCCACCGGCGGTTGCCGCGCGGTCGAGTTTTGATGTGCTCCCTAAGATGATACTGAAGTGTCAGCGCAAAGTAGTGTTGTGGTTATATGATAAAATACCCGTTTCTGTATATAGGCTTAAACTACCGAAATCTGCCAATTTAAGGGTATTTTGGTCTAGAAACACTGGGACTCGTGAGGCAAAAATTATTAACTTCGTAGAATATAGTGCATCATAACTGATGGATGGACCAAATTTAAAATGATTTATCCAACTTTCATCACCAAAGTGTGACTGGTTTTAAACAAATAAAAGGTATTTTCAACTCGTTGGTGACCAAAGGGGTTGAGGGGGATGGGTCTGTGGGACTCTTAAATCCACTTTTTAAATAGATCGTTTACGAAACTTGCACCACCTATAGAAAACTAGTCCTAAAAAAGTAATTTACAAGGTATTTAATATGTTCGTAACTCCAAAACTATAGCTCCTACCTAAAAATATTAATTTATAAAGTGGTGAAGAACTTTCTTCTCATTAATTTGAGATATTACACGTGATGATTGGCTGAATATTAATTAACACGGGGTTACACGGCTATGTGTCCAAAGCCAAAACAAAGTCAGTTTTTCATGTTAGCATTTTGTTCTTCTACACGCAGCCTCGGTGTAGCAATAGGCAGATCATTTATTAACGCTTTCCATGCGGCAGGCGGCTGCAGACGACATTCCAAAAGTTCACTAAATGTTTTAAAAATGTCTAAATTATTGAATATCATTAGGCCTACAATATTTGGAATCACCACGATAAATGCATTAGAAAAAGTATAAACATGCCTAGTATTGGTTCAGTAATCCTTGAATTAGACTTTGAAATTTTGGAAAGGTTTCTGACAAATCTGTTTTGTATTATGGTAAAACCAATAGCCGCGTGGAAAGTGTTAACTGTACCGATAACTCACCGGTCAATAGTAAGATGATGATTGGGAACGCCTCAATTTGATCAATGCAGCCCATACACATGCTACGCTACCCTGCATGGATGTAGAGTAACACAATGCTAAAATGTAAACCACACTTCGTTTTGTTTTAATCTTTTCGGTGTAGCGTTCTTAATTGTTAACCGACCTTCACGTGTAATATCTCAAATTAAAGAGACGAAATTTCTTTACAACTTTTTGTTTTAATATTTCTACGTAGGAGCTTTAGTTTGGAGTTAAGAGCGTATTTATTACCTGGTGAGTTAATGTTTTGGAGGACTGTATCTTAAAAAGATATAACTACGCCAACTCTTTTTTCGAAATATCAGCCTGGGTGGTTGTGCCATAAATTCATGTAATAATGAGCTAGATGACAGAATAGAAGTTACTAAAATTAGGGGAATTACCCTGAGTAACAGGCCCTGTTACTTTGAACAAATTCAACCTTGACTTGCCTTGTCCTAACAGCCTTGATTGTTTTACGATGTGTGGTTCGCTATAGTGGGGAACTAAGAGAATGTGGTTACACCTTTAAGACAACACATCTTGAATTCGAAGCCTGCAAGAACTGGCGGTGACGTTATTTTGAACGCCAATTGCGCGCAAATCATACATTCCACGATCCAAATGATTGTTGATTGCTACTCTAGTAAACCTTTAAAGATTAATTATATCTTAAAGAGTATCATGCAATACATCAGTTTTGTATTTTCTATAGGTACTGCAATATCACTATTGGATTGTACGTGATTTACATATTTTACTTTATTCTATTTATTGTTTGTTAGCAAATAAACAGGTTCATTTATTGAAAAGGAAAAGATTTGCGGTTGCATTCTTCATTCTTGCAAAATTTTCATTTTCCCGGGGATCCACCCTAATTGTCTAATTAACGCCTTAGATTAATTAAATTAATTTCATAATTTCATGTTTGCGTCAAAAGAAGCGTATGTATTCAAGAGTGTCGACAAAAAAGGATGCGGCAGTAATTCAATACGTGCTGGGTATTTCAACTTGAAAACCATCGATGACAAATATTGGTCGGTCTGGTCCGTAGCTCTTTTTCCTTGATCTTTGCGAAAGTTATTTTACAACTGTTCTTTATAAGTCTTTTCTCTTCAATAAATTGAAACTTTGGACAGATGATGTGCCAGATATGCCCTAGCTCAGACTGTGTAGTCTTAAACAAAACCAATACTAACTACCGGCAGTCAAGTCAAGTTATTAAACAGTTGAATATAGCAACACCAATACTAACCTGCTAACTGCCGGCAGTCAAGTCAAGTGATAAAACCGTTGAATAAAACAACACAAATACTAACTACCGGCAGTCCAGTCAACTGATTAAACCGTAGAATAAAACAACACCAATACTAACTACCGGCAGTCGGTCAAGTTATTAAACCATTCAATAAATTCTTCCTATTCTAGAGACAACCCGTAGCAGTGGAAGATAATGGTGACAATTACGACAGGTTTCTACAGCAACTTTTACAAGAGTATCCCATTGAGCATAGTAGCTTCTCTACTCTTCATAAACAGCGGCTGCCTTTTAAGAGTTATATTGATGCTGAACAGACTAAATATGACTCCTCAAGATATCATGTAAGTTGGATCATAAATCTGTTATGATGTGAATTTGGGGAATTACTCATATTTAACTATGATAACTCGCACCAATCCGAGCTTCTATATATTTTAGAAGCCTCACTTGTTGTCATTTAAAACATGGCCTAAATCAGAACGTATTCAATTCAATTCAAAATTTATTTTCCATCATATCAACAAGGACAAAACACATTGATAATTTAACAAGTAATATGATGGAGGAGGAACAACTAATGTAATATATAATATATTGATTTACCTCATGGTGTGGCGAGTCAGTTTAAACTGATGTCCACGTATTCGAAATACAGCCAGCAGGGAGGTCACACTGCGTGTCAGATTGTTTTACACAAGAAAACAATGGAGTCTCAGTGACTGCAATATTTGCTAGAAATAGCTTCGGAAAATGGTCTATTTGGGCATCTCAAAAACTGAGAAACGTGTTAAAAATCATGTAGAATTTTAGAGGAGGGTCATTAACATCTGCAGATCGGTTAAATGTATAGTATTAAACACGTTTTGTGACCAAATTTATGTCGTAAAATGTTAGAAAATTCACGTTTTGAAAGTCTGTAATCTTCGAAATTACAGGAATCCTAACTCATTCTAAACCTCACCAAATCATGAAATGAACCCTCGTCTACAAAAAAGTCCATTTACGTATTGCTCTTTCTGCTTGGAGATAGCGAAGACCACGCAAACACTCATAGCTTCATACAACGGAATAAAAACCGCCATAGAGATTACATAGCGATTTGCACTGCAGTCCTCTGTGTAGGGAGCGTTGACAAAAGCAAGGTCCTTTGGCTATTGTGTTTGTGCATGTTTGTGACGACTGACCCCGTTTAACAATCTTCATAGCTTTCATATAGGGCTTAGGTGACCTAACCATTGACTGAAATTAGGATTCAAACAAGGCGGGACTAAGTGTTGCCAGTTTAACTATTGCGGCCTAAATGATAACTATTGAAATATCTCGAATGATAAATTAGCATCACAACAGATCCTCGAAATCTAGGATCTATGGTTGGCTACACCTTTAAGTTGTCCCAATATTGGTACAAACGCTACAATGATGGATGTATTCACCATAGTAAAATAAAAGATGCTAAGTGGACTATAGAGGGCGCTAGCTATGTTTCTGTGCAGCTTCCCTGGTAGTATAGATGGTCGTCGGAAACTAATATTTTTGCTAATTTACTGTGTGATATTGCCGATTGTTGTTACTTTCGACCTTTCGTTGCATAATTAGTGAATGACATACGCAGATCACATTCCTGAAACCCCATGACTATTTCCAAACACCACATGTCTCGTTTAAAACAATGATTTAATCCTCAAACCGTTGGAGTTAAAAACTCCAGTTTATTGTAACAATAGTTTTTATATGTTTGGTAATCAAGTGGCCGACAGGATAATACATGATTAGTTATCATTACCGAAGCCAACGAGGAGGATGTTTATTAAAAAATGTTTCGGGAACATAAGAGGCTCTGTGGTTTACATATGAACAGCGAATGGATCCAGACACAAGTTAAAACTAGCACTGTTCTGGGCTCCGCACTTGAACCCGGAAAACAGTCGTGCACCAGACCGCAACCGACATGTGTTGTAGCGAATTCCATCTAGTATGTAGAGTCTAATCCGTGTATGCTAATATACATGTTAACGAGAATTAAAATGGAGGCGACGTAAAATATTTTGCAAGATTTGTATTTTTTTGAAAAATTCACCAAAATGTTTTTAAAAAGCGACAACAAATAACGCCCGACTGACCCTACCTGAGAGGTCCGTTTCCCCGTACAACAGGTGCTTTTTTGTCGTTTTATAACCATATATTGTTGTAATCTTATGTGTGTTTATATTTCCTCGTATAGATGGGGTTATTAGCATTGATTGATGGCAGGAGAGATAGAGTTCAACGTAGGTCAAGTCACAATCCAATCTATGAACCACGGCTACGACTGACCGACAAGTTAGACAGGCCAGATGATGGAAATATCTTAGATTGGCTTTTGTACAATACATGAAGTAAGTATTGGTGATAACCAATTGACGATTTGGGTGTTACCTTCATGTAAGGGAGGCAGAGTTAGTCTAGGGTAAAGACTTCATTGAGGGATTATACTGAATAAAGCTTATAATCCCAGAATGAAGTTTTCACACTAGACTAGTTTCATGATTCCCTTACATGGAGGAAGAACCACGACTTGGCACTGAATTCAGTGCATGTATATAGTGCTGGCATAGCAAGCATATAATAGGACTTGGAATAGAACAAACATTTTAAAACATAGCTAATCATTAACGTATGCACGATGAAAGTGCCTGTTACATGATTAACATTGGTTCAGTAATTCTTGATATAATCTGTTTTGTATATGGAAAAAATATAATAATTTCGTCTTATATTTTGTTTTACCTTAATAGGTTATCATATGGTGGATAATGATTGAACGTTATACGGATTACACCTTTATCATGTTGGAATCATTCTTTAGATAGTTAACAGAGGCTATGCTGCACATATGCTATGATTCATGATAGATTGTACTTTTTCTCGCTTTTGACAGTGACAAATCAAAGTTGTGGTAGTCGGTAACAAAAACATATAGCACGGCAGTAACGCCAAATGTTTATTGGTTATACTGACAATAACCTGAACAACACTAAAATAGAACTAGCTACTTGCAACATGCCAACTCCGTTAGCAGCCTTATAAGCCTTTCATTGCACCGTAATGTCAATGGGAACCAGTAGACACAACAGGTGACAGAAACAGTGGTCGTGTGATGAAAATGATGCATGCTGGTATTGCTCATGAAATCTGCTTTGGCCCTAACCTGCACTGTTTAATATATTGTATAGTGAACATTTTCTTAAACATCACGAACATCTTACGAGCAAATGGAATGCTCCTCGAAAAAAAACCTCTGAATTGTATATGAACATCAGTATTAGAATGTTAAGAACTTTAATCTATATTGCACAATGTTCACCCGTTACTATGGTTACTTATAGACTCAGACTCGTTTAATGATGCAATTGTTTAGATAATAATGATCACTTTTTTGTAAAATGCAATTATAACAAAACTTTGTGGATTAAATCTTCAAAATATATATGGGACTTGACGAAGGAATATGATATTGATAGCTTTGGACAAAGTCATATGCGGCTAGAACATCCGTAATTTATATTGCACAATGTTCACCCGTTACCATGGTTACGCCAATAATGCGATTTGATTTCCTAGGCACTAACTGCGGTTGAGTAAGGGAATCCTTCTCAAACAATTGCGAACATTGCGAAAGGTTACCCCTGTCAATATCAGTTAATAGTGTGCATTTCCCTGTTTCAGCAATCCCGTTAAAGATCACCCGATACATGTGTTCCCCTGTTTAAAGGCAAAGTTCCACTCCAGATAGTTCACCCAGGGTTAACTAGCTTACACCTGTTCACTTGGTAACAGATGAAATAGAGTTAAGATGGAGAAATCTCAACCTTGAGATATTCCCAAAGGATCTGGCTGGTCAGAGTGGACCTAAGGGTTTAAACAAGCCCTTTAAATATCACCTGATAAAGTAACTTTCCCTATTTCGGCATCCCTTTAAATATTACTCGATAAAGTGCATTTTCTTGTTTAAATCTTCCCCTTTAAGATATCACATGATAACGGACGCTTCCATGTTTCAGTAATCTCTATAAAGATAAGTTCAATGCAGATCTTTGGATAACGTAGGTTTTCCTGTTTCTGCAATCTCCTTAAAATGGACTCAACAACATGGGCAACGTTACACTGGTCAAGCACTACCTTTCTCAATGACGTACATATCTCTTTTCCAATGCTCCTTTTGAATATCTCTCAATGACGAATACTTCCCTGTTATAGCGCTCCTTTCAAAGATATGTCAATGGTAAACATTTCCCTGTTCCAGCTCGACGGACATTTCCCTGTTCCAGCAGCACGACGAACATTTCCATGTGCCAGCTCGACGAACTTTTCCCTGTTTCAATGCAATGAACGTTTCCCTGTATCACCGCAATGAACGTTTCCCTGTATCAACGCAATAAACGTTTCCCTGTTCCAGCTAGACGAATGTTTCCCTGTGCCAACTCGACGACCGTTTCCCTGTTTCAACGCAATGAACGTTTCCCTGTTTCAGTGCTCCCTTTATTAAAGATCACTTAAAACGTACGTTTCCCTGTTCCAGCACCCCCTTTAAAACTCACTATATAACGAACATTTCCCTGTTTCCGTACACCCTTTAGTGATCGCTCAGTAACGTACCTTTCCCTGTTCAAGTGCTACCTCTGTTGATCACTAACGGTGTACATTTCCCTTTCCAGTGCTCCCTACTATATCCATCAATGTTCCCCCTCTCATTTACATTTCGGACCATAATGTATATTTCCCTGTTCCAGCACTTCCTTTTAAGATCACTTTATAACGAACGTTTCTCCGTTACCATTCTTGCCTAAAAGATAATTTTAGTTGGTTCCCTACACGCGTAGTATTCCTGTTGATCTCCTACTACAACAGATAAAAAGCTCCGTCAACGTATCGAAGCAAAAACCTTGACCTGAACTGTATAGAATCTGCTCTTTGGTGCTCATAAGTGCAAATTATTACCGTATCATACCGCACACATGCTACTGGCAGCCATCAATTAATCATTTATTGATTCATTGAATTTACTCAATTTATCCAATTAATTGTATTTATTTATTTGTATTGATAAATATATTAATCAACCAATCTTGACATAACATTATTTGCTAGTTTTAAATACCAATAACATGTATGTATGGTAGTGTAATACACTTATGTAAAATTTGTAAATATTTTAGATTAAATTATTTCAATGTGCAATATAATGTCCAAATCTTTTGTCTATTATGATCATTGTATCTAAAATGTTAAACAGGGTGTATCAATAATAATGTTCGCGGATTGAAAAGTTCCTTCAACATGATGTAAACCATGAAATTGTAGTTGTTTGTATAAAGCGTATCTCATCTAGTTTATCTTCTGAAATAATGAAATTAATCGACTGAAAAGTAAGCAAAATGTGACACAATGTTTAATTACCATTCCGAAGGGATTTACACAATTAAGACATGACTGTTTAGCATGATAATAGAGAGTGGGTATAAATTAACATTGCCTGTATCTGAAATTTATTATGACACTGCTATGTTAGATGAGACAATTTTCAGACAAAAGCGGTTAAAACTCTAAGATGTGGCAAATTCTAGTAGTAATAACATATCGTAGCACATAAAAATATCGTAACAATAAAATGCTGTGAAGACACTTGTTTCTTGATCAATTGCATGCACTCAAGAGTCATTCACATTGGTGAAGGAGAATATTTGCCAGGTTCACAATTATAAGTTCTGAATCAATTGCTTCTTATGCTAAAGTTTTGTATTGAAATTAAAAATGAAATTTAAGCGTCTTTGCAATTCAAAATAGATATATTAGCCTTCCATCGGTGGCCATAATTCGCACTCAATTTAATCATGCTATATTAACTAATATACTTTAACGTTTTACCTATGTAAATCCTATTGGAATGATATAAAAAACGGGGTCAGCTGACAAAGCTTGTGTCACATTTTGCTTATTTTCAGTTGATTAATTTCATTATTTCAGAAGATGAACTAGATTAGATATTCTTTATACAAACAACAACAATGTTATGGTTCATTGAACACATCAAGGTCAGGGCCGTTTCAAACCATGCACAATTATTTTAGCTTCACTCTGTACAGGTGTTCATTGAAGACTAAGTATATATGTTCCTAAGTGATTTCCATGGTGATTTTGGAGGGAATACTCCTTGACTCGGCTGGATAATACACTGAGCCAAAAAAGAAACTTATAAAAAAAGAAACTTATACAATTTTAACAGATCACCAAATAATATTCTGTGCATGAAAATGTACCAAATTTGGATACAATATTACTGCAATATATCGCTTCAAATGGCAGTCAATAACCAATTGTTTGCTTCAATGACACAAGAGAAATGTGCACTGCCCCTATGGTGATCTGTTAAAATTGTATAAGTTTCTTTTTTGGCTCAGTGTACATGAAAAAGCACCATACATCACGAAACATATAGTTATAATAAATCAATGTCAAGTGACTTTTCTTCCAAGAAAAACAATTTAATCACAACTCTGGTAATCAGAGATATGTAGGTACATTGTGCACATCAATGACATCTCATTTGTTATAAGATGTGAAAGAACAAGAGTTGCACCAACACATTTTTCGAATTGATTACTTTGCTTTGTGTTATCCAACGTTAAATCACTCATGCAGTTTATGCATAGGGAAAATGCTTAAGTCTTATTTCCAACAGATACTAATGAGGTTAATGACATGAGTGATTAGAAATCAAACTGGTTGCACTAACAATCATGATACAAACTACTTAATTTTTTATGTTTGATGTGTCAAATAACTAGGAAAAACGTTTCAGTTTTTTGATAAGCTATTGATATCCGATAAAATAGCATAAGGTGACAACTAAAACCTGTTCTACGGGCAAACAGAATTCTCAGGTAGGCACGGTCAGTTTTGTTGGGGTTTTTTCTTCAAAAAAATTGAGAATTTTCAGCATTCTTTACAAATTTGCAAACATTTTCAAAAATGTCCAATTTCCTTTTTTAAAGTCGTACCAAACTACCAAATTCTTTAAAAAGGAATAAGTCTATGTCATGAGATTAAATGTTGGCGCCAAAAAGACACAGTTCTATCTATTTCATGACTCGTATAAACATTGCCTTTCCGGTTTAGCTTTATGTATATAGTGGGTTGTTGATGTACTATAGAGCACTTATTCATTTGTATTTTGTTGTTTAGAAAGACTCTCGAGATATTTTAATGATTGTGGGGCGTGTATATATCAAATTATTCATTCTAAGAATTTAGTATCTGAAAGTGTACATATTTCTGGTAATTCTGTATATTTAACTGACGCACAAATAAACTGAATTTTTCTTTGAACAATCATCATTGATTGATTTGAGCTTTATTTCATCACATTTTCTTGTATACAATTGAGATATTGTACAGGTTGAGTCAGAATGATTTTTGGACCGATGTTTACAATTTTTTTCCTGGCAATTAGTGTATACTGAGAAAATAATTGCGGACTTCATATGAATTGTTATATCCTTCTCACCAACAGAAATGTTTATTTTAATTTTTTTCCTCATCAAATTAGCTGTGATGAGGAGATATGTTATTATCATTAACATTCACTTTCCAGCTTGCACATCGAATTGGTTTGGCCACAAGGTTATATTGGAATGGGAAAGTTTAGAATCCACATGTTTACTGAAATAACTCTGGAACAAATGTGAACGTTTAGAATCCACATGCTTACTGAAGTAACTCTGGAATAAATAAGCCAATCATTCCATATAAAGGGCACCAATTAACACTTATATCTGCTATTCATTTTAGTATGAATCTGCGATGCAGTCACTTCTGTACATGATTTCAATAAATTCGGTTGAAACTTACAACTGTGGTCAAACATGATTTAGAGTATGTCCAATGCAAGCTCATTCCTTCAAAATGGTACCATGGATATACCTAAATTGTTCACAAATATTTCAAACTTAACAACCTATACCATATCCAATTTACATTTGTTCTGATAATGGCCTATATTGTTATTAATTCTATATATGATTTCGGTCCAGATAATTCTGACTCACCCTGTATTTTTAAGAACACGCACTCAAATATGTTTCCCAAATGTCCGAGATGACCTAGCTATTATTTTCAAAAATATATATTTAGGTTTTTGAAAGTGTATTTGAACAAAAACCTGTCAAGAGTAATTACATGTACAGGGTGTCCCAAAAGTGTCGATACCTTTTTAAATCTTTGTACCTCCGGTAAAATAAATTGCAGTATAAAACTTTTAATTTTTTTTGGATATAAACTGGGCTCAAAAAGAAGGTAATGTCAGTTACCCAAACACAGAGCAGAACATTGAACTCTTACCATGGTGCTCTTGTTCCCCGGACCTCAATCCGATTGAACAACTATGGGATGAGCTCAGGCGACATGTTTCAGCAAGGGACAATCCGCCTGTTAATGCACAGACGCTCAGAGCAGCTCTACAGGAAGAGTTGAACAATCTCCCCCAAGCCTGCATCAGAAACCTGTTGGACAGCATGCGTAGCAGATGCACTGAGTAATTCCAAGCACATGGTGGACACACACACTATTGATGTCTGTGTTAGGGTAACTGACATTACCTTCATTTCAATTTGTTTTGACATCTTCACGTGCCTTAAACTGTATGTTGCCGAAATTTGATTGCCGTAAAGCATCTGAGACCTCGCATGGTAAAGCACCATGCGAGGTCTTGTGGCCCTATGGATAAGGCAGTTGCCAAGCAAGCAACAGATCCTGGGTTCGACTCCCGGGCGAGATCGTTTTCCTATTATTGTCTCTTTTCTACCCACGACGGCGAACCTGTTTAAAATATCCATAATTTGTTTAATACCCGTCGTATATGCCTATTATTTCTATAGAATATTGAGTTATTCATATAATGATAATATGTGTAATATATTTGTTAACCTGGATGCCTAGTAGTCAACATCTATTACTGGCATTGTGCTATAATTACAGTGGTGGACTTGTCTAGTTCATTATCTTATTTATAGTTCTTAACACTTTTGTTTTTTATATTTTGTCCCTGATGAAGGGTGGTATATCCACTTGAAACGTCGGTCTTTGTTGTTACCATATATCCTGAGTAGTCTCAGCTATATCTTTGTTGTTTTATTGCACAGCAATTTTCATTGCTTGTCCCAGTGCATTTTCGTGTTATTGTTTTTTTTGTTATTTATCTGTTTTATCGCGTTATTCTCCCTTGTTATTACCTGTTTCCCCACACCCTGTTGGTATATCTTGCTTTTACTCTTAGCAATATGTGTAAGTAATGGGCATGTTGGAAACAAAGTTCATGTTACATCACATTGCAAGCACAAGTTACGGATGATTGAGAATCACCGTCTCAAAACATCAAATACATGTACAGGGGTAGAATTTATATTATACAACAACAAAAAATGATATTATTGAACGATACTGGTATACCAATCTGGGAATTAAAGTACACTTTTCCCCATAAAACTTCAAAGGTTGGTTAATTCCATGATAAACAATTACCAATACCCATATGTGACCCAACACAAGGAAATAAGACATAATTCGGTACATAGAATATTGAGTTATTCATATAATGATAATATGTGTAAGTTAATGGGCATGTTGGTAACAAAGTTCACATCACATTGCAAGCACAAGTTACGGATGATTGAGAATCACCGTTTCAAAACATCAAATACATATATATCGTCAAGTTATGGACATTTAAAGGTTTTGTTAAAAAAAAATCAATGAAGTAATAAATGAAAATAATTAAATATTTCAATGCGTCGCCAAATGCGTCAATGCGTCGTGAAATGCGTCAATGCGTCGTGAAATGCGTCAATTCGTCGCCAAATACGTCAATGCGTCGCTTAATGCGTCAATGCGTCGTCAAATGCGTCAATGCGTCGTCAAATGCGTCAATGCGTCGTCAAATGCGTCAATACGTCGCCAAATGCGTTAATGCGTCGTCAAATGCGTCAATGCGTCGTGGAATGTGTTCGAGTTCTTTAATGTAAGAATGGATTTACCCAATTTCTTGTCATATAGACTCAACACTTCAAAGCGTTAACATGTATTCGGTATGCTTTAATATTTTTAGGTAGGATATATATTTTGAGAGTTAAAAGTCCATTTATTACCTGTATAGTTACTTTTTTTGATGACTGTATTCACACAGCCCGCGACTAGGGTTATATTGAAGACTGGTGGATGTAACTTAGCCCACATACCTGAATTGTGCAAAACAAAATTGAGATGAAAATATCCCGTTAATCAATGTTAATAATCAATTATAGGCCTACCATTAAAAGATCCCATTAATGATCAATTAAACCCCTCATATAAATAAAGATAACAGACGGTGAAACATGGGCCAACATAAAAAATTGGGTCGTCCGGAGCGCCCGGGGGCTCGAATCTTTTTTAAGCATATGTATAACTTTCCGTGATTGTTGGATTTTGTCACATTTGGTATGGTAGAATAAATATGGGACATTTCACGGAGAAAACGAGCAGAGAAATGCAGCAAATCGTATACAATTAGGGAGTGTTCATAAATACTTTGGTGGGGGGGCTGGATAATTATAGGGGCCAAACAGTTTTGATACTCTGCAAAGGGGGGTCAAAAAAGTTTTTGAAAACCCCAACAGAGGGGGGGTCAAAAAAGTTTAAAACACTCATTAGTTTACAAAATGTTCTGGGGGCTCCGCCCCCAAACCCCTGCTTTACATGTATGCACATTATTTACGGAACGTTCATAAATCAACGTAAAAATAGCAAATGTTTTGGCGCGCTACGCGCGCAGATGTCTACGGCTCTATTTTCATGTACTAGCCCAGCTAAAAAAGAATGAATGGAAAATTCATGTCAATAGCAAAAACATATTTAAAGCCAGGATATATAATTGGAGGGAGCATCCTAATTGGAGTAATTGGTTTCAAAAACAGAGATCCGTGCATAAATATGTGAAGTTATTCAGGGAATTAAAGACCATGGCACTAAACCAACGATACCTGCAATTGAAGTGGGTGTTCTGATTCACTCTAGATTCTACAACCTGCCCTCCTAGATGTGATGCGTCCATCAAAATAGAATATGAAACATGGTCAAAATAAAAATCCCATAAAAGATATCATATCTATGTTCTCTGAACTTGATAACAATGAACGGGGACAAGAAAGTTTCAGGTGCAGGCAGTAATACAGGGGGGTCAAAAAAGTTTGTAACATGGCAAGAGGGGGGTCAAAAAAGTTTGTGGCATGGCGAGAGGGGGTCAAAAAGTTTTGATATACCAAAAATGAAATTATCCAGCCCCCCCACCAAAGTATTTATGAACGGTCCCTAATAGCGTAAGCAACCGATATATACCATCACCAAAATACCATCCAACGTCATCGTTTCCCACAGTATGACCTGAGACGAACATAACTAAACTCAGGTATGACAGCGAAAGATGGGAACCCCGGGAAACGCTAGCAACTAACACTAACTTGTACTAAAGTAATATAATCATTCCAATAGCAGTGAAGGCGCGCCATTAGGTGCAACAGATTTAATAGCGAACGTAGAATGTAGATTAATTTGTGTTAGGTTAGATAGAAAGAATTAATACAGAGACACTGCAATGCCGACAACGACGCCGCCGCCTTAATTGACGATAGTTCACAGTGCTCTTCGTTTGTAGTGAAGTCACGGAACCACTTGATGATATTTGGAAAATAGTCAATTTGAATTCGGAATATATTTCGTGTGGGCGATCACTTATGATTCATAGGTAAGTTGGTGGTGGTATTGTAAATGTAACCCTCAACAACTTTTACGTAGACTATTACTAGTCTACAACTGTTCATTTTAATTGGCCTACATTTGGAGTGGTGTGGATAATTCGATCTCTACAGTCAGTCAAATCAATCAGTAATACAATTATCTTCATTGGAGGAATTGCGTTTGATTAGGATTCAGGAGCAACATACATGGATATAAAGCCAATGCAACTGTCATTATAGAAGGCATTAATAACCGTTGATTTAGCCTACCTGCTAACAACCTTAACACTTTCCACGCGGCAGGCGTCGGTAGACTTCATTCCAAAATGGCCATGCGTTTTAAGTTGGGCCGGTCTCGTGTGACGAACTTAAAATTGGTGAATATCGCGTGTATTTTCATTTGAATGGCGATAACTTTTCTATACTAGGAAATACCCCCACAAAAGTATACATTTTTTTGATTAAAATTGTCTTAGGAGTTCAAAAATGCACTTAAAATTAACATAGGATGAACCCCTAGAAGGTTATGAATTTGAAAAGGTCAACAATTTATGAAAAAAATCTGCTGAGAAAAAAAAAATATGAAAAAAATTCTGCATACCCTACAAGGTTAATTATTGCAGATTTGAATTTCTGACAGTTAAAGCTTTCCAAGCATATATAACTTTTTATATCTAGGTAATGTTTACAGTATTTTGCACCGGGCTGGAAAAAATGTCATTTTGCGAAGAAAAAAATCTGACATACGAGGGGCAGTCAATAAATAATGAAAGTGATCATGGTATGGGATGCATGAGTGATTCTATTGAGGGGATAATGTGATCAATACAAAGTATGAACCTTTGTCTTTCAAACAATACACTTTTGGATTTTTAAATGTGAACTATGACGTCTCAAAGTAAGTACACTTGGGACACTGCTAAATCAGTTATTTGGCGGGAAATTTGAATTGTTTTTATGAAACATGTGATAAGAAGATTGCATAACATGACATCAGAAGCAGGTAAATCCCGATTTTTTTCCCCGCATAAATATGATACTAAAGACAATAACCTTAATCCCTGTGTAATTTGGAATGTGTAGTATAAGAGGAAAAAGTAAGGAGAAGCAATTGAATAAAAGGTATACAAATATCAGTATTTCAAATAGCTAATTTTTATTTAAAAATGCCCAGTCAGTGAATCACTAATATGGCCGAAAATCAAACAATTTACGAAAAATTCAAGCAATTAACCAGATTCCATATGATAGTTAACTAATTATCTGAACTTATTCGCATGAAACCTGCAGAAAAAATGCGCATGCGCAGACGACAGATAATTTTGAAACGGGCCCAAAATGGCTAAAATCATGAAATTTACCAGATAAAAGCTTACTGTGCCTTCAAATTCTAATCAGAAATAATGAAAAATGTTTAAATCAATGTGTAAACATATTGTGATAGTCAAAATGAAGATATACAGGAATGTATCAATCAAAGATGGCTGCCACAACCTCTCTTATTACTGTTATCTTTAGAGCTACTAGATATGTATTTTGTAAGTAATCGTCATATAATTTCAATGGTTTGAGGAAATTTTATGAACAGCTCCTTTTGAAATTCCCACTATTATTGCTTTACATCCCACAACAATTTATTAAATTATAATCCCTCTATTGTTCTTTATCCTTTGTTGTTTTCTAAGGTATATTATTGTGGATTTTGCTAAATAAAAGCGTATTTGAGATGGTCCCTTCTTGTTCGTATTAAGGCATTCAGATCTAAAAAAGAGTGTCAAACAGAGATAAGTGTGTATTCTAACTATGTGCCAAGTGTTATCTGTTTTTATGCTTGCACTGCCGAGATATACGCAAATGTATCAATCAACCCATATTCAACATATTACATATCCAGCCAAATAATTGGCAGATTTTAGTCAGTGTCTGAAACCTATTGTGTTTATGTTAATGACGTTACATAGCCAAAGGTATCTAACAATCCAAAAGTGTATTGTTTGAAAGACAAAGGTTCATACTTGGTATTGATCACATTATCTCCTCAATAGAATCACTCATGCATCCCATACCATGATCACTTTGCCTAACCGTATGTGCTGGTAAAAGACGCTGCGTCGGTACATATCCATCCAGTCATACACACGTAGTTCTTCAATGCATTGCGGGTCTGTAATTATTGATTAATTCTTTATTAATTAAGGTGATTACCCATTAATAAACATCTAAATTATTCAAATCAGTTTATTTACCAGAGTTTATGTACTTAGATGCAACAATTTCATTCCATAAACATGATTTAACTCAATTGCACTGAACTGTACTGTAGATGCCAAATTTGCTGCGCCGGACTCTCCTGCGCCGGACTCTCCTCCACCCCTGATGTTGGTTAATTAGCCATTAATTAACAAAAAATGACAAAATGTTAACACATGCTAATACTTTTATCTTCTTGCCCTGCATAAGAGCTTTATTTTGATACCAAATTTAGCTATGTAGGTGGTATCTTTATACAAGAAATTGAATAGACAATGTCATTTTTGATGTGCCGATGTCACAACTCCACCTTTTTGCAGGCCCAGTTCAAAACGCATGGCCAAATGTCACACAATGTTTCAAAAATATTGAAATTATGGAATTTCATTACCATATTTCATTACCAATCAAAACGATTGACGATCTATGGTTGGATTCGTCGTTTTTTACAATATTCTTTGTCAATAGTATTTCATTTTTGTAAACAATATCTGCATAACTCACCGCAGATACAACTTTATTCTCTTGTCCCTCCGGTATATTTGGCATAAATTGTCCACTTTGCACCGGAGTATATATGTGTTTAGGAAAAACAAGGGAATATTTGAAAAATGAACCAAATAATATGATATTGTGGGCACGTAATAACATAATGTACCAAGAATTTACTGGATGGATTGAAAATCCAATTAAATTGGATGACAACTTTGGCGGCGATTATCACTCGTCTCAAAGAAGAGGTGTGTACCCTTGATTGGACAATTGCATGATTAGGGTTGAAGGAGAACTTTCCCCTCTCTCTCGTTATTAACTTCATCCTCCGCGTTTCATTTGTTTCTGCCTCCGCGTTTTCATTTGTTTACATCATTAACCCTAACTCTCTACACCACACGGTAACTGGGCGGAAAAAATGTTTTTATAACCCGGCGTGCAGGTTTTTGGGCTACAAAACGGACACAGGCTATATAACGAGGCGAATATACTTCGCCGAGTGTGACTGACAGCCGTGGTGTAGTGGCTAGGATCTGGGCAGGAGGTCCGTGGTTCGAATCCCGGGGGGGGGGGGGGTGACCTTTCTGGTGAATTTTTGGGGTCGGAAATCAAATCTGTTGCCGTGTGGTGTACTAGAGTTAGGGTTATGTAACCCGTTGCCACTACTTTTCCCTTTGTGCCCATACCTGCATACCTTGCTATCAGATCATTGAGTTGCATGCATGAAAGGGACATGTTGCCGGCGATAACAGTCCAAGGCCGGCCACCAAAATCACGAAAAACAGGAGACACGGAGAGAATAAGAATCCAACTAAGGGCAGCGTAAGAATGATGGTTTCCAGTTTCCAATACGATTTATTCCGTTAAAATATACCACCAACCCGGTCGGTTCCTTTCATCTATGCTTTAATATATATAGCACCAGGCTGCTTATTAAAACGAGATTCAAAGTAAAAGGAAGCATAAAATGGAAGATGCTCTTTCAACTAATTCTATATAATGTTTAAATTAACTTAAAGGGATACTAAGGCCGTGTTCCCACACAAGTAGAGTTGTCCCGGTCCGGACTAGTCCGGACCGGGACCCACTTGAAAGTTGCGTTCCCACATAAGTGGTCGTCACAACGATGATTCAGCAAAATGGTCTAATGTGGTCTAAAAACAAAATCCACTGAGACCCGGATGTGAGTCTAAAACCATTCAAAAATCGCCGAAAACGCATGTAAAATTTCCTTTATGACATGGAAATAGGATACAAATAATAGAAATAGCTACAATCGGCTTCGCATAGCAACATAAGTCTCATTAGTTGATATAAAACCACAAACTAGTGCTGAAATACTGTTTGCCTACAATCGTGACGATCACTGCGTCCTATTTCACCACGCGCGCGATTTTATGTATATCGCGCGCGTCTTCCTTTATAACGCGGTCGACTTTATGTATAACGCCGCGCCAGGCGCAGTAATATTCGCGCTATTGAAAAGGTCACCGGGTCAAGTGGTCCGGGTCTCGACTAGTCTCGAGTGAATCGCGTTCCCACATGACAAATTATTGATTTAGTCCGGACCGGGACTACCTTTAAAGGTGGTCTTAAAAAATAACAAAAACCACTTTGAGTCCGGACCGGGACCTACTTGAATGATCGGCGTAAATTTAGACCCTGCAGCAATCAAAATTCCACAAATATTTCCTCTACTCCGGACAGCTAAATACAACGTACTCAGAAGTTTTCCGACAAAGTTAACACGACCATCGCAGGGGGCTTATGAGTAAATATCGGAGGTTCACACACCGCACCCTTTGACCTTTGACCGATGACAACCGCGCGAGTTCTGATTATTTCGAATTCCGTTTTCGGCAGCCTGGTGCTAAGCATTGGTTTCCAGTTTACAATACAATTTATTCCGTTATTTCCAAATTGTCGGTTTCTTTATTCGATTATTTCAGCTAGGTTTATTTATCGCTCGTTTGAAAACATGAATTCAAGATCGAAATTTCTCTTTTTGTTACTAATTTTTCGCCTCTTTTCGGATGGTACAAGATTTAATGCCTATGCTGATAGCAACAGCGGTATTTTTTCAAGGCAGACGATCTGATAGGGATGAGCAGCATCGGATGCGTTTGTGGCATCGTCGCATCAATGGCGAAGGTTTACGCCATAGATCGTGTTAAGTGCATTCACACGGGCGTGCTACTCCGAACTGTGACAGCTCGTGTAAGCCCGTTACTCCTGAGAAATCTCAGGATTAAATCGGGTCAGAGTAAGGTCGGATTAGTTAACACGGGTCAGGGGTGGCCACTGAGCTTGCCGATCGGAAGCCACTTTTCAATTAAAATGTGGTCAGCATAGCCTTGGTGGCGCTACATTATACCGATAAGGCGCGATTGTAGCAGACGATGGTACTGGTGGACACGAACGGCCATTATTTTGAATTTCCGTTGATTTCAATGTAACAATGGATTTTGATTATAATGACCCCATAAAATTCATCAAATGTTGAATGTTGGAACTAAATTATTTCATCCAAAAACCGCTGGAGTTGGATAACCAACTCCAGTGTCAGTATCATTTGTTGACAGCAAACTGGGTGTAAATCTACCGCGTGAACAGCTCCATCAATTCTATGCTGACCAAATAATGACGTCAAACGCGTCACGGACGCATTCCGGACGATTATCCTAATTTATGTAAATATGCAAAAGGGACCGTTTTCGTTACGTACGTCAGTATAGGACTTCCCATCCCAAAATTAATAGAATCCCTGCACGGGTGCCGTCCACACGGTCACTACTCGGACCTTTAACACGACCAATCGTTAATCCGACCTTACTCCGAACGAATTAACGCCTGTTTGAACGCAGCTATAGAGCGGATCATCTCCCGGATCATCTCTATTGAAATGTTGTGTGGAGCTGATCTGTGTCTGTTTCGCACACACCTGTATGACTAGCATGTTTGAAAAGCCCGGTAAACAGATTGGGTATTGATAGTCTATTAAAGAGCGTGTTTCTGCTGGGACACTGCAAAAAGTTAGCGCTAATAAACGCTAAGTTTCAATCGGTCAGTTTTTAATCCCCCTGTTTACTCGCGAAAAGTTACCGCTAAGTTTATCGATCCTAGTCGATGGGCCACAACATTTTACCTTTTGTAAAAACCAAACAATGCCACCGCACCCGAAAAAGATTGCTTCCCAATAATAAACTGCCCACAAAAAGTTAGGAAACTTTTTTTAATCAAGTATATTTTTATTATTTATTACCCTCTTTGGATATGTTATATATCAATCGAAGGCTGAAGTGTTCCTCTTTAAAATTATACCACATTTGCAATGTTTACATGTTGCTGAACTTGGCCACATGAATGAGAATGAGGCAAAGTCACAAATCAAATGTGCCAAAATTACCGTTATCTGTGCTAAACAGTCAATAGGTAATGATCAATAATCAAACCGGTCATGATTGAGAACCATGAATGGTTTACACAAAGATTTGCACCAGTGAGCACAACACACACACCCCAACCCTCATCTCTTTAGAAAACCATTATTTGGGTATTTGCAAGACTGGGTTAACAATGACTCCAGGTGGAAGGTCATGAAGGTAAGTGATGAAAGGTTTAGGCCTAAACTTTGTTCATTTTCTGAGACGCAGTTAACGTTTTGCAGTTTCAATATGCCGCGTTTAACCGATTTGAAGAGAGCCCGTGCCAGTACCTATTGACTGTTTAGCACAGATAACGGTCATTTTGGCACATTTTATTTGTGACTTTGCCTCATTCTCATTCATGTGGCCAAGTCCAGCAACATGTCATCATTGCACATTTGGTATCATTTTAAAGAAGAACACTTCAGCTTTTTATTGATATGCAACATAATACAAGAGGGTAATAAATAATGAAAAATATACTTGATTAAAAAAAGTTTCCTAACTTTGTGTGAGCAGTTTATAACCCAGCGTGACACGGTTCACGGCGCAAACCGCTAAGAATCGCCTTTCGGTTTCTACTGGGTTTATTGCCGATTATTGCCGATTATTGCTGGTTCCAAACCTGCTTTGTGAAGGTTTTTGGGATTACCAAAAATACCGATTATTGCCCGGTTCTGCCTGTTTCTACTGGGCAAACTTGGCGTTTATTAGCGATAACTTGCCCAGCAGAAACACGCTCTACTGAGTTACAGAGTGTTTTAATTTTTAATTTAAGATTCATATATTTTTATCATGTTTATACCTACCCCTATCATTATTTACTTTACATATTTGAATTCCTCATGAAATTACCCATAAGATGATATATAAACTGCTCACAAAAAGTATCGAAACACTTAGAAATGATCCAATATATAACGGTTCAAAAGGGTATGCATTAATCGAAGCAAATAACCATGTGCATAATTTTGTTCTGCGTATTTTGACACCTCGATCGATGAGATACGATGCTGCGGAGCGGAGTTATTGTCATTTCAATGGTCGTGGGTCCAGTTTCAAAAGTGACAATCATCCTATAGAAAGAGGTTTGCATTACTGTTTAGAATGATCAGATTTGTGATTTTCAATAGGGATGAGTGTCACTTTTGAAACTGGACCCACGATCATTGAAATGACAATAACTCCGCTCCGCAACATCATATAATAATAATAATAATAATAATAATAATGAGATTTATAAAGCGCCTTTTACAAAGTAGACAAGGCGCTGAAGAAAGGGAAAGGAGAAGGACTAGGAGCAAGGAAAAAGATGAGACTTGAGGTGACCCTTGAATACATTTAGACCACGAACATTGATCGGAAGATTGTTCCAAAGGCGAGGCCCTGCCACAGAGAAGGCACGGTCACCAGCATGTTTTTTGGACCGAGGGACCTCAAAGGTGATAGCCAAGTCAGAACGTAACGTGTAATTTGTCTTAAGGGGGCTGTGCACCTTCAGGTACAGCCTCCGTAAAACTGTCGTAACTTCTTTATTATTCATTAAATCTATATAAAAGTATACATTTTCTTGCAGAAAAGGGTTCAATGAATCCAACCATGATCATGAAATTGACCATTTTGGGAGAAAATTATAAAAAACACGTTTTTTGACCCATTTTAGGTTTGGAAAAGATAACTCAAAATATATTTTGTTAAATTTTATCATACTAGTTTAATTATATTCCTCATGCAATTCCCTAGGAATCGTTTTTTTTTTTAATTTTTACTTTATTATTTTTTGAATTATCGAACAAAAAGTTCCAAAAAATATGATTTTTTTACCAAAAAAAGTGATTTTCACGATTTTGGAGGTTAAAACACAGGTTTTTTGGCACTTTTTGGTCTGTAATTCAAAAAATAATAAAGTAAAAATTAAAAAAAAAAAAGATTCCTAGGGAATTGCATGAGGAATATAATAAAACTAGTATGACAAAATTTAACAAAATATATTTTGAGTTATCTTTTCCAAACCTAAAATGGGTCAAAAAACATGTTTTTTATAATTTTCTCCAAAATGGTCAATTTCATGATCATAGTTGGATTCATTGAACCCTTTCCTGCAAAAAAATGTATACTTTTATTAAGATTAAATGAATAATGAAGAAGTTACGGCAGTTTTACGGAGGCTATGCGAAGGTGCACAGAGTACGAGGTTTAAAATATGAATACAGATAATCAGGGGATTTAAAATGCCAGGCCTTGAAAGTCTGAAGCAGGACTTTGAATTGCAATCTTTGAGCGATTGGTAACCAGTGAAGAGAACGGAGGAGAGGAGAAGCGTGGGCACGCCTAGGTTTCCTGAAAATGAGACGAGCAGATTTATTCTGTAGAACTTGAAGACGATTAAGATGCTTCTTGTCAATGCCATATAGGAGGGAGTTGCAGTAATCCAGTCTCGATAAAATGAGAGTGCGAACAATGTTGTGACACGTCTCGGTATCAAGATATCTCAACGATCGAGGTGTCAAAATACGCAGAACAAAATTATACACTTGGTTATTTGCTTCGATTAATGCATACCCTTTCGAGCCGTTATATATTGGATCATTTCTAAGTGTTTCGATACTTTTTGTGAGCAGTTTAATTGTCAAAGTTACTACGTTGGGTAATTATACCGGCTAGTGAATATCTCAAATTTTTATTTTATATATTTTTAGAATTTTCAGGAATATTTGTTTAAGGATGAACCCTTCCCTGATCTAATCTGCATTTTTGAATTCCTCTAGTTACAAGCTTTCCAAAAATGTGTACTTTTGCTATCATAGGTTGAAACCTTTTTCTGTTATAGTCATTTTTATAAATACGGTAAATTGAGGCTGATTATTCATGTTCACTGGACATAGCGAATAGGAAGAAAGCCGATGATCATGGTGTTATCCATATTAAATTAGATGTTACAACTAGTTGACAAGTCTGTTGAACCACATACTTAAAGACTATGGCCATGTGTTTTGAACTGACCACCCAAAAAGGGTGACGGCGTTGCATTTTTGGTGATGAATCATCCATCTCTCTCTATTAACTCAACAACTATATGTGGTAGAGCTATGGTTAAGGTGTCATTTGAAAGCTTATTTATCGAGCTACACTGTGTGAATAAATCAGGTATTTCTATAACTGTTTGGCTGAGATATGATTGATTATATTTCGAAAGTCAGGGGTGGCGGCGGTGGCGGTGGCGGCGGCGGCGGTGGCGTCGTGTACAATCTCTATGGGGAATATAGAAAATGTTCCCAATTCTACGTTCAAATTACAATAACTCCTCATTTCTGTATGGTACAAACATGATTTTGCTCTCATTTGATAGATTGTTTTATATTTTATAAGTTTGAAATGTAAACGTTTGTGCTCATTTACTTCCCGATATAGTATATTTCAACAAGTTACCCTTGACAACCATTATGTTCTGATGGGTAAATTGCATGAGGAACTAATATGCACAGTAAAATTATGATTGGGATAGGAATAAAAAAAATATTGAGCTTTAATCAAAATATGAAGAAACAAAATCGATATTTTTTGAACATTCTTAATCACAACATGTTACCATTAGGTCTTATGCAAATTCCAATCGCATATCGTCAGCCTGCTTCGATAATTGCCTAACTCACTTTTCAGCAAAATTGAGTTTTTTGTATAAATCATGACTTCATTACATTATGCACATGCTGTTATAATACCTAAGTCATTGACCAATCAAAAGTGTTGTTAAATGAAGAGTATATTTCAACAAGTTACCCTTGACAACCATTATGTTCTGATGGGTAAATTGCATGAGGAACTAATATGCACAGTAAAATTATGATTGGGATAGGAATAAAAAAAATATTGAGCTTTAATCAAAATATGAAGAAAAAAAAATCGATATTTTTTGAACATTCTTAATCACAACATGTTACCATTAGGTCTTATGCAAATTCCAATCGCATATCGTCAGCCTGCTTCGATAATTGCCTAACTCACTTTTCAGCAAAATTGAGTTTTTTGTATAAATCATGACTTCATTACATTATGCACATGCTGTTATAATACCTAAGTCATTGACCAATCAAAAGTGTTGATAAATGAAGAGCTTTGTTGCAAAAGGGCCACCAAACCATTCCAACATGTTACTCATTTTGCATTATTGAATTCGCATTGACAAATCCATGGAATTAATCAAATTATTGTATGGCTGTGTTCATCTGTTTGACGTTGATTAGTGCATCCATGCACGCCAATTGAGGATTGGCGTGCATGGATGCACTAATCCAAGTCACATCAACAATACAAGCCTCACATCAACAATACAAGCCTCATTCCACATAATGAATATCCATCCATCAATAATGCAAAATGAGTAACAGGAACACAGGTAACAGGTTTCATACTTTTGTTGTTTTATAAGAACTAGAAAATATGAGTTAGGCAATTATCGAAGCAGGCTGACGATATTTAGATTTCTTGTGAGATTACCGTTCAGAAAATATATACTTTTATGGGGTAGAACAAGTAGTTATTGCGATATGCTAATTCGAATCTCAGATGGTGTAAAATGTAAAAATCTGGACATGCAACGGGAAGGGTGGCGAGTTCAAAACACATGGCCCTATACTAAATATCCTTTACAATGGGACCAGAATGGTGTTTGTAACATTAGAGGATGAATAGTTATTGTAAAAAGAACAAAGCATGGGATTATCCCCATTGAGTTTGTACAGGCGGCACCGGAGGCTTCCGGCGGCACCCCTTCCAGCACCACCCCCGGTCCCCAAACTTCAAACAGCTGTATCTCCATTTTTGTATTAGCTATACCAATGCCATTTTGCAGGCAGATAGCTTTTAATTAGGACTTTAAAATGATACCAAATTTGTTGAGATAGCTTTTGTGGTTTTAAAAATATTTGAGGAATATGACAGAATGAGACTAAAAAATGTAACGGCACCACCCTATCGGGAGGCGAGTTCATAACGCGAGACCATACAGTGATCGATAAACTTTGCGGTAACTTTTCGCGAGTAGAAACGGGGGGGGGGGGGGGGGGGATTAAAAACTGACCGACTGAAACTTAGCGTTTATTAGCGTTTACTTTTTGCAGTGCCCCAGCAGAAACACGCTCTAATTACGGCAACTACATGGTCCCAATAAAAAGAGTGACGCTCTATAAAGTGATCGTAACTTCCTAAATACAAGTTAGAATAGAACAACTGAAACGATAAAATAAAGGCAAATTAGTTGACTATATTTTGATTCGGTTCAGTAATTACGAAGAAATGATCGATTACGTAACAGAAGAACACTTCCATCCAAGTTTGCTCATAATGAGTGAATTAGATCACAACACAGACAAACAATGAATACTTCTCTCTCAGAGATAACATTCATTGCATTTTTCTTGGTCTCTTTTTACTTTTATTCTTAATACAAATATGCTAGCTGTTAATCAAGTTCAATATAACATTGCTCAAAAAAGTTATCGGGATTTTTCACGTTTAAAACTTGGTAAAGGTTGAAGTTTGCTATCGCCAATTTTGCGCAATAATTCAATCTTTCATTTAACATGGTTATTTAGGACGCGAGAATTTTTAATTTTCACTCAAACCATGCCTTTATAATTTAAATATAGACGCAATGTCCTAATTCATTTTAATGAATAACATTTGAGAATAACACTACATGTAGTACATCGATTAAGATTGCCATTGTTTGGTTTATTCACCTGTTCTTTTATTTATTAAACCTTCCGATTAGACTTATGTAGCCTGAACTCCAATTCAACCATCTTTTTCACTTTCTCAAGAGACTCTATAATTCTCTTTAAGATTAAAAGAGTCAATCGAAATCGTAATATCTCTCTTACAATGTGTTGTATTGTTTTTTGTTTAGTGGGTGTTATGAATATCACGATCGATTATTACTCAGTACTCTACAGATATGAAGGAGTGCTGGCTAATTGACTGGCTAAAATATATACGTCACGAATTCACAAACTTGGATGGAAGCGTTCTTCGACTACTTTTACGCAATTGCTCATTTCTTTATAAATACTGAACTGAATCAAACGCGGGTTTCTTCAAATTTAGCCAACTAATTTGCCTTTATTTTATCGTTGCAGTTGTTCGATTCTAACTTGTAACAATTTTTACTGGGACACCCTGTACAGTATAGCTATTGGGATAAATAAAATTAGTTTGATAAAAAAAAGCAACCGTGAAAGTTAAAATACTTCCAATATTTGAAACATGTTAATGTTAAATACACACATTCACCGATGCGATATATTGTATGTACGCTTTTTGTGAAGTTTATAGACACTTATTAGATATATTACACCCAGTTTTTTATTACACGTAAACTCGAACACATGATGAGCGCGATGGACATGATGGACAATACCACATTCCTAGCGATTCCTAGCCATTTAATGCATCTGGGAACGAGAGTGGTGTATTATTCATGGATGTTGAGAAGCTATTTCATGACAGGGTGAAGAATAATTAGCGGGGTTTGTAACGGATTTTATCATTATAAACTTCACAAAACAGCCATTTCTGCCACACATATTGGTATGGATATAAAATACAAGAATCTCTCAAGACGCAAAAATATTGACTAATAATTCGGCTAAAATTTGCATTTTTTGGGAAAAAAGTAATTTTTAAAGATTTTACTATACATGATCTACAAACTAACTCCCTGAATGCACAAACAATTTCGAAATTCGTAGACAGTTTAGTAATTAAGAAATTATCAAATTTCCATGGTCAAAAAAATGACACATGCTAGCAGAATTACATCTTAAACTTGTCGTATCTATTTCATATTGCAAATGCTAACGAGTAAATGAATGCATATATTTCAAGACTATTCACATTTAAATTATACAATAATGTCGTAATTTACTGTTAGGTACATTGTTCATGTACGTAGGACTCGCATATGACGTCAGAGCAATCTTTAACGACATAATATAATTCCTTGAGCTTCAATTTGGGATTTGGAATCGGTAGTTATTACCGGTGTCAATTTGGGATGCTGTAATCGGTAGTTATTACCGGTGTCAAACGCAACCCATAAATCAAGCCCGGGAAATCGATGATTTAAGTCAAAGAATTGACCCATAAGGATAACAATGATGTCAGTATCTACTGTGCGTATCATGATCTTCTTGTCACCTTGCTCAAGAGAGTTTACCATTGAACAAACACTCTTGTAACTGCCTCCTCATGCTTACATTCTGTCATTGGAGTACATTTAGATATCGCTGCTTACCGTGTGTGATGTTAATCTCTTTGTTATCCGGAAACGATTTCTCACGAACTATCTCTGAAAGGAATGAAAATAGTTTATGTTTGTTGTTTGAATTTCGAAGGAAATCTTTCCACTCTGTGGGTGTCTTGGTTCATCGGCCCACCTTTACTTTAAAACCGCTCCCTCTCTTTTCTCTGGCTGATTCCTTGATACTACAGGGTGAGTCAAAAAAAAAGTTTACCCTAATTGAAAAAATGTAAAAAAATATTTCTGACCACAAAATCAAGGCAAACAAAACTTTAAATTATTGCGCAATTTCGTTGCTACCATCTGGAGAAAAAAATCACGCTATTTGATGATACCGTTAAGTAAATATGACTGTTTCTGTACAGGAGCTGTTTTTTCACCAAAAACACGGTTTTGAATTTCAAGCTTAACGAGGTTAATAATGTTTACTAGGATTATGATGTAAAGCATTACACATCTTGTTTCTTAAAATAATTAAGTAGACAATAGACTTGTTCAAAATTGTCTCCTAATAGATTAAAACATGAAATATGGATTAATATGACACAATTACCACACTTTAATCATTTCATAACAAAGGAATTGATCCTTTCGCTGTCGGTATTGTAATTTTTTATTGGTCGTATCTTATGAAATATAATGGTCAAGATCTGGAAGCGTGTTCGGACGTTAAATTGGTCACTTTTATTCAAAACAGCGTAAAATAAGTTTCCCTCAACCAATCTAAACCAGATAAAATTCATATTAAAGCTAACTGATTTGTCTTTATAAATTGTTTTGAAAACAAACGAATACTTTTTTCTAAAAAAATCGCTGAAGTTGAGTAAACTTTTTTTTTACTCACCCTGTAGCTGCGATGTATACATACGATATCCGACCGTCCGGCTCACGCTTTTAGTACATTAAAATGTACTAAGCTATAAATGCCTGACCATTGGCAACAAATGTAGGACAAGGTTCTAACGATACCTTTCAGAATAAACATTTCTACTTGTTGTTGGTGGTCAAAATTAAAATATATATAACTGCCTAGTGTTTAACAAAATCTTCGAAAGCAGAATCAAATGTGTCATTGTTTTCCCCCAAAATCTGGATAGCAATTATTTGATTCTTTTATATAATGACACTACACGTGTCAATGAACTTTTTCATAATAATTCCGATAACTAATTACGTCATATTATTAACAATACACATACGGTATGATGACCATAACAATTTGTTTAAAATGGTCGATTTTCGCCTTAAAATGAAGACATTTACATCTAAAAATCTGATACTTTAGACATTTTGAATCGCATTTTTGTATGTAATTTGTTATAATCGGACGTTTGCCTTGTGAACAAAAGCAAGTATGCAGATTGCTCAAGTTCATTTTACGACGAGAACAATAAAAATGTAAAAAAACATATATTTTGGCTTAAAAATATATTTGTAGGTAAAAATGTTATATAACAATGGACGTAATTTTTGCGTTTGAGATTTTATTGCACTATAATTTAGTTTCTGATAGCCCGTCTATCATTAAACCCTATTACTTCCTGGAGCATGGGAAACTTGGTGTGTATGTGTGGTTGGCGTTCTTGACTACGGTAACCAGAGCATGAGCCAATCAGATGTCGCGCTGCTAGGCCCGCGATTTTGGCCTTTGTTTGTATGCTGGGGCAGTGGCCCAGCATCCTCTCGCTTTTATCTCAGTCACTATCTCGTTGGCTCGCTTCACGAGAGGTTATAAAAAATTTAAACTCTTAGCTCCTATTGGAATTGAATTGGATCGCCTTCATCTACGATACATCAGCTTCCTGAACTATTATACAAGGTATATCACTTGTTTCCGTGTGCGATCTCGCCTTTTCATTCATAGGACTAGGAGTCGTCTTTCGTGAAAGGTATACAAATAATTTGTATTTAATAAATAATAATAACTTTCAATTTATTCTTTGAAATCTGTACTGATTGTTGTTTTACATCAATCAATATGGTTCGTGGTAGAGGCACCAAACGCAAGGCCACTACAAACTCTCGATCGGGTGCAAAACAAACCCGATCCCAGCAGCAGCCAGGCCCGGCTCGCCAAACTCGCGCGCAAGCAAGAGCCATGGCTACGCTTGTAAACAATCCTGGTCCATCCGCTCCGCCAGTAGTACGTAGTCTTAACCAGAGTACGGGGCCACTCCCCGGACAGGCAAGAAATGTGTTCAATCAGACGACCGGTAGCGATTACGCTCAGCGTATACAAAGGAGAAATGGCAACCAGGAAGTGAATGACCCGATTGTACAAGATGGCGACGCCCTGTCAATGAATGTTTCTGCGGAAGAAAGGCAGGAATTGGAACCAGAAAACGATCGGCGACGGGTGATAAACGGCGGGAATTCAGCCACCGCAGGTTCATCGCAACAAGTAGGAGATGCTGCAACAGCACCAGCAAGCCAAGGACAGAGACGGGCGGTTTCAGAACTGTTTCGGGGACCAGGTGTACAGAGTCGTGATCTCGCCTCTGCAAATTTTGAAAGAGGATTAAATGGTGAGTTTTCTCTTGATTTACCTTTTCCTTTGTCTGAATTTCCTGTTGGCGCTGGTAATAATACTACTACTGGTAATAATAGTACTTCTATTGATCAGCATAATTATAATAATATGCCTTCGGGCGATACTCTCATGAATAATAATTCTCCGATGCAATCGATTCAAAACCCGTACAACACCAGTCGTAACTCCTTAACTGCCGTATGTTCTCCCCTTTGTGAGGAGGTAACTCAAGTTTTGAAGGAAAAAATCTGTAGAGGGGAATTTATTGAGTTGGGTGCTTTATTGGAACAAAGGGTTGATAATTTTCAGTCCCAGCAACAGGGCGGCATGTCACTCACTGTTAATGCTGCGGGTCAAATTTCCCTGTCTCAATCTAAGCCACCTCGTCGTATCACCACAATCCATGCATGGACCAGTGCTTTTATGGTCTTTACAGCCATTTACATTAGGTCTCACCCGCATAGGGCTCAGGAACTGTTAAAATATGCTCACATAGTAAGAAATGCCGCGGCCCGTTATAACGGTTGGGGTTGGAGAGATTACGATTTACAGTTTCGTCTCCGACAACAATCTCATCCCGAATATTCATGGGCTGTGATTAATTGCGAGTTGTGGACGCTTTACGTCACTGTTCCATCGCCATCCATCAACTCGGCGTCCATCGGAGAGCAAATTAAGTCTTTTCGTGGGCAAATGTCAAATGATTCAAAATCAGCCCGGGGTTCACACACAGGCGGTTCCAAACGTTCTAACTCAAAACAAGCCTCAAAAGGACGCGCAAACAGTGGAATTTGCTACCACTTTAACAATACAGGATCCTGCCCCCGTACAAAATGTGTTTTCAAACACTTGTGCTCAACCTGTGGTAAAGAAGGTCACGGTTCAAACACGTGCAGTAGCGGGTAATGGTGTGGGAATTCACTCCCAAAACCGCAACAATCCTTCAATTTGCAAAACATTAGGCAGTAAAAATTGTATTTGTTGTCCTTATCCGTCACCCATAAAGGTTTCAGAGTTATTACCTCTTCTTGAGTTATATCCCAATGCCAAAGCCGCACAAACTCTAAAAGAAGGTTTCCTAAACGGTTTTAAGCTAGGATACGAGGGTAGCAGGGCCCCTAGGGATGCAGATAATCTTAGGTCTGTAAATAATGATTTATCCACGGTCCAGAAAAAACTACAAAAAGAAGTAGACTTAGGCCGGATGGCGGGCCCCTTCAATCACCCACCCTTCGATAACTTAATTGTATCACCCATTGGTCTCGTCCCGAAAGCAGAAACGGGCAAGTTTCGTCTTATTCATCATTTGTCCTACCCCGAAGGTGAATCTGTGAATGACGGTATCAATAGGGATGTTTGCTCAGTTCATTATTCAAATTTTGATGACGCAATAAATCTAGTGGTGAGGGCAGGAAAGGGGGCGCACTTAGCGAAGGCTGATATAGAGTCTGCATTCAGACTTTTACCTGTTAATCCAAGTGATTTTAATCTGTTAGGTATCAAATTTGAGGGCAAATTTTTTATTGACAAAGCTCTCCCAATGGGAGCGTCATGCTCCCCAGCCTTTTTTGAGATGTTTTCGACTTTTTTGGATTGGGTTGTACAGAGGGAGGCGGGGTCTGATATGGTGGTCCATTATGTAGACGACTTTTGCCTAATTGGAAGCGCAGACACTCGTAGCAAATTTTCGTGTCAAAAATTGGTCACCTGCTTTGAGAATGTTTGTAACAAATTGGGGGTCCCACTTGCCAAGGACAAGTCTGTAGGTCCTACCACCAATCTAGTATTTCTAGGCCTTGAAATTGACACGGTTCGTCAAATGATCTCTATACCAAATGACAAACTACGGAAAATCGTTTCCAAGGTACAATACGCGCTTGAGCGCACATCAATTACTCTGAAAGAATTGCAATCTCTGATTGGTTCGCTCTCATTTGTTTGTAAAGCGGTACCTCCTGGGCGTGCCTTTTTGCGTCGACTCATTGATATGACATGTCATGTGAAAAAACCTTGGCACAGAATTAGATTGACAAAAGGCGCTAAAGGAGACTTACAAATGTGGGGGATCTTTCTGCGCAATTTTAATGGCCGCGCAATTATCCCCGAACAATTTTGGAGGGAGGGTTCAGATCTTCAATTGTTTACTGACGCTAGTGGCGAAATTGGTTTTGGTGGGTTCTTTCAGGGCAGATGGTTTCAGGGGAGGTGACCAAATTCTTTTGCCAACAACAAGCATTCTATTGCATGGCTTGAATTTTTCCTGTGGTAGTTGCCATTTCCCTGTGGGGAAATCTGTTAACTGGTAAGCGTATCATTATCAGGTCTGACAATGCAGCGACAGTATCCATCGTCAATAAACAGAGCTCAAAATGCCCTTTGATCATGGTACTAGTCAGATTTTTTGTATTACAATGCTTAAAAACTAATGTCGCTGTCACAGCAAAGCACATCCCTGGAAAAGTTAACACTGTCGCAGACGCTTTATCCCGATTCCAGATGGTGCGTTTTCGGGAAGCAGCGCCGGACGCAGCCAAAATTGGAACACCAGTTCCCGACTTTCTGTGGAAACTTTAGAAAATGAAGCACAGCGCCTACTACAGTCATCTTTGGCAGCAAGCACTCTGGTAACTTATAAGAGGGGTGTCACATGTTTTGAGACATTTCGCTCAACATTTGGTTTTATTCAGGTGTGGCCAGCCCCCGTACAGCATTGTATTGCATTTATTGCACACTTATCAATTGAAGGCAAATCTCCGTCGTCAATTAACACATATGTATCAGCTATTTCTTATATTCATAAGCTAAATGGATGGTTAGATCCATCAAATAACTTTGTAATCCAGAAACTTAAAGAGGGTTCCAGGCGTACAGGTAGACAGGTGGACAGCAGACGCCCAATATCTCTTCCCATGCTTCAATAACTGTCACTAATATTAGTGGGGGTTTGCAGTTCCACCTTTGAAGTGTGCTTATTCAGAGCAGCATTTCTACTCGCGTTTTTCGGCTTCCTAAGGGTGGGAGAGTTTGCAGCAGCATCAAAAAACGGGGATGTAAGTCGTATTTTGTCACCTGAGGATGTCTCTATTGAATGTGACAATCCTGATCACATGAGCATTGTAATTAGATTTTCTAAGACAGATCAACGTGGTGAATCTGTGACATTACACTTCAAAAAAGGCACAGAGGCAAACTTGTGCCCTGTTTTGGCTATGAGAAAATATTTGGATGTCAGACCCGCTAAAGGGGGCCCCCTTTTCATTCATTTCAGCGGTGCCCCCCTAACTAGGTACCAATTTGGTTGCATTCTGAAGAAAGGCTGTCAACTATGGGTATTTCACCGGACAATTTCAGCTCCCACAGCTTCAGGATTGGTGCAGCGACATCAGCAGCCATTAGCGGCATTCCAACTGACACGATAAAAAACATGGGTCGCTGGCAGTCTTCAGCAGTAAATCTTTACATAAGACCCCACCGTGTCCTACCCATACATTTCTCATACTAATACATTGCTCCTTTTGTTTGTTTGTTTTTTACCCCCAACTTTTGTTTTGCTTTGCTTCTGCTTTTGTTTAATTTTGCATTTGCTACAGGACCCGTCAGAACTTGGATTATTGGAGATTCCATTATAAACTGGGCCGGACAATACCAAACGCAACTGAAAGGCGGTGGACGGGTTTTTTGGAGTGGCGTCCCAGGTGCAAGGATTGCGGGAATCGCAGGCCGACTTCGTAGGTCTCTTACAATCAAAACACCATTTCCTACAACCTTAATCCTACATTTGGGTACAAATGACATATTTACATCACAAATTCATGAAATTCGTCAGCGCGTCGAGATTACGTTAACCGCTGTTCGCAACCTATTTCCATCTACTCGCATAATTTGGTCTATGATCTTGCCACGTAGATATTATGATGCCGAGAAGGTTAGGGGCGAAGGTGCCGCTTGTGCGCGCAATATCAATAAACATGCCGCTCGTGTCGCAAGACGAATGACGAATATTCATGTGATTAATCATGCCAGTGTGTTCCCAGTTAGCTGTCACCGTCTGTTTAGGAAAGATGGGTTGCATCTTTCAGAAATAGGTCTAGGCGTGTTCAGACGACACCTTGAAGATGCATTGATCTTTCTCAACAGCAACGCTGATGAATTTGTGTATCCAAAACCTAGTAGTTCCAATATTTAAATCAATTGCACAAGGTCACCCCATGTCAACACACAAGAATGTGTGCAGTTATTGTCAGTAAACAACAACTCGAACTGTTATTTCACTCATCTATGGGTGAGTTAAACATGTTAAACATCTATTATGTAATTACTTAAACGCCAGTACTTTTCATTTTCCTCCCATTTTTATTTATTTATTTTTGAAAAAGGGGGCCGGCATTATCAAGCCTTCATACAAGACTTGTGTGCGGTAATTTTATGATTCAATGAATTCATAGGCATTAAATCTCCATTTTCATAAATTAAATTAAATTAAAGGTCAGACAAATTGAATTTCAGGTACATCATATTTCTGTGAATTACGTCAGCGAATTGATTAAACTCAATGAGGGTCCCTCTAGGGGTAAGGGGTCGCATGGTAGTTCACTAGACCCACTATTAATTTGTTGCGCAGAGTTCATAGGGTTGTAGGCAGTTCACTACTATATGTATAGACCCTGAAACACCAGTAACATTGGCAAGCGATCAATGTTTACTGGAAGTTATATCTATAGGAATAAATTCAACTAATTTAGTCATCTTTATGAGCATCCCTCTAAAGGGTGGGGTTCAGGCAGTTCACTTTATCCATAGTTAAATTGTTGATTCCTATGTGTCTTAATTTGTTTTACTGAATGATAGGAATAAAAGCAGCTAATTTAGTCATCTTTATGAGTTTTCCTCTAAAGGGTGGGGTTAAGGCAGTTCACTTTATCCATAGTTAAATTGGTGATTTCCTAATTGTGTATGACAGTTCAATGTCATAATGTGTCAGGATTTTGAAGGAAGGCGTCCAGTCTATCCAATAATTTTGATAATACTTCCCTTTGACTTGTATCAAAAATTATTTGATTAAGCATCTTGACTTGTATTAAAATTGTAATTAAGTTGCCAATATCATATGTATCAATGTTTGGTAATTAATGAAATGTTACAAGATTTGAATAAAACTCTTGTGAATGAGCCTCCGAGCCATATATCATACATGTGTGTTTTGTTTTCTATGCCATAGGGAAGTAATTTAGTTTCTGACAGCCCGTCTATCATTAAACCCTATTACTTCCTGGAGCATGGGAAACTTGGTGTGTATGTGTGGTTGGCGTTCTTGACTACGGTAACCAGAGCATGAGCCAATCAGATGTCGCGCTGCTAGGCCCGCGATTTTGGCCTTTGTTTGTATGCTGGGGCAGTGGCCCAGCATCCTCTCGCTTTTATCTCAGTCACTATCTCGTTGGCTCGCTTCACGAGAGGTTATAAAAAATTTTAAACCACTCCCACCCACCCATTGCATTTTTCTAACGCTCCTTTTCAGTGTTATACCTTTTGCCCTTCGGCACGCATCGTGGGTTGATGAGTGAATCTTAATACTAGGTAGTCTATTTGCGGTAATTTTATGATTCAATGAATTCATAGGCATTGAATCTCCATTTTCATAAATTAAATTAAATTAAAGGTCAGACAAATTGAATTTCAGGTACATCATATTTCTGTGAATTACGTCAGCGAATTGATTAAACTCAATGAGGGTCCCTCTAGGGGTAAGGGGTCGCATGGTAGTTCACTAGACCCACTATTAATTTGTTGCGCAGAGTTCATAGGGTTGTAGGCAATTCACTACTATATGTATAGACCCTGAAACACCAGTAACATTGGCAAGCGATCAATGTTTACTGGAAGTTATATCTATAGGAATAAATTCAACTAATTTAGTCATCTTTATGAGCATCCCTCTAAAGGGTGGGGTTCAGGCAGTTCACTTTATCCATAGTTAAATTGTTGATTCCTAATATGTGTCTTAATTTGTTTTACTGAATGATAGGAATAAAAGCAGCTAATTTAGTCATCTTTATGAGTTTTCCTCTAAAGGGTGGGGTTAAGGCAGTTCACTTTATCCATAGTTAAATTGGTGATTTCCTAATTGTGTATGACAGTTCAATGTCATAATGTGTCAGGATTTTGAAGGAAGGCGTCCAGTCTATCCAATAATTTTGATAATACTTCCCTTTGACTTGTATCAAAAATTATTTGATTAAGCATCTTGACTTGTATTAAAATTGTAATTAAGTTGCCAATATCATATGTATCAATGTTTGGTAATTAATGAAATGTTACAAGATTTGAATAAATCTCTTGTGAATGAGCCTCCGAGCCATATATCATACATGTGTGTTTTGTTTTCTATGCCATAGGGAAGTAATACACGAGTACTTGTACAACACTTGCATGACTTGGGTGATTGAAACTTATTATTTCATGTATTTTTGAGAATAATAATGTTTTTCTTTATAAATGATTATTTATCAACTATACATTTTTATTATTCCAAAAGTTAAGATACATAGCCAATGAAGGATTCGATTATATATTCTGTTAACTCTATTACACGTTAATGTCTGTAAGAAAATTCGGGCACAAAAATGTGTTTGTTATGTAAAAAATTACAAATGATCAAATATTTACGTTTCTTAACTTTTTTGAGCTGTTTTAGTGTTAATAGCACCCGATTTATTGTAACCAAAATTTCTCCTGAAGCCTTATCTGTAAAATAAATAAAACCACTTCAGAAATTAAGTGATGTCTGAAACTACTTCAAAACATGAAATAAGAAAAAGTGAGTTATTCACCTAAAAAACACGTTTTTGGCTTAAAATAATGTCTGAGTATCAAACAATTTCGTTTTCTTTGCTTTCCACTTAAACCTACGACATGTTACAACATTTCCACCGTTTTATGAAGCGATAAACAAGTTGTATCGTATTCAAATAATGAAAAGTTTGATTTTGTTTATATTTTACACACAAAAATGGCGTATTTTGGTCAAAAAAAGAACCAAGATAAACAACAACAAAACTGCGTCTTGAGAAAATCTTATTCCATATATTCATGTTAACCTACGTATGTAGCGAATATGGCCGTTTTGTGAAATCTGTAACGATAAAGTACAGACATGAATTATTATATCATGTTCATATGAATCATGAAAATGTTTTAAAATTTCGAGATAAAACGAGTTTTAAATTCCAAATCCAATGTTATTTAATTGCTTTTGACACTTAATATGCTTAAAGGTGGATGACCCGATCACATTTTCGTAACACGGAATTACTTCAAACATACGGAGATTTTCATATCATATGAAAGCTCGTATTTTTCTCATCATCATACTAAAATTTGACGGCCTAAATCGGTATAATTACGGAGAAATCGATGAAATTACGTCGAATTACCGCGAATGGTGGTAACCACCGATATAGTTTGTGTACTACTCATGGTACAGTTCACAGCATCTTGTGCGTCTAAAATAAGAACCATTAGAGCTATGCAACTCAAACTTTGGAACACGACTTTCTTAAGGATGACCTTTCATGTACAATAGAAAACTTCAAGTTGAAAATCGGAACATCTACCTTTAAGCATATAGGCCTAATTGTGTATGTTGTATTATAAAAACCTTCTACACATTTGAAAAGTTTGCGTCTTGAGAAATTCGTGTATCTTATATCCCTACCAATAGGCCTATGTGTGCCAAAGATGGCATTTTTTTGAAGTTTGTAACGATCAAATACATGACAAACCCCGCTATCTGTGCATCCGTATCAAAACAATAAACATGTCAAACTAGCTGCTTAAATTGCCCTTTTGGTCAAGACGAGATTAAATACAGGGTGATTCAAAATAGTCAGGTTCCGATTTCACCGAACTTTAATACCAGGAACTGATTGTTAGCTATAACCTAAACTTCCAAACATATTTTCTAATATGAAATTCAATATGTTACAACTTCCACGTTACCACTATGAAAGTATAAGTTTTTGCTGACTGGGGCGCATGTTTAACATGTTAAAGAAATATCTGGACATATTGAATCCAGTTCCAGACCATCGCACACATGGCACATGTAACAAATATCCCCCATTTATTGGGATTAGTGCGATCAAAAAGTTAAGAAAATGTTATTTTATTTTATTCCATTTGATGCAAGAAAAAGACAATGTTCATTTTTTAAAGAGTGCCTGTACACACAACTCATCATTCACATTTCTTGATTGCTATGAATTCGTTTTATGTGCAATGCAATGTTACATTGTATATTTTAATCGTTTTCGATCAATGAGAGACGTAACGAGCATTATTTAGTTAGGTGTTAAGGCCAAGTTAAATAAATAACATGTTGATCGACCCTGTCCTCGTCGATTTTTAGAGAATTTGAAATATTTTTGTTATTTTTCTTATCAGTTTTATAACATTAATTCATACTGTTGTGATGAATAGAAATGTATAGAAGTGTTTCAGTTGTATTCATAAACACATTGAACACTATTTTCCCAGACTAGGGCCTAAAGGGGTAGGGAATTTAGGAAATAACAAAAAATAATGAGGGCCTCTTCGTTTTTACAATATGAGGCCAAAAGCTTCAGGAATTGGAATTTCACACCTAAATGAATAGTAACAAAAATAACAAAATAACAAATAATAAGGGCCTCCCACACCAATTTGTTTAAAATTCCGGACGATCAACATGTTATTTATTTTTCTTGGTCTAATAAAATTGTTTACTAAAATATTTGGATATTATTATTTTAAACGAACTTGATTTGATAGAAGAACAGATCTCATCTATTTAAGCAGTTCTTGCGTTATATAACTAATTAATTGTTATGAATATGATTGTGCAATAATATTTTAAAATCAGAGATTCAACACAAAATATATTAATTATGTGTATTTATCAAATATTGTTTTATTTATAAAATGTCAATAGGTATACAGTTTGTTGTGTTGTGTGAATAACAAAAACTGCTGTAGTGGTAACATCCACCAATTAGGCTTCATTCATGTATTCTTGGAACACTTTGGATTTCGAGCTTTTTCGTAAATACCGTATGTTGTAAATATGGCGCGCAATAAGTTATTGTCTTGAAAACTTCACTAAGTATGAAAAAGAGTGTTTCTACTCTTATATATCAGAATTGATCAATTTTTGGCAAGAAGTATATTTCCTGATTATTTGAAAATGGGACCTGAATATTTTGACTCACCCTGTAGATAACTTGGGATGTGACTTCTTTGGTCTGGCCATGCTTGCTTGTTCAGTTGGATATGTAGTGAACAATGATGAATTGGCAGATAATCCGTAGTGCAAATTGTTCGTCGATTTTCCAAAGCTTGAACAGGGCTAAGGTAACATGGGATAGGGTTTGGGTTAGGTTTAGGGCATAGGGTAAGGATTAGGGCTACAGTTACGGGTTAAAGTTACGGTTAGGGTTAAGGAGGATTAGGAATAGGATTTATTGGTACATGTAGGGTGAAATGAGAAATCGGCGTAATCTAGTCCAACCGCATTATCAGTAGTATCGCACATTATCGATGGAAAAGGGATATCGAATTGAATAACTAAACACCCCGAATTGTAGCATCTTTTGGAGCACATGTCCGCAAATAGACACTTGTGCGACGGTGCAAACGACACGGAATATCCACTAATTTATTAACATTGTCACAACAATCATCCAAAGGACATGTATCAATGGAGAAGATTTTACCGCAGGATTTGTCGATACTAAGGGATCAGATTCTGAGGGGAAAACTAACATAGCGGTGATTATATAAAGTGCTGTAGAAATCCACCGTTATTTTTTTGGTTGCAAAACGTAAACATTCATTATCAGGATGTCCGCAGATATAGATTTATGCGGTTGAGTACCAATACGAATTAGAATAAATCTAATTTTAGTTTGGTTCGATAATGAGTGTTTAGTGGTCCAAGACTTGGTGTATTGAAAATTTCAATAGGTGTAAATCCGATTAAATCGACATTTATCTAGTCGTTTTGAGAAGTATCGTCTGGAACTCACTTCACGCTAGGACATTACGGCAGCAGCATCACTTTCACTTTAAATAAAATTGACATAATTTAGTGTCTATAACTATGTTTGATGATTAATCTTATTGATAATGTAGCACGTGTTCCCTTGGCCTGAAAGGGCTGATTCGCATTATGTCTGAGACCATTATGGTCTCAGGCATTGTTCAGGTGTACGTTTCCACTTTTCCCCAAAAAAGGGGTTTGTGGTTTTTCGTAGCTCGCGTTCAGCTGTTCACGTGGCTCATGATATTTCCATGATTGTTCGCATAAATTTGATTAAAGTGTCCAATTCAATGTGATGGCGTGCGTGTACATTGCACTACGATGTTATGATTTTGATAACAGATCTCGTGAAAGATAAGTGAATTATTACTATTAGTAATTATGATAATTTAACTATAGCCTTTATCGTATGTTCATGATTATATGGATAGTATCCCCATAATATGATATATTATGATTTGATATGATTTGATATTTGATGTTTATAATTGATATTATGTGATGTTGAGAATTATACAAGCTGCAACTAGCGTAGCAAATGCCATTTAATGTGTACAGTGTTTGTTTGAAGGGACATTGTTTGAATGTAGTTCAAAACTTAACTCTGCATTTACACTGTCCATACTTGAGCACCCTTGTTTAGACGTCTGAATTTGTGCGCCTACGTGACACGTGAGCCTGCTTTTACACCTGGGATACAACTTTTAAACTGAGACGCGTAGGAATGTTTCCTGGAAAAGTGTTAACACCTTCCACGAGGCTAGTAGTTTTGCCATCATTTATACAAAACAGATTTTTCAGAAACCTTTCCCAATTTTCAAAGTCTACCTCAAGCATAACTGAACCAAGGCTAGGCATGTTTGTGCTTCTTTCAATGCATTTCTCATGGTGATTCCAAATAGGGTATTGAAATTCAATACAATATTACATTTTTTATACATGTTTTGAAATTTTGGAATGTCGTCTGCAGACGCCTGCCGCGTGGAAAGTGTTCAAGTGTAGAGGCATTAATTTTGGTCACGAGGCAACATGTAAGGACACAACCGATTTTGAAAAAAGGGCGGGTGGGGGAGGACATTGTGACGTCAGTGGTTTATTCATTCAGTGGTTTTGTTGATCATCACCCACATAAAAACAGGTGTGTACTTTATAAATATGGGAAAGCTTGATTTGAAGGCAGATACAATATTGTGTGTAAATTCAGACTTCGATCAATGTTATCTAAGCTAGTTTGAGAACAGTTCTCTTTCTATCATTTGCGGACAAATTCTGAATATCGAATATTGGAAGTTCAAGATTTTTGGGTGATAGTGATTCAACAAAATTGGTAAGTAATTAACTTTATTGTCGCATCATGTAGATAAATACATATTAAATTATTGGACTACCATATTATAAGTGGATAACATCATGTCGATGTACGAGGGGCATTCAGTAAATAATGAAAGTGATCATGGTATGGGATGCATGAGTGATTCTATTGAGGGATAATGTGATCAATACAAAGTATGAACCTTTGTCTTTCAAACAATACACTTTTGGAATGTTAGATACCTTTGGTTATGTAATGTCATTAACATAAACACAATAGGTTTCAGACACTGACTGAAATCTGTCAATTATTTGGCTGGATATGTAATATGTTGAAAATGGGTTGATCGATACATTTGCGTATATCTCGGCAATGCAAGCATAAAAACAGATAACACTTGGCACATAGTTAGAACACACACTTATCTCCGCTTGACATTATTTTTTAGACCTGAATTCCTTAACGCAAATAAGAAGGGACCATCTCAAATGCGCTTTTATTTAGCAAAATCCGCAATAATATACCTTTGAAAACAACAAAGGATAAAGAACAATGGAGGGATTATAATTTAGTAAATTTGTGTGGGATGTAAAGCAATAATAGTGGGGATTTCAGAAGGAGCTGTTCATAAAATTTCCTCAAACCATTGAAATTATGTGACGATTACTTTAACAATACATATATAGTAGCTCTAAAGATAACAGTAATAAGAGAGGTTGTGGCAGCCATCTTTGATTGATACATTCATGTATATCTTTATTTTGACTATCACAATATTTAAACACATTGATTTAAGCATTTTTAATTATTTCTGATTAGAATTTGAAGGCACAGTAAGCTTTTATCTGGTAAATTTCTTGATTTTAGCCATTTGTGGCCCTGTTCAAAATGATCTGCCGTCTGCGCATGCGCACATTTTCTGCAGGTTTCATGCGAGTGGGTTCAGAAAATTAGTTAACTATCATATGGAATCTCCCAAACTGGTTAATTGCTTGGATTTTTCATAAATTGTTTGATTTTCCGCAATATTAGTGATTCGCTGACTGGGCATTTTTCAATGAAAATTGGCTATTTGAAATACTGATATTTGTATACTTTTTATTCGATTGCCTCTCCTTACTTTTTACTCATATACTACATACATCAAATTACACAGGGATTTAAGTTATTGTCTTTTTATCATACTTACGTGAACAAAATGGGATTTACCTGCTTCTGGTGTCATGTTATGCAATCTTCTTATCACATGTTTCATACAAATAATTCAAATTTCCCGCCAAATAACTGAAAGTAGTGTCCCAAGTGTACTTACTTTGAGACAATGCTATGACGTCATAGTTCACACTTATAAATCCAAAACTGTACTGTTTGAAAGATAAAGGTTCATACTTTGTATTGATCACATTATCCCCTCAATAGAATCACTCATGCATCCCATACCATGATCACTTTCATTATTTACTGAATGCCCCTCGTACGTACGTAGTAGAAGAATATTCTCTCGCTGTTTCTGCTACATTTCCTGGCAATGTTATCTACGCTAGTTTGAGAAAAGTTCTAATTCTATAACTTGCGGACGAATTCTGAAGATCGAAGACTAGAGGTCATAGATTTTTTATTTATAATGATTAACTTTTTTGTCACATCATGTAGGTTTATATTCAAATATTGGACTCATATGGATAAGTGATAACAGCATGTTTGTAGTGCAAAAATACTCCATCGTTGCTTCTGCTTCATTTCTTAATTGTGCCTGAATGTAGGCCCCTTTCATGTGCTGGAATAGTTACCTTGAATCATTTGAAACATTGTCTGATCATTTTAATGATATTTCCACGTTGTTGTAATTATTTTTGAGTAGAAATTGTCATGTATATGGATACCTGCTATCTACTGAAGATAGCAAAATTAACATAGCATTATTAAATTACTTGTCAGGGCAGTGTTCATCCTTTTTAAAGAAATTCTTGTTGAATTGAATGTCTAGGTGTTTTTATGACTGAAAAGGGGTATACTCTGTGTTGTTGTAGGGTAGCCTGCTCGATAGAGTTGGTGACTTTCCCCACAAATTTTCAAATTTAATTAATTCATAGCAGATGTACCCTTTATCAGACTTTGTTTATCATTTAACTTACCTGTTAAATGGTTTAGCCTCACGAATGCAGGCATTATACATAGTACACTCTATCAGGGGTATGCCACTTAGCTTGCCGATCGGAAGCCACTTTTAAATTAAAATTTGGTCGGCATAGAATTGGTGGCGCTATACCGATAAGGCGTGATTGTAGCAGACGACGCGACGTTGGCCACGCGTGTCTCAGACGACCCAATATGGCAGCGGGAGTGCACCATTTTGAATTATTTTTAACAGTCATCGCCCGGTTAACGATGAAAATTCTTTTAATTATGATGAATTTGTAAAAATGATAAGATTAACATTCGCAATTACGTGTTATTCACTACGAATTCAAAATTTAGGTTTCGCGTGGCCACCGTCGTCTGTGTAAATCTACAGCGCCCCCAAACCTATGACGACCAAAAATGACGTTAAACCTGGTTAAACGCGTTAAACGCCGGTCACGGACGCATTCCTGACGATTACACTAATTAATATGTAAATATGCAAAAGGGACCGGTTTCGCTACGTACATCAGTATAGCACTTTCCTATCCCAAAATTAATGGATGTGAGCCTCACATGTGAGCCTCACATGTGAGCCTCACATCTTGAAATAGTTTTACAAAGCTTAAGAGTAACGCAACATAAGCTCAGAAAAGTTGTACTCCGTGCACCGTACTAAACTATACAGGACTGCCGAATTTGATTCCAGTGCACAGCTCAGGTTGTTAGCGGTTTCTGTAAATCATCTTTTCTTCTCTAGCATAGAATTACACGGGTTTAATTTATTCCGTTGAAGTACGTTGAAACGACTCCCGGCGGCTGACATACAACGCTTACCTTACAAAACAAGTCAAGATCAAATCAAGGCAAAAAATGGATCGAAACACTCTCAATCTGGTTGAAAAATCCTTCAAGGTTTACAATATTCGTCTGCTACAATCTTTCAAAACAGCTGATATCTGACTTAATTAGATTCATATTTATGGTCAAGGGTCAAATCTCGCCAAATTGCTTAAGGATGCACACTACTAATTAGAACTCCATAGCGATATGTACACAAATACTGAATCATATAAAACTCTGTTTTAGACCACTAAATTGTGAAATGGGTCCTTGTAGAGTGCTTGTTCTTAAAGATGATCACTCGTTCTCACCAAAGAGTGCAGCAAATAGGTAAGGTAGCCTGCTCGATTTTCAAAAGACGGCCATGGAGAGTACATCTCTGACGAGCTTGGAAATGTCACCGTAATCGCCAATGTTTCCAGTAAAAACACAAATTTGAAAGATCTCTCAACATTTACCTAGACGATATTCACATTTTATAGTCAGTGTCCCATTAATTATAATTAATCAAATCCTTGGCATTTACGCAATTATTCGTACTGTCAAGTCTTTTAAATTGAGGATTTTGTCATGCATACTTTTCGATTCTAGTTTTAAACACCTCCTTAATGGTAGGGGATACCCTATTTTGTGTAGTGCACCCTTAAAGGAAACTACTCTTTTTCTCTACCAGATGATTTCATCCCACTGTCTATGCTTGAGTAGGAGTAGTCATCATTCAGCTCTATGGTGGAATAGAGATTATTTTGGTGCTGACATTGTATAGGGATCTGGAACGTTCGATCATACATGTACCCTACTAAGGATTCGTCATTTCTGAAGTGGAAAGGCAACTCATTTTTGACTATCTTTATAAAAGCTTATGAATCTTGAAATAAGCGAAATTAAGGAGCGGGGAATCTTTAACTACCCATTTTATTTGAAGAGGTGTTTCTTTACCTTAATCTTTGCCTCTCGTATCATATTTGTATAGATCTTTAAAATATTAACGGTTTTGAACTATTTATGAATTTTTACCTACTAAACTTTTGTGACTGTTTAATCTTGAACGTTAAGATATCCCGAACATATTATGCGAATCTTTGACATATATAATATAATAAAAGTTGAACCCCTCGAGGAGGATAGGTCCAAGATCCCCAATGACTCATGAATTGATCAAAATACCATATTTATCAGCAACGTTTTAATACCTTGCCTATCATAGTAGCTGTAGCTTGCTGTCCGCGCACGTTCAATCAGCTCAATTAATACAGGATGTGTCGAAAAAGGTGTCCCATGAATTAGAAAATTAATTAAAAATACATCCCGTGCCTTTTTGTTTTACAAATCAGACCGTTGGTAAGCCCTATTAGCCTTCTATCAAATACACTTGAATTTCACCACCTAACTACCGAGTAATTATCAATTCAGTAACAAGAGTGCGAATGCTACTTTGGCGACTTTTGAACAAGAAAATTACTTTCAACTGAAAAAACTGCCTTTGTGATTCCGATGATTATATATAGGATTATGTCAATGTATTGTTTAAAATACCGTTTAAAATACAAATACCTAATGGTATTTCATGGATAATATGGATGAAAATATGTTTTTCAGTTCAATTTAACTAGCTATCAACATAGGTAGATTATTATTGATTTGATTGATTATGCTCAATTACACACTGAATGAAGATTCTAGTAAAAGAGCTCTCTTCACATGAAACGTAGCCAAAGCTGAATTTGAACATGCCCGAGTAGATTTGTCATAATTTGATAACGGAAGGTCCAAAATGGATACAAAATAAATCTTATGGCACATTAAAGATTGCTGAACATGATAATTAGTATTTTGCGAAAACAATCATGTTTCACAAAGGACACTTTTTTGAAACACCCTGTAGTACAATTCCGGGTTTAGGATTCACTCACAATTGAAGATACCTAACATTTCAGATCTACAGGCGACATCTATTAATAGCTGGGATTCCTGTTTTAGAAATGGATTAGATATCTGGGATTCCTGTGTAGAAATGGATTAGACATCTGGGATCCTGTTTAAAATGGATTAGATATTTGGGATCCCTGTGTAGAAAACTGAAATGGATTAGATATCTGGAAATCCCTGTGTAGAAATGGATTATATATCTGGGGTCCTGTTTGTTTTAGAAATGAATTGTTAGGAATCACTGTTCAGAAATGGATTATGGGATCCCTGTATGGAAATGGATTTGACACCTGGGACCCTGTTTTAGAAATGGATTACACATCCGGGATTCCTATGTAGAATGGATTTAATATCTGAGATCCCTGTGTAGAAATGGATTTGATATCTGAAATACCCTGATTGGACGCATCCCGGTTACCATGGCAACCGCGAAAAAAAATCCGGCTTCATGGTTTGATGCGTAGTCCATATGTAACCATGGTACAATATCCCAGGAGTTTATAATGCGGCATTTAGTTTTTGAGTTTGGTCGTTCTGCTGTTCAGCCAATCAGAGGCGCTGTATGGTGACCATGGCAACAAAACAATACACGTTTTTAAAAACTAGGGGTCATACCCCAGGTCATACCCTACATTTTGGTATATAACATGTCGTGATTGAAGTTCGGAAAAGTTCGGGAAATTCAACAATACAAATTTTGACTGTATTTCGACTGTATAAAATCCATACAATTAATTATTGACTAGATTAGTTAACATGTGTTATGTGTTGACTGTAAATCCCATATCCCCCTAAACTCTTAGGTCCACTCTTACCAGCCAGATTCTTTAGGAAGATCTCAAGGTTATAATTTCTCCATCATAACGCTCTTTCATCCGTCAACAAATGAACAGGTGTAAGCGAGTTCACCTTGGGTGAACAATGGTGAACTAGCCAGTATGGACCTGTGCCTTTAAATTGTATACAATGAATTCTTTACTAGATTAGTTAACAATGTGTTATTCAAAAGTGTCGTCGACCTAATAGTATTAAAAATGTTATCCCGCTGTAAATCTTTGTTATCGCAATCTTTAAACTTCTGCCAACATAAAAATAGTACGGTATAGGCCTATCGTTATAAGAACTTAGGAACAACGCTTCAACCACATTTTTTTCAAAGCTATATCGGCTCCACCTTTTTCTTTTGGTGCAATCGTAATGGAACGTTTGAATTTTATCAGGTTTTCCACTCCAGATGTTTGTTTAAAGCATTTGTAACAGAAAGATTAACATTAAATAAGTCATTGAGAAATGCCAATGCTTTTAATTAGTACTACTTTATCCCCTGAGTGTTAACACCCTACTTCGCCATATGTCCAATCTTAATAGTACCAATATTCTAAACCAATATGTTACTCACTTTCAGGAATTTCAAATGCCGTCGTGGAAAATGTCCTTTCCCTACATGCAACTGTTAGGCCTATCTCATCTGCACTAAGTATTTCAATAAGAAATACTCATTTTCTTTCGGCTTCTTTCTCAATTTCAACGAAATATATCATTTACATTCATTAATGCCAATGTATTGTTTTCTATTCTCTTCTGTTTCCTTTAGTCATCCATCTTTTAAATCTAATGTTCTTATATCACTTAGCTTTTAAACTGTTTCCTAACTTCCATGAAATCTAATCTTTCATTTCGCTTTCATGAAAATGCATACCCATTATCTAAATTTGCTTTTCATTTACCCATACACAACTGAGTGTTTCTTGAATTTTAAGTCTAACTAATTGTACCGTTCAAGTAATAGTACATTCTTATCTTATCATTTGTTTATTTAGTCATTAGCCTGTATTATCATAATTATATAGAACTGAGGCGATTAAACAACCTGATCTACGGATTATCGGATCTCTCGATCGGGCGGGTTTTCCCAAAATGTTCGTGATTATCTTGGTGAATTTGTAATGATTTTGAATTTTAAATTAAGAAAAGAATCAACAAAAAAAAGGTTCTACAAAAACAAAAACATTTCAATATTAACAAACCACCACCTATTTTATCGTTGGGTCGGTCGGCCGGATGATCGCGCCACATACGATATACGATGGTGCAGATATCAACAGCTATTAAGACAATTGTCGGCACTCACGCGTAAATGCTGCGTCAATCACTAGAATCACCCTGACGTTACCTCACAGAGTTAGATAACGGAAGTAATATTGCCTACGTATATTAACACTCTTTTCCCCGTTTCCTCTTTCTCTTCCACTTTTAAGGAAAAGTGGACAAATAAGCATCAGAAGAAAGCACGTATTTTTTTCGTTACACCCCTGGACATTTTTTGGTTTGAGTGATGCCTTTCCTTATACATAGGCAAATTGAGTGAAATAAATAAAGTGCGCGTAGTCCTCTTGACTGAAGACAACTGACCCACCCAGCACTTGGCTCTTTACGCTTACGTCTCTTGAACATAAATATATAAATGGATGAGTAAAAAAAAAGTATACCCTAATTGAAGAAAAAAAAATTAAAAAAATATTTCTGACCACAAAATCAAGGCAAACAAAACTTTAAAATGATTGCGCCATTTTTTGCTATCATCTGGGGAAAAAATCACGCTATTTGATGATACCGTTAATTAAATATTACTATTTCTGTACAGGAGCTGTTTTTTCACCAAAAACACGGTTTTTAATTTCAAGCTTAACGAGCTTAATAATGTTTACTAGGATTATGATGTAAAGCATTACACATCTTGTTTATTAAAAGAATTAAGTAGACAATAGACTTGTTCAAAATTAGTCAATTGTTTTGAAAACAAACGAATATTTTTTTGTAAAAAAATCGCTGAAGTTGAGTAAACTTTTTTTTGACTCACCCTGTACATTGTTTGGCTAAAACAATGTCTGAATATCAAACAATTCGGTAATTTTTGGTCGCATCATATTCAATTAATGAAAATTGTGATTTTGTAAAAAGATTTTAGACCAAAAAAGGCGTTTTTTGCAAACAACAGACCAAGATGAAGAAAAAGACATTTGCGTCTTGGAAAAAGTCTTATTGCATATCCATGCTAACCTATATAGCGAAAAATGAACATTTTGTCAAATCTGTAACGATAACGGCATTATAGGTCCTCTACAAACCCCATTACGGTAATACTAACACAAACAACCCCACGAATATGATGAAAACATTGCCGAGGTAGTTGTCGGAATTTTTCAAAGTTACCGGCTCTCCCATTTTTTAATTGCAACGCGCTCTGTCTGTTTATGGCAGGACATTTTGAAAGTGCTTGGTGGTTGTAAAATGTTTGGATATCAAAGCAGTTGAATTAATGTGAATTTCTATTTTTATGTTATACAGGTACAGCTGAACTAAAGGCCGTGACCGGCTGTTATGGTACGTATATCATTACTTTTTGTAACATTTTTCATATATACGCTCTATATAATTTAAACCCAAACAATTGCAAAATGAAAATTGAGGTTTTATTCCAATGCAAAGGTATTTCTTGTAAGCTTCAAAATGATACCTTTTTTGTTAGAATTGAATAATGCTTTCGGATTTTATGTAAAATATGAGGTGAAAGTCCTTTTTTCACTCATTTTTTATCATGCTTAATTTCATGAATATCTTGAAATGCATGCTGCCGATATAAGTCCCCCTTTTGATGAGACTGGTCCCAATGTTAAAAAACCCACCAGTGTATCAACATTATTAAATTGGTTTTGAAATCACATGTGATCAAGGAGATATATCGAAAACCAGTTCAACCGACTTGACAGATAATTATACCGCTACATTGCTACGCAGCCCTATGATTCAATATGAACCGTTAACAGTCTGCTCATCCGAATTTTTGTTTAAGGGCACTTAAGAGATTGGCGAAACAAATCGCACTTACCTCTCGTTGACCATGCGTAATTGAAAAATCGATTGTGCAATCTTGGATTTCATGTCATAAGGTTTTAAGGTTTTTAAGGTTTTCAGAATGGGCAAACACGATTGTACCCGTTGTGTAAAAGTAACTTAACATTGAGCTCCTTCAAAATAAGTTGCAGGTTTTCTGGGCCACCATGTAGTACCCAGAAGTATCTTTTCTTACTTACAACTAAAACATAAGGTTTCTTTTTTAATAATCTACAGGAAATAATCCTTCATGCAGTTTAAGCGTGTGTCATAATTATCTCCGGGGTAAGTTTTGGCGTGATCATAAGAACGATTGTCATTCGATGCATTCTACCTTCGCCATCATATTGTCAGCTTAATAAAATAATTGCCTAAGTCATTTTTTTAACAAATTGAGATTTTCGCCTAAATCAACTCTTTACCATGGAAGGCACCTATGGTTTAAGTGCCAATGTTAATATTCAACTCTAAATCGTGCTACCAAATCAAAAGGATTATTGCCTAAATCAAATAATGTGACTTAATAGGGAGCACATCAAAACTCGACCGCCTGGCAACTGCCGGTTCCGTGCAGTTCCGTGAGGTTGCAGCCGGTTTCTATTGTTCTAAACAATTATAAGTATGCGGTCCAACCGGGCGGAACCGCCGGTTGCCGCGCGGTCGAGTTTTGATGTGCTCCCTTAGGCAGTTTGGAGACTAACTATTTAGACAGTGAAAGTGTTTTATAAGTTTAGAAAGGTGATTGTAGTTAGATGTAAAAAAGGTAGAGTACTATAGTGAATTTCTAAGAACTGTTATAATGTTAGAATGAGCATAGTCAAATTGCCTGAGTTAGTTTGTTGATGTAAAAGTAGGTATAGCACACCAAAATTTCAAATACACGGGACATGTATAATATTGGTGTCATTTTAAAGATCTTAGCAACAGATTTCAAATGGTGAAAAAATCATGTAAATCTGATAATGCGTTCTCAAGTTATCGCAATTTGAATATCTGCGAAAACAGTCGAAAACCTGCCTCGAAATGACATTTTTGGCTAAAAATGAGTTTTTGGTGATTTTGAACCCCTATATTTTATTAACTAGATGCATAAATCACATAAATAATACATTTTGTATCACATTTTATACTGGTTTATCAGTTTTTGAAATGAATTACTGTGTCAGTTATTGTATTTTGGTGTAATAGAACCTTAAAAATGCTGTTTTCAGCAAAAAGTCAATCCGCAATCATGGAAAATGGCAAAAATGGCTAAGTACAGCTAATTAATATGCGTAAATGATATAAATCAAGTTCTGCAGGTAGCACACTGTTGAAACTTGGTATGCTGGTCAACTGTAATGAGCTCTATCATTTAAAACAATAACCAGATCAATAGCTAATTAAATATGCAAATTAGCTAATTATATATTCAAATATCTAATATGCAAATTAGGTACAATAAATGTGTGTTTTTTTATTCAAATACATTCCTCGAAACACCTGTTATATGTTTTGTCATGTTTAAATAGTGTTATTTTGTTGTTTTCAGCAAAAAAATCAATCCGCAATCCACAATGATGGAAAATGGCAAAAAATGGCCAAGTTCAGCTAATTAATATGCGTAAATGATATAAATCAAGTTCTTTAGGTAGCACACTGTTGAAACTTGGTATGCTGGTCAATTGAGTTTTGAAATCAATCCCGAAAGATTGTTAGGTTGCTTGAGTCCAAGAGAGTCTAACACCGGTGGAAATCCTTTACGATAGCTGATGATATCTGATGACTCGATGGCACTCCGAATTGCTTCCATATATAAGAGCGAAGGTGGGAACTGGATTGAGGAACCAATGATCTGAAATAAAATAGGTACACAAAAATAAAATCACTAAGTATGTTGTGTGTTTTGATCATTTGGTATTATCATTAGTTGAAATAATGATTAATAATTATCATTTATATAAAACAACCATTCAATCATTGAATTTAGTGATAATAACAATATTATTAGTTAATCCTGAAGGAAATCCTTGCTTATAAATTTCCTCCAATATCTAGTCTTTACAAAGTAATCATCTAACAACAATATAAAACAAATAAAGTCTATAATAATTACCATTTAGTACCATATTAATTCCCTTTTAATTCATATACTTAACGAGGGAGGTAGTCAATTGAATGTAATAGCCAGAGACCAACTGTGCACGCACAGACCGTGTACAGTGAAGCGTGGGGCATGCATGAAAAACTGTAAACACAGCTGTTAATTATACTAGTGTTACTCCCATAATTAGATTTCTGTTTACATCTGATTTGTATTTGTACACTAAATTTCTCCCTTTAGCTTGATTAATAAACTTTCTAAATTACATATTAAGCTTCAGTATATATTTGTTATTATAAATATCAACACAAGACATACCTGGACATTGCTTCTCTTGAATAAGATCAGTGATTTCTTCCGCTGTCCAACCAGTCAGCTGTAGTATATCTCAGTGTGTGTAGCGACATGCTTACGTGAGGACCAAAACAACATCAACAGCAGAGTTGAGTAAAAGTTGTGCGGACAGTTTACATCAAATTTAACATGGGTTTCACTTAATGAACTAAAAATCTGATTACATGCCAAGAAAGTGTAGACATTAAACTACCAAATGCTGCTTCGTATTCTGAAAATTGGTGAATATTTAGGGCTGTAGAAGCTATGTCCCGAAATTGATCAAATCCATTGTAACTCTATAGGGGATCAATATTTTGAAGTATTTTAACCTGTACAGGGCAGAGAAAGGTCACAGCTACCATATGGTCCCTACAACTTAGTCCATTGAGTGAAACATGTGGAATGGTCCATTTGAAAACAGGGGTGATTTTCTTCAGTAAGTGCAATAGTGGCAGGGCGGAGATAGTGCAGTTCAGTACACAGCAATGCTGCACGGCTCAAAATAGCATATCTTTGTAAAATAAAATAAAATACTCATCACCTACCTACACTGTCAATATTTCTGGTATAGATGGCTGAAAGTATGAATTCATATTGTGTGAAAAAAATATGCTTCTACCTATTTGCAAAGTATTAATATATCAATCTATAAATAAACTATTTTCTACTACATGGGTACTTGCGGGCAGACTGTGTGTGCATACACTGTGATATGCCTAGTAAAAGTGCCAAGTAAAAAAAACCTGCCTAAGTCACAACGGTATATGTTGTTAAAGTCATTTTAGTTGGATGCGTATACTATTGAGACATGACAACATAGCCATAAGTCTTGTATCAACATAATATTTTATGCTTTAATTGGTTAATAAAAGTAACAAAGTAACAAAACTAGATTGTTTTTTCAATTTTTCTCAAAAGTAGTAAATATGACTTAGGCAATTATTTTATTAAGCTGACGATATTGTGTTACAATAACACACCCACACGATAGTGACCGTACTTTTTAATCCTGAATCTCAGCTAACTCTACATTTATTAGCGGGTTTGTTCCCTGGTGCAGGGCAAGTTCATTGAAAACTAAACGCCCACTTATTACGACGGACTCGATCGAGAAGTACCAAATAATATGCTATATGCTATTCTTTTTTTGTAATTTTGACGAGATTTAATATCACCAATCTAATTTTAAAACAACCCATTTTCTTTGTTTTGCATTTTTTGATTACAGTTCAATGAATGCGTATGTGTTGTTTTGAGAGAAATTAGACGCGAAGTGCAATTAGACACTTTCAATGCACTCAGCGTATTATAGTTTCTTGCTTTCTGATTGGTTCGTAACTACTAAGACTAAGAGTGTTTGAATGTGCCACATGAAAACTAATAATTAGCAAAGTTACCGAAAGAGGAGTTAAAACTTATTAAATGGCCCTCCCTTAGTAGGGTAAATGTATTCATCGCAGCAATGTTATTGATAATGATAAGAGTGGACGTGGAGGGGATGGACAGACGACACAAAACATAAAAAATTGTAAATACTCGTACATTATGAACATTTATACCACACGGGTCCAGTAAGAAGAAGGGGGGGGGGGGGGGGGAATTAAAAGGTTTGGAAAATGGTGAGAGGATCAACGATCATAATTAAGGATATTCATTCTTGAGTTTCACAAACACTATTGCAGGCATATTTAAACTTTATACATGATCAGGAGAAGGAATGGTTTCAAAAGTGCTGACTGTTACGTTACGTATATAAGTCACACCCCAAACGTCGGACAATATTGAGCTACTCATTGAAGATCTATGGGCTATTCCATTTAAAATCCACACCCCCTATGGAAGACGATATCTTAAACTTCCCATGTGAATTTCAAACCTACACGGGTGACTCAATTTGAAAACTATACTCCCTGTATGGACGATGAAGGTCATGTCTTCCATAGGGGGTGTATGGATTTTAAATGGAATAGCCCGTTACTGAACATATCTATAACGTTTTTACAGCACAACAAACAGGAGGAAAAAGAAGCGCGCAATTCAACTACTTTCAAGGATACCAAACTCAAAATAGAGCAGACGGTCTACCTAAGACTAAGAGATATGAAACGTCGTATAGAGCAGACGGTCTACCTAAGAGATATGAAACGTCGTATCTGGTAAGTGCAACCATGGTATAAATCCGGGATGGATCGGGGGTGGTGGGCGAGTGTGGGGGGGGGGGGGTGTGCCGCTGGAGGTTTGAATTGTTGATACACTAAAAAAATGGCTGTTTGACTGTTTTTTTTTCTCGCAATTTGGGACCCATTAATATTTAGGATTTCCAGCACAAATAATACCGTCCTATATGTTATGGAATTTTACAACAAAAGCAACCAACAGAGCGGCACATCCTGTATATCTTATATACACGTGAGTACCCTCCCCCGGTTATCTTCTATGCATATTTTGCGGTGGTGTATGGAACTTGCAAGTAATATAGTCGTTCTTTAACAATTTTAACATTTAAGAATGCATTTTGTTAAAAACCAGTCACCTCGGATGGATTAAGGTTCAACAAATCACCAATTTCTATGATGGTGACAGCTTATCAGTGCCTTATCATAACAGAAATCAAAATTAACAACATTTTCCCATTAATTTAAAATAAACTAGTCTTAAAGAAGATTGGCATAATCAAGGACTTCATTCCGGCTATTTAATGGCCAATTTGACCTTTTGGCGGCAATTGTTGAAACTGAATAATCCTCAAGAATGTCTGAAATGAGCCGGGGAAATGAGTGTCTTCTTCTTGGCATTTCGAGCATAGGCATTACAAATACATTACTAAGTGAATGTAATTCAAAACTCGCGTTTTATAGGTATCTTGAGGATTATGGCGACCGTTTTATCACCACAATCATGTTGGATTCAAAGATTGTTATCCGGATGGGATGGATTATAGCTGAACTTCATAATAGGACTGAGATGGTTAATATTATGTTAGTGTGCATTAGTTTGCGTCATTCGTTACCAACATTTTATACGGCAATACACGTGTTATTTGGACGTCACACAACGACATTAAATACAACGGTGAATTTTTGTTTGTATCTTTCAAAGAGAAAAATGTAAAGATTTATTTCTTTAAGGTTTATCTACATTAATCAATTACATCCCTTACATATATTCACACAATCATGGTTACTATATAGACCTCATACTATTCGTGTATTTAAGCAATACTATTAATTACACAATGTTTCTCGTAATTTTTTTTAAACATTTTTTTAACATTATTTTAAAATTTTGTTATGACATTTTTTTAATTATTTTAAATCATTTTTTCAAAGTATCCTCATATGTTCAATACAAAGTATAATATACATTTCATATCACATTTTTTCATAATATTATTAGTACAATACAGACGATAATTAAAGGGGCACTAAGAGATGTGATAAAAACTGGGATTAGTATATTTTTATAATTGTATTATATGTATGAACTTACACCTATAGGGATTAAGAAAAATCAGCCCTCTTTGTACAAGAAAACGTCGATTCAAAAATGATCGTACAGCCGCGACGAGCATTTTACGTCCGACAGTATTCTTCTGCAGTACGCGTGATACATAACGCGAACCATATTTGCATAGAGGGAGTTTTTCAATAAATAGCGATGATATTGTTTTAATCAAATTTTGCTGTGTTTTTGTTAGTAGAAACAACAATAATGGCAATTTTTAATGTTCATCTTGAATTCTGAAGTAAAATTTTAAACATTTAAAATTTTCAACACCACTTAAAGGTAGATGACCCGATCACATTTTCGTAACACAGAATTATTTCAAACATACGGAGATTTTCATATCATATGAAAGCTCGTATTTTTCTCATCATCATACTGAAATTTGACGGCCTAAATCGGTATAATTACGGAGAAATCGATGAAGTAACGTCGAATTACCGCGAATGGTGGTAACCACCGATATAGTTTGTGTACTACTCAATGGGTACAGTTCACAGCATCTTGTGCGTCTAAAATAAGAACCATTAGAGCTATGCAACTCAAACTTTGGAACACGACTTTTTTTAAGATGACCTTTCATGTAGAATAGAAAACTTCAAGTTGAAAATCGGAACATCTACCTTTAATGTCCCTTTAAATGTAATAACTTGCTATCAAAGTTTAAAATAACTACTATATTTGAAATTACTGACACCTAATTTTCCTATGATTTTAAGCTTATTGATTATTGTGTTTTCTACTTGATTTCCTTCATGATATCCAAATGTATAGCAATGCAAATTCAAAATGTAAAGATAGCATTGTTACGTGATGCAAAAGAGTTTACATTTTTTTTGATTTGACACATAATTTATTTTCATGAACAAAGTTTGATCCAACATGAAAGTAAGCGGAGCTAAACAAAATAATACACTTGTTGTATAGGCCTACTCTTTACGATTCTTAAGATGATACTAAAGTGTCAGCGCAAAGTCGTGTTGTGGTTATACGGTATATGATAAAATATCCGTTTCTGTATTAGAGGCTTAAACTGCTGAAATCTGCAAATTTAGAGCATTTTGGTCCAGAAACACTGGGACTCGTGAGGCAAAGATTATTAACTTCGTAGAAGATAGTGCATCATAACTGATGGATGGCCAAATTTAAAATGATTTATCCAACTTTCATCACCAAAGTGTGACTGGATTTGGAGACGTTATTTTGAACGCCAATTGCGCGCAAATCATACATTCCAACGATCCAAATGATTGTTGATTGCTACTCTAGTAAACCTCTAAAATATAATTATATATAAAAAGAATCATACAATACATCAGTTTGTTATTTTCCATAGGTGTTGCAATATCACCATTGGATTGTACGTGATTTATACATTCTACCAAAACTAAATTCATTGTTGCTAGCAAATATTATACGGGTTCATTATTAAAAAGATTTGCAGTTGCATTCTTCAGTAATTTTTCCTGGGGATCCACCCTAATTATCTAACTAACGCCGTGAATTAATTTAATTAATATTACTATTTTATGTTTATATTATATTTCATATTGCTCGGTCTGGTCCGTAGCTCTTTTTCCTTGATCTTTAAGAAAGTTATTTTACAACTGTTCTTTATAAGTCTTTTCTCTTCAATAAATTGAAACTTTGGACAGATGATGTGCCAGATATGCCCTAGCTCAGACTGTGTAGTCTTAAACAAAACCAATACTAACTACCGGCAGTCAAGTCAAGTTATTAAACAGTTGAATATAGCAACACCAATACTAACTGCCGGCAGTCAAGTCAAGTGATAAAACCGTTGAATAAAACAACACCAATACTAACTACCGGCAGTCGGTCAAGTGATTAAACCAGAGAGATGTTACAACAACACCTCCCGGATAAACCATTCAATGAATTCTTTCTATTCCAGAGACAACCCGTAACAGTGGAAGATGATGGTGACAATTACGAAAGGTTTCTACAGCAACTTTTACAAGAGTATCCCATTGAGCATAGTAGCTTCTCTACTCTTCATAAACAGCGGCTGCCTTTTAAGAGTTATATTGATGCTGAACAGACTAAATATGACCCCTCAAGATATCATGTAAGTTGGATCATAAATCTGTTATGATGTGAATTTGGGGAATTACTCATATTTAACTATGATAACTCGCACCAATCCGAGCTTCTATATATTTTAGAAGCCTCACTTGTTGTCATTTAAAACATGGCCTAAATCAGAACGTATTCAATTCAATTCAAAATTTATTTTCCATCATATCAACAAGGAAAAAACACATTGACAATTTAACAAGTAATATGATGGAGGAACAACTAATGTACTATATAATATATTGATTTACCTCATGGTGTGGCGAGTCAGTTTAAACTGATGTCCACGTATTCGAAATTCAGCCAGCAGGGAGGTCACACTGCGTGTCAGATTTTGTTTTACACAAGAAAACAATGGAGTCTCAGTGTCTGCAATATTTGCTAGAAATAGCTTCGGAAAATGGTCTATTTGGGCATCTCAAAAACTGAGAAACGTGTTATGTAGAATTTTAGAGGAGGGTCATTAACATCTGCAGATCGGTTAAATGTATAGTATTAAACACGTTTTGTGACCAAATTTATGTCGTAAAATGTTAGAAAATTCACGTTTTGAAAATCTGTAATCTTCGAAATTACAGGAATCCTAACTCATTCTAAACTTCACCAAATCATGAAATGAACCCTCGTCTACAAAAAAGTCCATTTACGTATTGCTCTATCTGCTTGGAGATAGCGAAGACCACGCAAACATCATAGCTTCATACAACGGAATGAAATCCGCCATAGAGATTACATAGCGATTTGCACTGCAGTCCTCTGTGTAGGGAGCGTTGACAAAAGCAAGGTCCTTTGGCTATTGTGTTTGTGCATGTTTGTGACGACTGACCCCGTTTAACAATCTTCATAGCTTTCATATAGGGCTTAGGTGACATAACCATTGACTGACATTAGGATTCAAACAAGGCGGGACTAAGTGTTGCCAGTTTAACTATCGCGGCCTAAATGATAACTATTGAAATATCTCGAATGATAAATTAGCATCACAACAGATCCTCGAAATCTAGGATCTATGGTTGGCTACACCTTTAAGTTGTCCCAATATTGGTACAAACGCTACAATGATGGATGTATTCACCATAGTAAAATAAAAGATGCTAAGTGGACTATAGAGGGCGCTAGCTATGTTTCTGTGCAGCTTCCCTGGTAGTATAGATGGTCGTCGGAAACTAATATTTTTGCTAATTTACTGTGTGATATTGCCGATTGTTGTTACTTTCGACCTTTCGTTGCATAATTAGTGAATGACATACGCAGATCACATTCCTGAAACCCCATGACTATTTCCAAACACCACATGTCTCGTTTAAAACAATGATTTAATCCTCAAACCGTTGGAGTTAAAAACTCCAGTTTATTGTAACAATAGTTTTTATATGTTTGGTAATCCCGGTGGTTTCAGTCAACATTGACTTTGGGTACGCATGATCGTTCCAAAAATCACGGAAAAGGGGGGTTTTCTGTATCATGTCCGCGGACATTCCACGGACATTTATGTCCGCGATTTCCCAAAATAAGGGGTGTTTTTTGAAACTATGTCCGCGATTTCCAAAAATAAGGGGTCGTTTTGGAAGCTATGTCCGCGATTTCAACACATTAGGGGTGTTTGTTTTGAGAGGCTATGTCCGTGAGGAAGAAAACAAATAGAATAAGATTTGTTTCATATCAAATTGTCCTGGGAATAGGAAAAAGGGGGTATTTTGAACCAGATGCGTTCGCGTTTTTGCGCAAAAAGGGGGGACATTTAGAAAGTGTCCTTGAAATAGTGAAAAAGGGGGGTTATTTTCAGACAAAATGTCCGCGTTTTTGTGCGAAAAAGGGGGTCAAATTAGTAAAATTGTCCGCGAAACGCCGTAAATAGGGGGGTATTTTAAGATCCTGGAACGATCATGTGTTACCCCTCTGAATATGAAGAGAGAACACCGGGTTGGTAATCAAGTGGCCGACAGGATAATACATGATTAGTTATCATTACCGAAGCCAACGAGGAGGATGTTTATTAAAAAATGTTTCGGGAACATAAGAGGCTCTGTGGTTTACATATGAACAGCTAATGGATCCAGACACAAGTTAAAACTAGCACTGTTCTGGGCTCCGCACTTGAACCCGGAAAACAGTCGTGCACCAGACCTCAACCGACATGTGTTGTAGCGAATTCCATCTAGTATGTAGAGTCTAATCCGTGTATGCTAATATACATGTTAACAAGAATTAAAATAGAGGCGACGTAAAATTATTTGCAAGATTTGTATTTTTTTGAAAAATTCACCAAAATGCTTAAAAAAAACGACAACAAATAACGCCCGACTGACCCTACCTGAGAGGTCCATTTCCCCGTACAACAGGTGCTTTTTTGTCGTTTTATAACCATATATGAGACCTGTCATCACAAAATGAGAGTTAAGTCGGAAAATTGGATTCTGAGGTTTATCCAGATTCAGAATGCCCAGAAAACAAGCTTTAAAATGATATGCAACATGTCATAATTCCTCAATGTATTCCTGATCAAAAATCAAATTGAAAGACAAAAATTCCTTTGTTTTGTATTGATTTTTAGCATGTTCATTAGACCATATCTCCTAATGCACACTGGCGACTTAACGCTCATTTTGTGGTGACAGGTCTCATATTGATGTAATCTTATGTTTGTTTATATTTCCTCGTATAGATGGGGTTATTAGCCTTAATTGCTGGCAGGAGAGATAGAGTTCAACGTAGGTCAAGTCACAATCCAATTTATGAACCACGGCTACGACTGACCGACAAGTTAGACAGGCCCGATGATGGAAATATCTTAGATTGGCTTTTGTACAATACATGAAGTAAGTATTGGTGATAACCAATTGACGATTTGGCACTGAATTCATTGCATGTATACAGGGTGTCCCCAAAAAATGTTAACACTCCGGGCACATAAGATATCTTAAAAGGACTGGAACACACGGGTCTAATCTCGATGTATTATGAAAGCTGAGTAACTAAGCTTTCATTTGCATTTTATTGCGTTCCAATTGGTTATTTAGAACGGGAGATATGCTTCAGCAAACATGAGGAAGCAAAATCGGCTTGGTCCAATCCTCTCAGCATGAAAGTAAAGCTTTTAAAATGCACGAAGCAAGAAGCAACATGATTAAGTCACACACACACACATCAGTTAATCTCTTCTTTGTTCTTTTCAACGCATTCTTTCGATTCTTTTCAAGCTTAAAAGACATATAATTTATGTGGAATATATTTATTTATAAGTATTTTGTCATGAGTTCAAGTTCTATACTCTTTTTCCATGTGCAATGGGTAGCTAGCTGTCAGTAAAGTAGTCTTTAAAATTGAAATTGAAACATTTCATGTTCTTTGTTAAAATGGTCCATCCAATTAAATAAATTAACTAATATTGCACTGAAATAAAACTAGTATTGCTCTGAAATTAACCATAAATCAATTAAAGCTTGAAAAGAATCGAAAGAATGCGTTGAAAAGAACAAAGAAGAGATTAACTGATGTGTGTGTGTGGCTTAATCATGTTGCTTCTTGCTTAGTGCATTTAAAAAGCTTTACCTTCATACTGAGAGGATTGGACCAAGCCGATTTTGCTTCCTCATGTTTGCTGAAGCATATCTCCCGTTCTAAATAACCAATTGGAACGCAATAAAATGCAAATGAAAGTTGATTTACTCAGCTCTCATAATACATCAAGATTAGACCCGTGTGTTCGGGTCCTTTTAAGATATCTTATGTGCCCGGAGTGTTAACATTTTTTGGGGACACCCTGTATAGTGCTGGCATAGCAAGCATATAATAGGACTACTCATCTGTCAGCGCCCATGACAATTCCCTACGAATATGCATGTAGTCAGTACAATGCTAAAATAGGAATCTTTGCGATAGAAACGCATGAAATGTAATACAAATATATGAAACTTTAGTTGATTCAGGATTAAAGGCATAGTATATATAGGTCCACTTTGGCTAATTCACCTTGGGCGAACTAGCTTACACCTGTTCATTTGGTGACAGATGAAAAGCTGGAGAAATCTCAACCTTGAGATATTCCCAAAGGATCTGTCTGGTCAGAGTGGAACTAACTGTTTAAGCTGTTTTTGAATTAATAGTAGCCATGGCAACGATCCCAACTGATATATAAATAGAAGGCGATAATTTGACAAGTATACCCGAAAGCCTTATAAAAATGGCTTTAAAATGTATTCAGTAATCTAGCAAAGTATCATCTGATCAAAAATTAAGATAAGTATCCACTGATGTATTTTTGAAATTGCTTTTTCTGCCGTAGCATATCACGTTGAAGTCCACGGTAGTGTTTGCATTTCGTTACTGTTGCTAAACTTTTTTAAAGATTTAGCAACAGTAACGAAATGCAGACAACAGCCGCGTGGAAAGTGTGAAAACACTTTCCACACGGCAGTTGTCTGCAGATCAGACGATACTTCCAAATGTTCACAAAATGTTTCAAAAATGTTAAACTTATTGAATTTTATCATCATATTTTAAATAACCGTCAGAAATGCGTTAAAGTAAGTACAACATGATTAATATTGGTTCAGTAATTCTTTAAAAATTGGGAAAAGTTTCTAGAAAAATCTGTTTTGTATAATATGGAAAAAGTATAATAATTTCGTCTTATATGTTGTTTTACCTTAATAGGTTGTCATGTGGTGGATAATGATTGAACGTTATACGGATTACACCTTTATCATGTTGGAATCATTCTTTAGATAGTTAACAGAGGCTATGCTGCACACACATGACACATGCTATGATTTATGATAGATTGTACTTTTTCTCGCTTTTGATTATAGTGACATATCAAAGTTGTGGTAGTCGGTAACAAAAACATGTAGCACGGCAGTAACGCCAAATTTTTATTGGTTATACTGACATAACCTGAACAACACTAAAATAGAACTAGCTACTTGAAACATGCCACCTCGTTTAGCAACCTTATAAGCCTTTCATTGCACCGTATGTCAATGGAAACCAGTAGACACAACAGGTGACAGAAACAGTGGTCGTGTGATGAAAATGATGCATGCTGGTATTGCTCAAGAAATCTGCTTTGGCCCTAACCTGCACTGTTTAAAATATTGTATAGTGAACATTTTCTTAAACATCACGAACATCTTACGAACAATTGGAATGCTCCTCGAAAAAAACCTCTGAATTGTATATGAACATCAGTATTAGAATGTTAAGAACTTTAATTTATATTGCACAATGTTCACCCGTTACTATGGTTACTTATAGACTCAGACTCGTTTAATGTATGCAATAAAATGCAATTATTATTATTATGCAACTTTATGGATTAAATGTTCAAAATATATATGGGACTTGATATATCTTTGGACCAAGTCATATGCGGCTGGAACATCCGTAATTTTTATTGCACAATGTTCACCCGTTACCATGGTTACGCCAATAATGCGATTTGATTTCCTAGGCACTAACTGCGATTGAGTAAGGGAATCCTTTCTCAAACAATTGCGAAAGATTTCCCCCTTTCAATATCAGTTAATAGTGTGCATTTCCCTGTTTCAGCAATCCCGTTAAAGATCACCCGATACATGCATTCCCCTGTTTAAAGGCAAAGTTCCACTCTCGCTAGTTCACCCAGGGGTTAACTAGCTTACACCTGTTCACTTGGTAACAGATGAAATAGAGTTAAGATGGAAAAATCTCAACCTTGTGATATTCCCAAAGGATCTGGCTGGTCAGAGCGGACCGGACCTATGGGTTTAAACAAGCCCTTTAAAGATCACCTGATAAAGTAATTTTCCCTATTTCGGCATCCCTTTAAATATTACTCGATAAAGTGCATTTCCTTGTTTAAATCTTCCCCTTTAAGAGATCACACGATAACGTACGCGTCCATGTTTCAGTAATCTCTATAAAGGTAAGTTCGATGCAGATCTTTGGAAAACGTTAACGTAGGTTTCCGTTTCCGCAATCTCTTTCAAATGGACTCAACAACATGGGCTACGTTACACTGGTCAAGCACTACCTTTCTCAATGACGTAAACATCTCTTTATCAGTGCTCCTTTTAAATATCTCTCAATGACGAACAATTCCCTGTTATAGCGCTCCTTTCAAAGATATGTCAATGGTGAACATTTCCCTGTTCCAGCTCGACGAACATTTCCCTGTTCCAGCACGACGAACATTTCCCTGTGCCAGCCTGACGAACGTTTCCCTGTTTCAACGCAATGAACGTTTCCCTGTTTCAGCGCTACCTTTATTAAAGATCACTTAAAACGTACGTTTCCCTGTTCTAGCACTCCCTTTAAAAATCACTCTATAACGAACATTTCCCTGTTTCAGTAAACCCTTTAATGATCGCTCAGTAACGTACGTTTCCCTGATCCAGTGCTACCTCTGTTGATCAATAACGTCGTACATTTCAGTTTTCAGTGCTCCCCACTATATCCCTCAATGTTCCCCCTCATTTACATTTTGGACCATAATGTATGTTTCCCTGTTCCAGCACTTCCTTTTAAGATCACTTTATAAGGAACGTTTCTCTGTTATCATTCTTGCCTAAAATATCATTTTAGTTGGTTCCCTACATGCCTATTCCTGTTGAGCTCCTACTACAACAGGTAAAAAGCTCCATCAACGCATCGAAGTAAAAACCATGACCTGACCTGCATAGAATCGGCTCTTTGGTGCTCATAAGTGCAATTATTTTACCGTAACATACCGCAGACATGCTACTGGCAGCCATCAATTAATCATTAATTGATTAATTGAATTTGTTTAATTTATCTAATTAATTGTATTAATTTATTTTTTATTTATAAATGTATTAATCAACCAATCTTGGAATAACATTATTTGCTAGTTGTAAATACCAATAAGATGTATGTATGGTAGTGTAATTCACTCGTGTAAAATTTGTAAATATTTTAGATTAAATTATTTCAATGTGCAATATAATGTCCAAATATTTTGTCTATTATAATCCTTTTATCTAAAAGGTTAAACAGGGTGTATCAATAACAATGTTCACGGATTGAAACGTTCCTTCGACATGATGTAAACCATGAAATTGTAGTTGTTTGTACAAATCTCATCTTGTTCATCTTCTGAAATAATGAAATTAATCGACTGAAAAGTAAGCAAAATGTGACACATTGTTTAATTACCATTACAAAGGGATTTACACAGTTAAGACATGACTGTTTGGCATGATGAGAGAGAGTGGGTATAAATTAGCATTGCCTGTATCTGAAATGTATTATGACACTGCTATGTTAGATGAGACAATATTTAGACAAAAGCGGTTAAAACTCTAATATGTGGCAAAATCTAGTAGTTATAACATATCATAGCACATCAAAAGATCACAACAATAAAATGACCTGAAGACACTTGTTTCTTGATCAATTGCATGCACTCAAGAGTCATTCACATTGGTGAAGGAGAATTTGTCAGGTTCACAATTATAAGTTCTGAATCAATTGCTTCTTATGCTAAAGTTTTGTATTGAAATTAAAAATGAAATTTAAGCGTCAATTCAAAATAGATATATTAGTTCTCTTTGTTGATATTTAGTTCTTTTAACAAAGCCTTCCATCGGTGGCCATAATTCGCACTCAATTTTATCATGCTATATTAACAGTAATATATTTTAACGTTTTTCCTATGTAAATCCTATTAGAATGATGAAAAACGGGGTCAGCTGACAAAACTTGTGTCACATTTTGCTTATTTTCAGTTGAATAACTTTCATTATTTCAGAAGATGAACTAGATTAGATACTGATATAGAATGTTCATTTTACTGATCCAATGTAAAAGGTACTCACGTGTACGTTTCGGATACGACTGTATCCTTTGTCAACACTTTTGATTGTGATGATCTTGACGACTCATGACGCTTTTTGCAGTCTTAGAGTTGCCAATTGATTTATCATCTGGGGATTTTTTACCAGATGATAACAGATCATCAAAAACGTGAGTGAGGAAGTACTGCCCCTCAATGACATGAGTGATTAGATACCAAAGGATACAGTCGTATCCGAAACGTACACGTGAGTACCTTTTACATTGGATCAGTAAAATGAACATTCTATATCAGATTACAACCAACGATCCTTATGAACCTTTTTGGTAATAGATTAGATACTCTTTATACAAGCAACAACAGTGTTATGGTTCATTGAAACATCAAGGTCAGGGCCGTTTCAAACCATTCACAATTAATTTTGCTTCACCCTGTACAGATGTTCATTAAAGGCATATTATGTGATCTTTTCCAGAGAGTGCCCTCTATTCAAGATTTTTTAGCAAGTAGATTTTCTAGCAGATTTACATTTCTGATCATAAATCATACATACATTCCAAGTTACAGAGCGATACGATTCCTAATTACCTCAAAATCATGGTTTTAGAGTGAATTTAGAGTGAAAATATAAACTGTCGTGTTATCCCGACAGTTTATTTTCACTCTAAACCATGATTTTGAAGTTATTAAGAATCGTATCGCCCTGTAACTTGGAAACTGAAATGTACATCTGCAAGAAAATCTGCTTTCAATTTTTTTCGATGTTGAGGGCGTTCCCTGGAAAGATCACATAATATACCTTTAAAGACTAAGTATGTTCCTAAGTGATTTCCATGGTGATTTTGGAGGGAAAACTCCTTGACTCGGCTGGATAATACATGAAAAAGCACCATACATCACGAAACATATAGTTATAATAAATCAATGTCAAGTGATTTTTATTCCAACAAAAACAATTTAATCAGAGATATAAAAATTCAAAGTTTAGACCTTCCGAGAAAGGGAGTCGTTACTGTGAATTTGTTACTTTTTATTTTAATCGGAGATATATATAGGTATATTGTGCATATCAATGACATCTTATTTGTTATAAGATGTGAAAGAAAAAAAGTTGCACTGATTTGATTGCTTTGCTTTGTGTTATCCAACGTTAAATCACTCATGCAGTTTATGCATAGGAAAAATGCGTCTTAAAAGTCTTATTTCCAACAGATACTAATGAGGTTAATGACATGAGTGATTAGAAATCAAACTGGTTGCACTAACAATCATGATACAAACTACTTAATTTTTTATGTTTGATGTGTCAAATAACTAGGAAAAACGTTCCGATTTTGATTAGCTATTGATATCCAAGCATTTAAGGCAACAACTAACACCTGTTCTACGGGTAAACAGACGGAAATTCAAACAGACCTCTCAGGTAGGCTTGGTCAGTTTTGTTGTTGTTTTTTCGTTCAAAATAGCCGTGAAATTTTGAGAATTTTCAGCGTTCTTTACAAATTTGCAAACATTTTCAAAAAATTCCAATTTCCTGTTTTTCAAAGTCGTACCAAACTACTAAATTCTTTAAAAAGGAATAAGTCTATGTCGAGAGATTAAAAGTTGGCGCCAAAAAGACACAGTTCTGTTTCACGACTCGTATAAACATTGCCTTTCCGGTTTAGCTTTATGTATATAGTGGGTTGTTGATGTACTATAGAGCACTTATTCATTTGTATTTTGTTGTTTAGAAAGACTCTCGAGATATTTTAATGATTGTGGGGCGTGTATATATCAAATTATTAATTCTAAGAATTTAGTATCTGAAATTGTACATATTTCTGGTAATTCTGTATATTTAACTGACGCACAAATAAACTGATTTTTTTCTTTGAACAATCATCATTTATTGATTTGAGCTTTATTTCAACACATTTTCTTGTATGAAATTAAGATATTGTACAGGTTGAGTCAGAATGATTTTTGGACCGATGTTTACAATTTTTTACCTGGCAATTAGTGTATACTGAGAAAAGTATTGCGGAATTCATATGAATTGTTATATCCTTCTCAACCACAGAAATGTTGATTTTAATTTTTTTCCTCATCAAATTAAAAATTAAAGCTGTGATTTGGAGAGATGTTATTATCATTAACATTCATTTTCCAGCTTGCACATCGAATTGGTTTGGCCACAAGGTTATATTGGAATGGGAAAGTTTAGAATCCACATGCTTACTAAAGTAACTCTGGAACAAATAAGTCAATCATTCCATATGAGGGCCACCAATTAACACTTCGAGGGTTGAGCGCCAGAAGACCGTATCTCAACTTTTGGGCAAAATGAGATTTTGGTACCAAAATAATCCATATAACCTAGATTTTCAGAACCATAAAGAGATAACTCATAAACACTCTTAATTTGACTAAAACTAGAGTTACAAGATGCTACAGTGTATTGTAATGAGTCCCGAATATTTGAAAGTTGATTATCTCAGAATAGCATTTTTTGAGTTACGGCTTTCTGGCGCTCAACCCTCAACTTATATCTCATATCTGCTATTCATTTTAGTACGAATCTGTGATGCAGTCACATCTGTACTGTACACGTTTCAATCAATTCGGTTGAAACTTAAAACTGTGGTCAATAAGGCTGTGAATGCACAGGTAGTTTCGTACACGGGTACCCGACCCGTTTTTCGGGCGGGTACCCGAAAAAAAACACTAACTTTTTTTTTATACAAAATGACACATAATGGGGTCAATAGAGGTCATTTGGGGACAAATTTGTACTAAAAAAAACAAACTTATAATTTTTTTAATTTCGGGTTTTCGGGTACCCAATTTGGTACCCGGAATAGCGGGCGAGTACCCTGGTTACCGGGTATAAGTCACAGCCTTAGTGGTCAAACATGATTTAGAGTATGTCCTTTGCAAGCTCATTCCTTCAAAACGGTACCATGGATATACCTTAATTGTTCACAAACTATTGCAAACTTAACAACCTATAACATATCCAATTTACATTTGTTCTGATAATGGCCTATATTGTTATTAATTCTGACTCACCCTGTAGTTTAAGAACACGCATTCAAATATGTTTTCCAAATATTGGAGATGACCTTGCTATTATTTTCAAAAATATATATTTAGGTTTTTGAAAGTGTATTTGATCAAAAACAAAGAGTAATTACATGTAGGCCTACAGGGTGTCCCAAAAATGTTGATACCTTTTTAAATCTTTGTACCTCCAGTAAAATAAATTGCAGTATAATTATAACTAAAAAATTGGATATACACTGGGCTCAAAACAAAGGTCAGTTACCCAAACACAGAGCAGAATATTGAACTCTTACCATGGTGCTCTTGTTCCCCAGACCTCAATCCGATTGAACAACTGTGGGATGAGCTCGGATGACATGTTTTTGCAAGGGTCAATCCGCCTTTTAATGAACAAACACTCAGAGCAGCTCTACAGGAAGAGTGGAACAATCTCCCCAAGCCTGCATCAGAAACCTGCTGGACAGCATGCGTAGCAGATGCACTGAGTAATTCCAAGCACATGGTGGACACACACACTATTGATGTCTGTGTTAGGGTAACTGACATTACCTTCATTTCAATTTGTTTTGACTTCTTCACGTGCCTTAAGCTCTATGTTGCCGAAATTTCCAGGCTGTGACATGTGATACAGCAAGTGGTTCCATGCCAGTGTATTTGTCAGTTCTGTCAGTAAGGTACCGTTTGGATATTGACATGTCATTAGATTAGAGTATTGGAGTAATCCTGATGTGTGTCATTTTGGTTAATTTTGATGGACAGATTTTCAAGACATGATCATGTGAAAAATGATAAGCTTCTTTTTGTGCCCAGTTAAAAAGACTTGTAGAATTATTTTGATAACAAACTTACAAATTACAGCTCTCTGTGTTGCGAAAGTGGAGAAGAACATTTTCTGAACTGTAAAATTGCACTTTCATATAAATGCGTAAAGTATTATAATGAGCTTAATGAAGTGAAGGGACGAGAGGGGAGAGGTAGAGAAGAGCAAGAACAGGTTTTCCATGGTGATTCTTTTGAATTCCAGATTAAAATAATCCTTAATATGAACATTATTAATGTTGTGCACAAAAGTCGTAAGTGAAAGTTTGTTTGCAAAAATTCACATGGAATGTAAAGAACATACAGCACATGATTACAGCGACAGTATACCTGGCGTCAGAAAAGGGTCAAGTTTGGTAACAAGATAATTCTACCAGTTTTCTCTATTCAAACATGTTACAGTTTGGTACTGCGAATTATTTTAAGAGATACAGTTTTAAAAAGGTATCGTAACTTTTGGGACACCCTGTACTATGGGAAACGCCTTCCTATAATGTATCTGGATGAAGACCACACAAACAAGCAAAATGTACGCCAATGTGGGTCACTAAGGTAACATAAAAGTCAAAAAGTGGACTTTAGGTCCCAGATTCTAGACTGTACTAGGAACACCCAGTATCGTGTGATACTGGTACAAAGTCAGTGTTCCAGTATCGGATGAAACTGGGACATATAAAATGTACCAGTATCGGGCGATACTGGAACAAAACTATGTACCAGTATCGTTCAATACTGGGACGAATTACACTGGTAGCATACGTTCCAGTATCTGGCAACTTTTATGTTTTAGTTAATGTTTGTTAGGCTATTGTTCACATTTACTCTTTATATACAACAACAACAAAATGATATTATTGAACGATACTGGTATACCAATCTGGGACTTGAAGTACACTTTTCCCCATAAAAGTTCACAAAGGTTGGTTAATTCCATGATAAACAATTACCAATACCCATATGTGACCCAACACAAGGAAATAAGACATAATTCGGTACATAGAATATTGAGTTATTCATATAATGATAATATGTGTAAGTTAATGCGCATGTTGGTAACAAAGTTCATGTTACATCACATTCTAGCATAAGTTATGGATGATTGAGAATCACTGTCTCTAAACATCAAATACATATATCGTCAAGTTATGGACCTTTAAAGGTTTTGTTGAAAAAAATCAATGAAGTAATAAATGAAAATAATTAAATATTTCAAAATGTAGTTTAACTCTTTATTATCATGAATCATATATTCTTGGTATAATCTACATATAATAATATCCTCACCACCATATCCTCCATTACAAGACACTTTTTATGACTGTGCTGCGCCTGTCCAGATTTCAAAATTATGCACAGTAAAGTCTAGAACCAGGAGATATTTGTGCCAAAAAAGTAAAAAATTAGCTCCTGGTTCATGCACTTATTTGGAGGCTTGAGCACGGATGTTTGATCCCACATAATTTGTCCGTTTTATTCTGAGAACACCGTAACTTGCTGGCCCGGTTCTGGTTTTAACTGATTCAAGTACCTGAATATACTGGACATCTTTTGTAGAAATTTCAGAACATTTGTTGGTCCCAGTTCTGAGAAATAGAGCTTTGAATATTATTATTTACTATAATAGCACCCTCATCGGCCACATTTCCCATAGAGTTACATGTAAAATGTGTGTCAAGTAGAAAATGCCGATAATTTAAAAAGGGCTCGAACAATTTTCTTGAAATTTTCACCGTATACTCGTATTTATTAGCGCTACCTAAATCAGATCAAACCATAAATGGGCCACTATGTAATCTTTTTTTATCCCATAATTTTAATTATAAAGCGGACAGTCAAACAGCCGTGTGAGAATTGGCTATCCTTTTGTTGTTGACCAGGGTTACATAATACAAATTAGATTTAACGGTATAAACAATATTATGAATACAATGTTCTTTTTAATACATTTAATACTGTACTACTCTGTGTCAAATTAAGTTGGGAGGTAACTCTTTGCCTCATCCTAAATAACATGTACAACGCCAACGCAATGGCGTTTGCAAATCGCAACCGAACAATCAACTCAAATAAGAGTGTCAGCTATGGCACAAACATAAAGTGCCTGGGACTGGATAACATGATGACAACACCTTGAAGTCACAAAGAGTATACTGCAACTCTATACTGTGCTATAGCTTAATCAGTTCCTAATTGGCAAAGCCGCCTAACAGCAGTGAATGAATACAGAAGGACACACGTACTGTGCATCATATCCTGATGCGTTCATGCAACCAAGCGTGTGTTTTCACTTCCAACCGTGGACGCACAAACAAATTCTAACCAGCTAACCGTGGACGTCTCGCCATTGGGGACCGTCCACAGTTCCTGACTAGGGGCAATAAGCTCTATGGGGCAATGGGCTGCATTATACCCAAAAATGCATTTAAAAGCAAGTTTAAAAGGGTCCTCAGTCACAGGTAGCAATACCGTCCACAGTTGGTAGATACATTTTTTTAAATGTGTATGTCTGTGTAACTTATACACAAAAACGTCCTTGTTATGTCGGTTAACATTTGATACACACCGTCTTCGGTTGGATAATTCTAAACTACGTCCACGTTTGGAGGCGATTTCACGTAGGTGTGACTGCGTGTGTGTAACGCCCAGAGAGATAAAAACATAATATTTCTCGCCAATTTTAACTGAATAAACTATAGGGATTTCATCCCTTAGACCAAATCATCATAAATAGGACGTTGTGATGTTCAGTTTGCAGTTTTTTGCTGGCATGCAAATGAACGTTAATTCTGAAACGTTCCAAGGCATTTATGATTCAAACTATAACAAAACAACTGTCCTGTTGCTTTTATATGGACCAGTGGCGTATCCAAAGGTACTTTAAGGGGGGCACAGTGCCTCCTATAATTATGCGGTCGTCGGTACATCAGGGTCATAAAAAAGATAAGAGAGCGAGAGAGAGAGGAGAAATCTGACAAATTATAAAAATGTAAGGAAATTTTCAAGTTTTGGAGCCTTGAAACTGCTTAGAAATGTCCTTAGAGAGCATCTAATTCCAAAATGTCTCCCACACCATATACAAATATCATCGGTACAATTACTGCATGTTGCGACCCTGTTTCAAAAGCTGGCTATGGGACTGATATGGATTAGTTATACCAGCAGAGTATACACATCAATCAGGTAATTGATATTGTTCAACTTATAAGCTCTCTTATCTTTATTTATAGGTCAAATGTAACTAGTAAATAAGTTTTATTTAAAGGTAGATGTTCTAATTGCTGGCCTGATTGATATACAACTTGATGTTTTCTATTTTACATGGAAGGTCATCCTTAAAATTGTCACATTCCAAAGTTTGAGTTGCATAACTCCAATGGTTCTTATTTTAGTAGCACAATGTCACATAAAATTTGCCCTTTGAGTTGTACACAAACTGGCTGGTGGTTAACCACCTTTGGCAGTAATTTACCATATTTTAGCCTATAATTTCTTAATGGAACATTTCTGGCCCCTAAGATTTTACAGACATAATGAGAAAAATATGGGGATTCTTTTGATATCAAAATATCTTGATGTTAAGGGAAGTGTCAACCCTATTATTTTGATGATCAACTTTTGCTTCTAAGTTTGAGAATATTGAATAAAAGTACATAAAAGTATACATTTATAGAAAGGAAATTTGATAAGGAATCCGATGGTGATATCAATGTGATACCAAATAAATTAAATTTTGAGAAATGAACCAAAAATCGCTTTTTTTACCCCAAATTTTTCAGACAGCGTAACTATAAAATAAAAAATGGTAACTTGTTCTAACATTTTTCGAAACAAAACAATTTTGTCTAGGAGGCAATTTTTTCTTTTTCCAAAATAAGGCTTAGTTTTGGAAATATTGCTAAAAACATCGGAAAAGGGTAAAAGTCGTGTTTTTTTGCATACATTTCGCTAGAAATGGATGCATATCTCGAGTTTAAAATCCATAATCGAAAAAATAAAAAATTGCCTCCTAGCGCTGAATGTCCTCTACACAATGGTAGTAAAAGCTTACCTGATAGTTTGATATATTTTTAGTTATGTTGTCTGAAAATTCGTAAAATTCCTTCAAATTTGAACTTCTAGAAAACATCGATTTAGTAAAAATATTGACCTTTTTCACCATTTAAAGCTAAATATTCTCGGAATACACGGGCGTGTGACCTAAAAGGCGAGTATACTATTATGAACAATCAAAATAAACTATCAGATTAAATTTATATTGTCACAATGTGAAGAAATTGGAAGAAAACTGAAATTTAAATGATCATAAGATTGGCCTTTGTTTACATTTTTAGGCATTGTTTTGCGCTCTTTTGTTTTCGCGTCTTCGTCGCGGATACTAAACGGCGCGTCTAGTATTACGCACGGGAAGATTCAGCGCGCGACGCAATGATCGCACAGCTGTCGCAGCATTTGAAAAGCGCGGAACCCCGCTTAATTTCCCGCCAAATAAACATGCGCCTTTTCCTGACTCAAACTTACCAAAACAACAATTTTAAATCACCCAAAAGAACGGGAAATAATCGCTTCCGATTAGAACTTATGATGGTAATGATAGAATACATATAAAAGTATAAAATAATAGAGAAATATGAAATTCAATTTTTGAAACAAGTGCCGGGTTGACACTGCCCTTAAAACAAATCATAGCCCCCAAAAAATGATCGGAACATACACCTTTAAGTCATCAAAACAAAAACTCACCAGGCTAAGAAGCACATAACCTAGTCTGAGAGGATAATACTGTTCTCATTTGTTACAATCTAAATAATACAATTCCATTCAATGAAATAATTGAATATCAATGCTCATTAATATCAAATTGTGCTTATTCTTATGACTTAGCATTCTTACATGACTATTCTCAATTAGCTGGAACAGATTAAAGGGGCATTGAGAGATATGTATGGGAGTGTGCCCTCAATTTTACCAACATTCGCCATTCATATATATATATCATATAAAATTTCATGATTTTCTTTAATAGTGATGATATGATCATATCGAAACTAGGTGCTGAATTCGGAAGTTATGCGATCGTGTAATACATGCATACTTTCACGGCAAATCTCAACCCGGAAGTGCCGTTATTTGCTTATTTTGCATGAAGGCGATGTTGAAATTGTATGACATTTTAGATTTGGGCTATGTTGATACCCTTCACAGAGGTATTGATGGTGCATGATTTTTAAGAACGACGCATACTACCGATGTAGGTGTGTAGGGTATAACAGAATTATGCCGCTCATTTAGTATATCGATACATCTCTCAATGCCCCTTTAAAGATTCAAAGCAAAGAAATTCGCTCCATAATTTGTTTATTACATCCAACTGAACTTTTTGAAAGCTTATAATCTAAAACATTAAAAAACCAAAACTACATTTCGGTACCTATAAAAGCTTTATTTCTTTGTTAAAATAATTCACAATCAAAAATCATAAACAAATTTGGATAGAGAAAATGTGTAGAATTAATTTGATACTTAGCTTACAGTTAACAGCTATTTGTATTGCTAAAGTACAGAATGAAGGGTAGCGAGAGAGGTAGTGAAGAGAAATAAAGTTTTCCGCTGTAATTCTTTTCAAATTTCAGATTGAAACTATCCTTATTATGAACATTTATAATGTTGCGCACAAAACGTAATAAGACATTTTGCAAAAATTCACACAAAAGGAGTCCATCAAGTTGCACAATGATATGGTATTATGAGGTATGTCACTGAACCTTTCAGCTTGTGTTTTTTATCAAGGGGCCTCAGAAAAAGGGTTCACGATTGGTATCAAAATAAAGTTTTCTCTATCCAAATATGTTTTCAGTTTGATATTGCAAGTTATTTTATGAGCGATACAAAGCTTTAGTACTTAGTTCATCTTACTCTGCGCAGTGACATTAGAGCGTATTTAAGTGACTCAAACAGTGCTTACTTGTGAGTGCCAGGATTCATCTTTGACTGTGTTGACAGTTGGCATTGACGCAAACGTATTACAACAATATAATGATGTGCAATCATTCGAATATGCTCTTACTACGTCCAGGGCTGGTACTACAGATTTGTTTCACCAGTCAGTCAGGCATGTAACTTACAAGAAATACCTGGCCAACATAAATTCCACCAGCCAGTGTAACGCACTAGTATTACACTGTGAGTTTGAAACATTTTACCCGCCAGTTAGGCGGGTACTTTTGTATTTTCACCTGCCCAACACAAAATTTACACGCTATGAGCAGGAGGGCGGGTGCTATTTCCAGGCATGCTTACGTCATTGCACAGAGTAAGACAAATAATGTACAAATATCAACAATGCACTCTTCACAACATTAATCCCCGATCGGGAATGGATGACTCCCAACTTTTAGCCATGTGGCCTATATGGTCGCTATGGGTTACACTGACTTTTGGGCCTTAATGCTTGTAAGCAGATTTTCTTGCAGATTTACATTTCTGATCATAAATCATAAATATATTCTGAGTTACAGAGTGATACGATTCCAAATTAGAACAAAATCATGGTTTAAAGAGGTTTAAAATAGATTTTCCTGCTGCAGTAGTTTATTTTCATTCTAAATTCACTCTAAAACCATGATTCAGAAGTAATTAGGAATCGTATCACCCTGTAACTCAGATTGCATTTATGATTTATGAAAATCTGATTTAAAAAAAATTTCAAGGATAGAGGGCGTCCCGTGGAATAGATCGCATAATATGCCATTAACCCTAACACTCCCGGTGGATTTTCCAATGAAATTTTTTTCAAGCAAAAAAAGCACACACAACAAGAGGTGCCCCGGGGTTTGAACCCACGACCTCTCGGTTATAAGTCGAACACTCTACCAACTGAGCCACGGGGGAAGCTATGCTGGGCGAGTGTATTCGCCCAGCTATGTAGCCCGGGGCCATTATTTCACCCCAAAACCTCAGCGGGCGGTGGAACCGACAGGCTGGGAAATGGGATTTCATGGGGTGCAGGGCTGTAAGGGTTAATCAAGGTAAAATTAGAGAAAAAAAGTGAAAATTAAAAAGAAGAAAAAAAAGCGTTCCTTAACCCTAACACTCCCGGTGGATTTTCCAACAAATTTTTTTTTTCAAGCAAAAAAAGCACACACAACAAGAGGTGCCACGCCCCGGGGTTTGAACCCACGACCTCTCGGTTACAAGTCGAACGCTCTACCAACTGAGCCACGGGGAAGCTATGCTGGGCGAGTGTATTCGCCCAGCTATGTAGCCCGGGCCATTATTTCACCCAAAAACCTCAGTGGGCGGTGGAACCGACAGGCTGGGAAATGGGATTTCATGGGGTGCGGGGCTGTAAGGGTTAAGGAAACAAACTTTTATATTTTAACTTACGTCACAAAACACTAATTATTCATTTTGAATCAAAACAAAATTCAATAAGGCATTGAGGGGTATTCTGCCCCACTTTCATCAAAATTAATTTTGTTTAGATTCAAAAGAAATACCAACTAAAAGTACAAAAATCATGTGACAAGGATTTGCGTCCTGTGATTTTGTGCACTGAACGTGCTAAGAGATAGAACAATTAACGAAAACCCACCTTCACACATAGTTTTGCATACCGTACTTTAAACATTTTAATAGCACAACCATATCAATTTTCTTATTCTTTTCACATTTTCTGCTGTATAAAGACATTACACAACATTAATATTTAAAAAAAAGATTAGTAATTCAAATTTGGTCGAAAAACTATTGAAATGTCTTCAAAAATAGTGATTTTCACCATATTTAAAAAAATGCAGGCAGGTGACAACAAAAAAAACCACCCTGTTCTACAGGCAAATGGACCTCTCAGGTAGGGTCGGTCGGTCGGTCGTTTTGTGTGTGTTGGGATATGCTTGTGATTTTTCAGCAATTTTTGAAGTTTTCACATTTGTTCCAATATATTTCAAACATTTTCCACAAACAAACAAAATCAAAATTTACCAAAGAAATCACAAATCTGCAAATAAATTTGTCACCTCATGGGTGTGCAGTATTCTTTCCATAAGCTGGTACAACTGTACAACTACTCTTTGTAAAAGTTAATAAGAGAAAAGAAGGGTTTGATGGATGGAAGATTATCAAACAATCGTTTTCTTTTTTTGGCATAAGTAAACATTTTTAAATGGATTAATTAATAAATTGACATTATCTATGAAGTAATTGAAGTTTTCAATACATAATTCAGCTTCAATAAAAATATATATATCAAAAAGTCAAACTCTAAAAAAACTATTTTTCCATCATACATGTACTTATGTTTTTGTACATGTACTTGGTAAAATAAAAGGATGATACATTCCACATAACAACAACAAATTGAATCTTGGTTACCATTTAAATTCATAACAGATTTGATATAAAAGCAGGTGTTTATTTTAGAGAAGACATTTTGAATTAAACAAACCTGGTCCAAGCAATTTGCTTGAGTCTGTCCCACCAGGACCAACAAAGGGGTGTCAGCATTTACCAACTATGTACATATATGTAAATAAACAAACCTTCTAAGCTGCAACATAGGAACATCTTCGGGTGATGGGATAGGTTGTCCAAAGTTGCTCCACCATTTAGATTCACTGAATGGTATCAAAATAATTCCAAAACGTTGTCGCTATACAATTTACATAATTTGAGTTGTGAAGCACTTTAAAAATGGTGGCGCGAGTTTGTGACACTCTGTATGAAATATAGTGGACAGGTTTGTGATTGATGAACTTGTAATAGGCGCTTAATCGACCTCCCTCCTAATGCTTATTACATACTAGCTGGTCCCACGTCGTAGGAATCTTAGGTTGCTCGAGTGGACATGTATTAATACAAATCGCTCACAGCAACTTGACAGATCGAGGCGACCAGTCGCGCACGAGTTGGATTGAAGTCAACTGCAGCGATCCCGGTATAGCGCCCTGTCCCAACTTTTGGAAAGTCATGTGAGGTCGCGGCTGACTTATTGCATTCGATTGAACAACAAATGATGTAAGTTACGTCATCGGAAGCGACCTTAGTATGTTATCAGCATTAGAGTGGGGACAACAAACTCTCATCCTGGTTTGAAAAAGATTATAAACCAAAGCAAGTATTGTCAATTTCAAAGTTTCCCTGCTGGTCAACTTATAGAACAAAAATGTATTGAATCTGTACAGTGACTAACATATGTTCTACATGTGATGTGAGCAAGCAAAATCAGACAGAAGTCGGAAATATTGATTTTGAGTTATAACCAGACAACCCGACAAAGGATATAATTTCTTGTGTTCTCTTGTTATGAAATCGTATCTTTTGAGTGAATTGTCCATTCTAATTGAGGTTTTCTGCAAAACGTTGCATTGCAAATGAATGGCAATACAATCAAGTAGAATTTTTTTAAACTTCAAACTGATTTTGTTTGATCACATTACATATGACAATAGGTGAGGCAACTTGAAAAAACTCCTTGCAAGGAATATTAATTAATACTGATGTCTTGTTTTAAGGAAAGCTGTAGTTTTTTGGCATCTATTTCCCCCAAATATTTCTCAGGGAGCATTTTTCACGACTTTGTCATTGCCTTGCAAGCTTTTCTCTGATCTAAACTTTTTGTATCAGCATAATCATTCCATTCAATACACAATAGTCAAAAAGTAACTTATCACATTATTGATACCCTCATTGCTATTAACGAAGCTAATGCTGAATGACTAGCACAAAGTATAATATCAATTTGTGCACTTGACTTTGCTTTATGGTCCTTTGAAACAATTCCCACAAGTCCTATGCGACTGGCGTGTAACCCATAATAGCCATATAGTGCAACTGCAAGGCAATACATCATACATTGCACATTGTGCGTTCAACATTCGGATGAATGATCAAGAATTTATAGAATTGTAACACAAAGGAAAAGCAAAATGTGTGAAAAAATTATCTCAAGAAGACGAAATATGGAAGCACCATGACATCCCAGGTCTAAATTCCAGTTGATCCCAGTTGAAAATGCTGTCCATATTCCATATCAAACCAACTGGTTTCCTGTTTTGAACTGGAACTTAACTTGGTTTCAAAACCAATTCAAACACCAGTTGAAAAGCTGTCCATTTTCCATATTTAACCAACTGGTTTGAACTGGATCTTAACTGGTTTGAACTGTGTTTAACTGGATTTTCAACTGGTTAACATGAAACCAGTTCAACTAGGCTCAACTGGAATTTAGACCTGGGATTGGTTCATAATAACCTTGGCATCTTGCAATTGGGCAAAAAAAGAAAGAAACCATGTTGTACGGGCAAACGGACCTCTCAGGTCGGGTTGGTCTGTTTTTTCTTCTTGTTGTTTCTTAATTTCCCTTGAAAATGACCGTAAAAATCACAAACAATCGGTTAAAATTGAATATGGAAAAACAATTTAGGGTTGGTATTCATTTGCAAGTGAACAATGTTTCACCGATTTCTAAAGAAATGGGTCGGTTGGGCCCGTACAACAAGATTTCTTTTTTTGTCCCCTTACTGCTAATCACAAGGGATTTAATTTCGCGAATTTAAATACCCACTAAAATAGCAGTAATTTAAAATTTCGCAAAATAAAGTATCCTCGAAATAAAGTTACTACCGTAGCTAGAAGCCCATTACAGTGATGCCTTTACCTCAAGTGCACCAAAATACTTGACTTCAACTATTTATCAGTTGTGACAGTTTTTCTGCATCAGTATTTCCAATGCCTTATATCTAACAGGACTCGATGGCTTAGGCCAAGTAATATAAATACCATGTTTCTCGTCCCCGCGCGCATCAATTTTGGACGCCGCATCAATACTTTTGCCATTTACTATTTTAAAAAAAACACCTTTAAAAAACCCAAAATAAACGGTTTTACGATTTACAAATTCGATCAAAATGACTCCTGTATTATCACATTCTTACATTTTTACAACGGTATAACCATGGTATCGGGTAGAGTAGGCCCTATACATACATAGTAAACTTATTATTTTTAATATTGTAGATTCATGGCAAATCGTGTGTGCGCCACTGCCACACCCATCTTGGAAAAAAATAGGAACAATATCAAAAATAGTAAATAGTAAATCCCCCCCTCACCGACTTTTGAAAAATGTCCGGACGAGAAACATGTTATTTATTTCACTTGGCTTTAGCCCTTCGCTAGATGAAGTTATCAAGGGAAAATGTTTGATATGAGTCTTAGTCTTTACACCTGATCCCCAACAATACTTTGTGCTTTGGTCCTGATATACGCCATCCCATGACTACGCATGTGCAACATCATGACAGCATCACTTTCAAATACCTTATGACAGATCTTACACTCTAAAGGATTAGCCGGGGATTTTGATTTCTCCCTCTCAGCACTCCTTACATGTACTTCCTTCTCTTGTTCCACCTGTGACTTGGCAACAGACTCCAGTGCTTCCTTGAGGAACTCTCCATAGGCTTTCATGTTCCTTATTTGATGGCGCACGAACAGGTGCTTGTGAAGGGAATCTTTCACCCGGAAACAAATACCGCATTCTTTACACTGGCTACTGTGCTTGTCCGACTTGTGTTCGTCTATATGAGAGATAAACACACCGCGGTCTTTACTTTCAAAGTCACATTTAGCGCAAGACAGTTTATCCTCTTTAAGTCTCTTGATTCTACTAGCTGAGTCGTGAGCTTCTCTTGAGCGTTTTCGTTTGTGTCCCGTAACTTGCGGATCTGTCGTAGTTGCAGTGTCTGGTTGGTCGGACACTTTCACTTGGCCACTACTGGGGTACAGAGGGACATACTCCATGCAATCTCCCTGTATAGCGTCTGCATTTATGTTGGGATGGGAGCGAACGAGATGCTTCCGTAAATTGTTCTCTTTCTTGAAAAAGATATCAACCCCAAGTTCTTTGCATCCAGGACAGCGATACATACGTTTGATGATAACTTTGGTGGATTGTTGCTTGTCACTGCTACTCGAATTGGTCTCAATTTTGTCATTAGAAGATTTCTGTTTCTTGACTGATTTGTCTACGTTATGATGAGATCCATTAGGAAGGCCCGTTGTTTTTCCCTCCTCAGCTTCACGCAGACTGGGATATTCTGGGTGTTTAGTTGCTCTGTGTTTCCTAACTGACTCCCTGGATGGAAAATGGTGCCGACAAATATCACAGTACCACCAACTTCTGTTATAATGTAATTGGATGTTATGACCTTGTAATCCTTTGATGCTGGCAGCTCCAAACGGACATTCTGGACAGACGAATGAGAACGCAGCCGGCACAAAAGTATTGATATGAGTGGCAAGATGGCTGACCAGCAAGGAATTCTTGGTGAATACAGTATCACACAAAGGACATTTTGATATGATGCTACAAAGTGGCCTACCATTATAGTTGTGCTGGGTGGAACCGTGCATTTTGAGAGCATCTACGGAACGAAAAGCCAATTGACAATTGACACATTTGTAGAATGAATTCTTGTGAAAGGTTGACAAATGCACGCGATAAGCTGACAACGAATTCTGAAACTTTGCCTGCGGGCATAATTTGCATGTAAAAGATGCGGTACGACGGAAGTGTAAACAGTCTTGGTTGAGGTGCTTCTGAAAGGCGGAATAGTTACAGAACAACATTGCGCATTCTGGACAGAGCCAAGGTGAGGCACCAGTGTGGATGTTCTTGTGAACTTGAAGCTGACAGGTGTTAGCTAATACCATACTACAAATGTTACACCCATGCTGTTTATCTCTTGTGCAAATTTGAAAATGCGCAGACAAGGCAGCTCTCGTTGAGCCAACCTTAATGGAGCATGCTGGGCAGTGATCAGGCAAAGAACCTAGCGGTATGTGTATACCGGATGTCGTTACAGTCTTGGTATTAAGCCGATCCTCAAACCGCTGTCTTGCTTGTTGTAATAGACTTTTCACAGACTTTCCTGTTTCTTTAGGCTGTTCAACTTCCTGCTCGCTGGGCTGCTTTTTTGTTTCACCCTTTGGACGTCCTGCACCCTGATGGCCACTGGTGGATAAGACGTCTAGTGGTGAGACAGTCGCATCTAATGTGGGGTTTATGTTGGTCATATTGTGGCTGCGCAGATGGGTGTGCATGCTGCACTTGTTGTAAAACTCCAATTTGCGTCGGCAAAAAGTGCAGTTCATCAGTATCTTGACGCTGCGTCGTTCCATGTGCTGAGTTAAACTGCTCTCTAAGGCATAGGTATCACTACAGATAAGGCACTTATACCCACCCACTGGGATATTTATACCAAGATCATCAGGCGGTGGGGTCATATGGTACGTATCTATAGGGTTACTCTTCTCAAGTTGTTTTCTCGATAATTTCTTTATCTCTTCGTCGTAGGAATCATTTGGCATCACCGTGACAACCACGTTCTGCTGTCCGCTTGATATACGACACAAGGCACCACCTGTTGACGAACTGTATATACCAGATTTAGTCGAGGGACTAATATTGGATTTAGAGCCAGGGAATATTACAGGGGGAGCAGTAGAGCTAGTGGGTATTCGGAACACCTTATTAGGCCCAAAATGCCTCAGCACAACCTGACTTGGTTTGTTAGTACCGTCCACTTGTTTTGTTACAGCAATAACGCCTAAATTTCCCGTCCCACCGGATACATTTAGAATCTTAGGCCCATCAGAGCTGGTATTTTTAAACCCTGAAGTAGAGTTTGTCGGTGATAAAATCTTACGTATAAGTGAGGTTTCTGCTTTGGTCCCATCATTCGGTATAGTTATTGTTACGCTCTTGTCAACCTTACTGACCACAATTTCTGACGTTTTATTCAATGTAGTCTCTTGCACAGTACTTGATTCCTTGGAACCTTCTGATGATTGGTCAGATTTGGTAGACTCTTGTACAGTCTCTTCATTCCCTTTTGTCTGGGCTTGTTGGTCCCCAGCACTGCTTGACATGGATCCATTAGTGTCAGTTGATACTGTAGTGTAAGAAAAGAGTTGAATAGTACATGTTTACAACTTGACTTCTATATCATGAAAATGATGCTATAGTTTGATCAGTTCCAAATTGGCAAAGCCTTCTTACAGCAGCGAATGATAATAATAATTATAATAATAACTAGATTTATATAGCGCCTTTCCCAAAGGGTTCAAAGCGCTGTAATTTCGCTGCTGGTGAATCATCAGAATCAGATCGCTTCAGGGTGCAGCCAATTCAGGCACAAACCTATCCGCACTTAGATTGTAACATCCACCATTTTTCAATGCAGCTCCCCAAATACCATTGGGTCGAGGAAGTTTTTGATAACCGAAACAACTGATCACTGATTTTGAAAGCAGGAGGAAACCGGAGTACCTGGAGAAAACCTGCGAATGCGTGCATGGATCGTGATAAACCAAATGCACATATTAAAGCCCACGGTCGTGTACAGAATTGACCCGGGTTTCATTGGTGCAAGGCGAGGGAACAATCCGCTGCGCCAACACGCTCCCCGAATGAATATAGAAGGATGCGGGCACGCATGAAGGCATCAATCGCACTGTGCATCATATGTGTAAAGCGTGCGTGCAGCTAAAATCGTGTGCGTGAGGCCATAATTACAAGCGCAGACTTGGATTACTTTTGTGTGCGGAGAGATCGTAAAAAAACAAAAATATTTCTCGCCAATTTGGAACTGATCAAACTAAAGACTCAGTGGCGAAACAAGAAACAAGATTTCTTTGGGGTGGGAGGGAATAGGGGGCAAGAGAACAAAATTGGAATGAAAGCCAAATATGTGGTCTTTGTAGCGCGCTATAATTTGATATAATGAATATGCAGACCTGGAATTTCAGTGGCGCTTTCTCTAATAAAGTGCCAGTTCTTTCTGACTCGCCCTGTAGCCGTTTTCAGGTTTCTTCTGAGACAACCTTTTTGTTGTTGTTTGTTCCCAGTCAACGATGGAATAATAAAGTGCAACAACACTTCTGCAGTTTTGCCTGCAAATCTTCTGGAACATATCAGTATCTTCAAACTGTAAAGGAGGTGTTCCGCAAGCACAAACTTGTGCATTATATGTTAGAAAAATAACTATCGAGCCCAACTTTTGTAATTATATAGAATAAAACACCACACTTATGATAACAACGAATAAAAACCGCCATCTCTCAACATGCTACTTTTAAAATTCACGACGATCGAAAGTCCCGGTGTCGATGAAGTCATAGTTATACAATGCACGTGTGCAAATTTGAGCACCGATACCCATGACGTCATCGACACCGTGACTTTCGATCGCCGTGAATTTTAAAAATTGCATGTTGAGTGATGGCAGATTTTATTCGTTTTTGTGACTAGTATGATGTTTTGTTTTATTTAATTACGTAATGTTGGCTCGATAATTATTTTTCTAACAAATAATGCTCAATCTTGTGCTTGCGGGACCCTCCTTTGACAGCATCTCTCAATTTTTTTAATTTTCTATATCTGCTGATTAAGGGAGAAAAACACACAATAAACCAGCACTGGCTCTCAGTTGGGTGTTCCTAAGATTTAAAGTTTCTGGCCGAAATTCTAACATAGACAATATGCAATTGCAACACTACCCATCTCATATATCTTATCATGTGCAGATCTTGCGGCATCCAATATGTTAGACCATATTTTTCGTCATAAAATCGACTCAGTTCAGTTCTGAAGCCCCCTCCCCCTTTTTGAAACCCTGGGCGGCACACCCCTACCCCAAAAAAGTTGAGTGCCGCCCCCCACCCCCCCCCAACCGGGTCCACACTCTCACACTTGTCTCTGTGTTGACCATTCTACCACACACTGATGATGAACTAATTCGAAAGCTTTACGTATCTATGACCTGTTAACAATTTGTTGTTCTACCTATATTCTTATGGCATCTTTTTACATTAAAAGATCCAGGTCACTATATTTGCCTGTACCTGTCTACATTTTATGGCCCGTATTCTCATACGTAGTTAAACACGGTTTTAAGCTATAACACGCTTCTAACTTTGACTTTAGATTTTAGACACTTTGTTTAACTAGACATAATTCTCAAACATTTGTTTAACTTTAAATACGCATCTAACTCACTAAAAAGTTTCTAACTTTAAACATTGGTACGGGGGTAGTTTAAAGCGTGTTTAACTATAAACTCATACACCAACTGACGCCTTGTATAATCACTCAACCGTGCCTGCTGCAAGCTGATGTTTCAAATCGTGTAGTATCAAAAATACACGTGCTTTTGAGGTATCCATTAGGGCCACAACAAAAGTAAATACTTGTATGTGCAGTAACGCACAACTACTCTAGGGACGAGATTCGTGGAGTTTAAAAACATGTTTTGTTAAACACGTTGTTTAACAGATAAACTCACGTTTAAGTTAGACACGCGTTTAGTTAGACGCGATTTTAAGCTAAAACACCCTTTAGTACAAGAATACGTCCCAATATGTTTAAATTAACATCCTTTTATTTGATGTAACCCTAAGAAAAGAGCGAAGCTTGAAGCTCATTTTCCCAACATCATCTGCATCTTACCATTATCAATGCCATTACTGGCATTCTTTTCCTCATCGATGGTCATCTCCCCTCCCTCTCCTCCTCCTTCTCCTCCTCCCTCTGGTGATGCAGGACCATCTTCTGTTGTTGCTTCTCGTATCCGTACTGTCACGTCAGGGATGTCATACGCAGCAAGAAGATCATCAAAATCCGGCAAGTCACCTGACATGTTGTCTATCTCGGACATCTGCAGACTACAAATACAAGACAAATGTGAAGGTGGTTATCATTTTGGTATTGTATTCTACATGCATACATTACATGAGTTATTCTGGAGGAAAAAACACCCTGTTGTACGAGGGGGTATCAAAAAGTTCTTGACATCACCCAGAAGTGAAGGAGCTATATCGATGAAATTTTCGTCAGTGTAATCACTGGTCCTTAAAAACATTATGGTGCAAAAGTGGTCTCATAAGTATGTTTACTTTTTATACAGGTGGCGCTAGATGCCAAGGCCATGTAAATCAATGACGTCTCCCAACGGTGCTGTGTACATGGTAAACGATAATGATCCAAATACGGATCCTTGTGGGTAGCCTTTCAGAGGAAAATGAGGTTTTAAAATGTTGTCATTTACAGAGATAAATTGAGACCTACGAGTGACAAATGACAAAATGTTAAAAAGAAATCTGAGAATAATATTCTTCTGGAAGGTGTCCTACAAAAATCAGTAATTGGACCATTATAATTTACCATATACACATCACCGTTGGCGCTGGCGTATACACACTAGTGTTGAATTGAAAGATGGAAGATACATACGCTTGCTTAAAAGCTGCGCCAGAGGAAGCCAAAAAGAATATAGTGACCCCGTATCACATCACTTTTAATCGCTGAACTAATGGATCCAAGGAATCTTTTGACCAATTCTGACAATCATCAGTCGTTTCCTCTTGGATAAGTACCATTTTGAGTGAATGGAGTGAAAATTTACATTTTCCTTTGACCTTTTCTTGACCTTTGACCCAAGGTCATTATTTCCTTTTTTCTTGATTTGTCAATTGCGCACAAGATGAAACAAGTCCGGTCAAAATCGGAGCATGTCTTAAATTTGACCCCTGTTTAGGTCAATGACCACCCGGGGGGGGGGGGGGGGGGGGGGGGGGGGCACTGACATTGGAAAAGGGTATAGGTATGTGCTGCGCTGAAGACCCCCTTTGCTGCTAGCTCTTATGACCCTGCATCAGTTATTTTTATTGAAAATTCAAAAATGGTGAAATTTTGCGTTACAAAGCACAAATTTTTCAAAGATTTTTTGTGTTCTAAAACCATTAAAATTCAAAAATGGAAATATAGGCCAGTTCTCAAGACCTACTTTTTTGAAGAAAAAAAAAAGTTCCTAAGACCCTATTTTTCGTCCAAAAATTCATTCAGTTCAGCTCTGTAGCCCCCCCCCCCCTTTTTGAGACCCTGGGCGGCACACCCCCACCCAAAAAAAAGTTGAGTGCCCCCCCCCCCTGGGTGACCACCATTTGGACTCCTAGTGACCTTTTTGCGCTACATTAATTTTCCCGCTGACTTGTGAATCTCTTGCTTCAAAAATGGCTTGTTTCCTATTCCATCCGACATATTAATCTTGGAGGTTTTGAAACACCCAATAACCCTAACCCTACTACACCAAACGACAACCATGTGGTTGGCCTCTTTGTATAAATAAATATAAGGCAAAAAAAAGAAAAGTTGACTTGCCCTTTCAGGGCCAGAGTGTGGGTCGGACGGTCAGATTTTTAATTTTTTAATTTTTTAATTTGTTTAATTTTTGAAAATTGAAACAGGGAATACTACACAAAGACACATTTAAAAAAATAATAATAATAATAATTTTTTTAAACAAGCAGATACTACTCAAAAACACGTTTTCATCTTTCTTTATTGTTATTATGAGTGGGCTATAGAGGGTCATTTTAGGTCATAGTTTCAGATCACGCTTGCTACATGATTTTTTGATGACTTTATGCGTACTGACAACATTTTCAAAAACAAATTTGAAAAAAATGCGAAATCCTGCCCCGGCCAAAAAAACACAAAGAGTCGGCCATTTCGGAAAAACCCTTTTTTTATATCATAACTCAGTCATTTTTGGTCTAATTTATTTGATTTTGGTGGCAATACCCATGTTTAAGGGTACAAGATGTCATTCTATGTTGGTTTCGTCTCATATAATCCCTTCGTTGTCTTGGGCCTGCTTGGAAAGCAGTGCTTGACACTGAAGCTGTTTACCCTCAATATTGAAAGATTAAACAAACAAACAATAGCTGATTTTGGTCAAATTTGGACTGTGAGGGCGCTTTGCAAAAAAGTAGCTATCGCATTAATTAAAATGAATTTGAATACATGAAATATGTTAAGAGTGTGTCACGAAACATTGTCTGAAGATGTGAGCATGCTACCTCATTTCATTTTACTGTGGCATCAATTTTAAAATCACAAGAATGCGTTAAAAGCGCTTCCATTGGATAGTACAGGGGTCAACGAACTTTCGTTAGTGTGTGTTTCAATGGAGACAATTCAAAGATGTTCAAAATGGTGTAGCTTCAAAACAATAAATGGTATTTTACTCAGATTTTCAGGAAACGCCTAAAATGTAACTCCTATCATATTTCAAAATTAGAATTTGAGATTCTTCGATGCGAAAGGTATTTTTAAAAACAGCGCCCCCACAGGGCTATTTTTACTAAAAATGCCATTTTCAGGAAAACGAAACATCGTCATGCGATAGAAGTTGCATAAGATTATTCCATGTCCCCACAAACATGGGTATTGCCGCCAAAATCAAATTGATTGGACCAAAATTGATTGATTTATGATCAAAATACTGTTTTTCCATAATGGCCGACTTTTTGTGGTTTTTTGGCCGGGGCACCCTGGATTTTGCATTTTTTTCAATTTTGTTGTTGAAAATGTTGTTAGTACGTATAAAGTCATCAAAAAATCATGTAGCAAGCATAATCTGAAACTATGACCATCTATAGCCCACTCCTATTGTTATGTGCTTCTTTCAAGCGACCCTAGATTTCCGCAAATTTGGGTGTTTTTTTGGCATAACCAGGTGTTGGAAGTTTTTCGGCGAAAAAATGGAGGCTACATACTTGGTGAAGCATAACTGAGCCGAGTAGCCTTGACACCCGTGGTGTAGTGGAGAACCAGTCGGCCCGTGTGCTGGAGGTCCGTGGTTCAAATCCAGGGGCCCCCAGGGGCCCGGGGGGGGGGGGGGGGGGGGGGGGTCGGGGGGACTTTCAGGATTGACTTTTCTCGTCCTCTTCAAGTTATGCAATCAATCATGCAATACCACGCTGGTAAGGGTGATTTTGCATGTTTACTAAAAAATCAAAAAGTGCCCTCATCCTCCTTTTTTTCAAAAGTTAGGACGAGAAACTAGTTTTTATTTTTATTTGGCCTTATACTATAGGGCCTGCAGATTTTCAATTTGGATCACCCTTTACACGGTGTCAAACCAAGGAACTATTTACGATTTACGAACGTGATGAAAAACACTCAGAAAAGTTTTAATAAGGATACGAGGGCGTCACTTGGAAAAGGTCGCGTAAATTTGGCAATCAGATCAGATCTAAGCTGCGAGATTGGTCATTTTCCGCTCCACTGACCATCGATAGCAATATAGGTGAACGAGTTCATCACTGACTTTGCAACGGAATGAAAATTTGCATCAGACCAGAAATTTACCTCTCCATATACTGACCAACAACTTTACCAATCCTGCATCCTTGCAGATTCATCAGAGGGTCAGTCAATGCACGCAATAAAATGACACACGACTGCATTTCATTTAACATCAGTGGGCGTTTTATACCCAGCTGTTATGTTGTTGCTGTAATGCATCAATCGCATGGGAATTGTGACAATGATCCAGAAATATTGATAGTTTTATGTGCCATTCATGAAATCAAAGCAATGAAACCGTGATTGTTGAATAAAAATACATTGCAAATGCACTACACTATTTATTATATCTTCTTATAATTTATATACATGTATTATAACCGGTACCTCAAATTTGGGAAGCTCTAGGATGAATTGAGACATCAGAGGCCACAACTCACTGTGATCACTGTCTGTGCAAATTTTATGCAGTAGTCACAGTGGCCTATAAATAATGATAGAGCTTGCAAAAAATTGAGGCTGCCTAGCCTTTTAATTTTATTAAATCTAAAACTTAGATTAGGCCTAGATATACTTCATACTTCTCTTAAATCAATGACAGGTAGTGTAATATGAATAGATTCAGCTGCAAATCATCTCCACATTGCTTCAGAACTAAAATGGCCGATTTTCTCACATCGTTTACCCACAATTCCTGTAATTTCCCATAATCCTCTAGTTATAGTTTCCCCACTAGGTGGCGCGCTATTCACAGTGTTGTTATTTTCACCAGGATCCCAGGATGCCGAATTCCTCATACATTATGCATTACATCGAGTTTGAAGTTGGCTGATAAATTGGAGTTTTTTAACACAATGTAGATACTTCTAGAGGGAGAGAGATGTTCACACAAATGGTTCCGATGTTACCGATCACAAAAGTGTTGCCGTTCTTGTTGGTTTTCATAGGGATCAGTTGTTTTGAGCCTAGTTCTCAACACATCGGGGATCGTGAAGTTGGCGACGCAGTTTTTGATGGATCGGGTCTTGGGAAGAATGCCGGGCTGCCGGGTCACATGCAACCGCTTGGGTCTCATCGACCACCCGAAAAACAAGGGATCCATGTACTCGAAACTGTGCCAGATCCGGTAACTTTTTACGATAAATATGTGGAGAAAGGAAGGCCAGTTCTATTTCGAGGTGCAGCAAAAAAGATGCGAGCATTTCAATTGTGGTCGGATGATTATTTGAGGTAAGTTTTCATTCAATCAAATCAAATTGTCAATAGCAGGGAATGGGAAGGTGAGCTTTTATTTTAATACAGTTGAGTAGGTAGGGACTAGGGAGTTCCATTTTGGAAATGATCAATTTAGCCTTTAGAAAGTTCCATTGCCATTGGACTTGTTATTACTAGGCTTATTATTGTATTATACGGTGCATTGCACTTGTCATGCCATAAAGTGTTGTAAACTGGTGTAGGGAGAGAGTACAAAAGGGGCTATATCTTGCTAGATATACCGTTCATAATTAACCGTGTGTACATTGCATAGTCACTGGCCAATTACCATGGACATACATATATTAAGCTATTTCACACGAGCATGTTTTGTTGCTGTTCACGAAGCTGCATTCATAATACGCGAACAAGTATGCAATGCATGCATGCGTCATGATTGATCAATCAGGACGCACGGTCATTTTCTAAATCCCCGGCACGCACTTTCGAGTGTACGCACACACACGCGTACGCACCCCTACGCACGCATTGTTGGAATTATGTTCATAGAATTTTAACGCTTATCCATCTATTATCCGTCTATCAATCCATCTATCATTCATCCATCATCCGTCTATCATCCATCTATCATCCATCTATCATCCATCAATCATCCATCTATCATCCATCAATCATCCATCTATCATCTGTCTATCTATCATGTCTATCTATCATCCATCCATCATCAGTCTATCATCCATCCATCATCCGTCTATCATCCATCTATCATCCGTCCATCATCCGTCCATCATCCATCTATCATCCGTCTATCATCCATCCATCCATCATCCATCCATCATCTGTCTATCATCCATCTATCATCCATCTATCATCCATCATCCATCCATCATCCATCTACCATATCTATCATCCGTCCATCATCCATCTATCATCCGTCTATCTATCATCCATCCATCATCCATCTATCATCCACCCATCAATCATCCGTCTATCATCCATCTATCTATCATCCATCTATCTATCATCCATCAATTAGCTATCTTACATCAATCCATCTATCATCCATCTATCATTCATATCATTTATCCAGCTATCATTCACCCATGATCCGTCCATCATTCATCAATCATCCATCTATCATCCGTCCATTATCCATCTATCATCCATCTATCATTCATCTATCATTCATATCATTCATTCGTCTATCATCCACCCATGATCCGTCCATCATCCATCAATCATCCATCTATCATACGTCTATCATCAACGCATCATCCGTCTATCACCCATCCATCATCCATCCATCATCCACTCATCAAACATCTATCATCCATCTATTCTAACATCCATCCATCATCCATCTGTCATCCATCCATCATCAACCCATCAACCATCTATCATCCGTCTATCATCCACCCATCAACCATCTATCATCCGTCTATCATCCATCAATCATCCATCTATCATCCGTCTATCATCCACCCATCATCCGTCTATCACCCATCCATCATCCATCTGTCATCCACCCATCATCCACCCATCAAACATCAATCATCCGTCCATCATCTATCATCCACCCATCATCCGTCTATCATCCATCTATCTATCATCCATCTATCTATCATCCATCTATCTATCATCCATCAATTAGCTATCTTACATCAATCCATCTATCATCCATCTATCATTCATATCATTCATCCAGCTCTCATCCACCAATGATCCGTCCATCATAATCCATCAATCATCCATCTATCATCCGTCCATTATCCATCTATCATCCATCTATCATTCATATCATTCATCCGTCTATCATCCACCCATGATCCGTCCATCATCCATCAATCATCCATCTATCATACGTCTATCATCAACACATCATCCCTCTATCACCCATACATCATCCATCCATCATCCACCCATCAAACATCTTGTGATCATCCGTCTAACATTCATCCATCCATCCATCCATCCATCATCCACCCATCAACCATCTATCACCCGTCTATCATCCGTCCATCATCCATCAATCATCCATCTATCATCCACCCATCATCTGTCTATCATCCATCCATCGTCCACCCATCAAACATCAATCATCCGTCTATCATCCAGCCATCATCCATCATCCATCCATCTATCATCCGTCCATCATCCATCAATCATCCATCTATCCTCCATCCATCTATCATCCATCCATCATCCACCCATCAAACATCAATCATCCGGCCATCATCCATCATCCATCCATCTATCATCCACCCATCATCCATCTATCATCCATCCATCATCCACCCATCAACCATCTATCATCCGTCTATCATCCATCCATCATCCATCTATCATCCATCCATCAACCATCTATCATCCATCTATCATCCATCCATCATCCATCTGTCATCCATCCATCAGCTATCTAACATCCATCCATCATCCATCTATCATTCATATCATTCAACCGTCTATCATCCACCCATGATTCATCCATCATCCATCTATCATCCGTCCATCATCCATCTATCATCCGTCCATCATCCATCATTCATCCATCATCCATCCATCTATCATCCATCATCCATCCATCTATCATCCATCTATCATCCGTCTATCACCCATCCATCACCCATCTATCGTCCATCTATCATCCATCTATCATCTGTCCATCCATCTATCATCCGTCTATCATCCGTCCATGATCCATCTATCATCCGTCTATCATCCGTCTATCATCTGTCTATCATCCGTCCATCATCCGTCCATCATCCATCTATCATCGGTCTATCATCTGTCTATCTATCATCCACCCATCATCCATCCATCATCCATCCATCATCCGTCTATCATCCATCCATCATCCGTCTATCATCCATCTATCATCCATCCATCATCCATCTATAGCCAGCTCAACAAAAGAAAGTCATACACTTTATTTCTTTATTAAAGTGACTTTCAATTTTTTGTTGTCCAAACAGGCTACTTGTAGATGAATCTTTTTGGCACAATTTGGTACCAAATTTGCCAGAAAACAACACAGATTTCAAGCCATGATAAGCACAGAAATATCTGTGACGTTTCCAAATTCGCATTCAATACACTACGACAGATGGTTACCATTACCAAGCAGCAGATATCCCGTATTTGTCCTGTATTGATCACTGCACATTTCCCCTGCGCGGGCTTAATTCAAATTTACACTGCCATGCATGGATAGTGTAGCACGGTTGCAACGTGTGATCGATATCGACAGCGTTCATACAGGCCATGCAATACCATAAAAGCATTTTCACTACGTGTAGTGCATTTGAAAATGCTAATCATCCTAGAACAAGCGTGTGCAACCTGCGGCCCGCGGGCCACATGCGGCCCGCCGACCTCTAATCTGCGGCCCGCGAAGCAATCCTAAAAATCCCATTGATGCGGCCCGTTTTAACCGGAACTCTCTAGTTTTACACAAATGGCGGAGTGATTTAGTGGTGTGCTCCCTTATAATTAGTAGGGTGACGCGCTGCGTTTAGTAAATATAACTCAAGGCGTGATTGCGTAATAAAATCCTGGTTAAAATGGCGCTTGCAGCAGCAACAGCGAGTATAAAGAGGAAATTACACAAAGAGAAGCGGGTATTCCATGAGCAATGGACTTCCCCTCTTCCTATACTCCTCCTCCGGACGTGTTTTGGAATGTTTGACAATCACTGCGGCCCGTGAATAGATCTCAAAATCACAATGAGGCCCGGGTGGTAGAAAAGGTTGCACATGCTTGTCCTAGAAGATTGTGCTGCTCAATGGGCAAATTTTGAAATTAATTTTTGCTTTTATCATAAAAACTCCAGCAATTTAACTCAAATTTTGGAACATTGTGTGAACAAATTGGGCCAAAATTGAGTTACCTACCTACCTACCTACCTTTAACCAATGAATATCATCCAACCCTCTTTTTATAAATAACAGGTCCAAATATGGCAGTATTTTAGTTGATGTTGAAGAAGGCAAGAAGGAGAACCGTTCCCAGGATGTGTGGACAATGCCATTGTCTGATTATGTAGACCAATATAAGACAAGGGATATGTATCTTGTACACAGTGTACCATCTCAAATGCAAGGTCAGTAAGCAATAATTACATTAACCCTAACAGCCCCGTACCCCATGAAATCCCATTTCCCAGCCTGTCGGTTCCACCTGGCGCTGAGGTTTTTGGGTGAAATAATGGCCCCGGGCTACATAGCTTCCCCCGTGGCTCAGTTGGTAGAGCGTTCCCTGTCAACCGAGAGGTCGTGGGTTCAAACCCCAGGGCGTGGCACCTCTTGTTTTGTGTGCTTTTTTTGCTTGAAAAATATTTCGTTGGAAAATCCACCGGGAGTGTTAGGGTTGAAGTAAGGACAGGGAAAATGCGCAAAAGCACAAAGGCACCAAAAAAAAAAGACATTTCTACCAAAGTTGTCTAAATTAAGCAAATAATGTATATTTACCAACAAATCAATATATTGAATAACTGTGGAAGTTTTTATTCTACACTTTTTAGTTTGAATGTAGTTTTGAATGAAAAATTACGGTTTTGACAATAAAAAAGAAATGTGTAAACATGAAAATGTGCAACATAGCCACGCTTCTGGGTTTATTTGTAACGCATACATGTATGGCATATTTTTGTGTGAAAAAAACACCTTTTGCTCGGTACAATCTATTTTTCAAACCATGATTTTGAAGTAATTAGGAATCATATCGATCTGTAACTTAGAAAAGCTTTATAATTTATGATCAAAAATGCAAATCTGCAAGAAAATCTGCTTTCATAGTAAAAATCAATGATAGAGGGCGCTACTTGGAAAAGATCACATAATATGCCTTTAAGTCTAAGTCACTTGTAAATTCAAGTGAAATGTTCATTTTTCATGATCATTTTCCTTTTTGTGTACAATTTCTTAAGATGACTTTGGTCTTCTACGCTGTCTTCTGTGCGGTGGATTCAGTGATTATCTCCAGGATGCAGTTTTGTGGTATAGCAGCGGAGGAACTAAGTCTGTGCTACATTTTGACTCGGTAGATAACATCAACTGTGTTATAGATGGAGAAAAAGAATTATTTATGGTGGATAAGGTATGTTGTATAGATAACAGCGCATCCTGATTGGCAATCGTAAAATTGTCATTCTCGCAGTAATGTACTGTAAAATCACAGTGGGACAGAAAAACAACCTTATCAAGAGTATTTGAAAATCAAAATTTATAAAGGTGTCTTTAAAATACATCTGCCCTGAAATTAGTTTCATCCATAGCAAAAATCAGTCACTTCATATTCCTACTTTTTGAAAGCTAAATATACATTTTTAAAATAATTTTCAGCTTAATTTGAGCTATTTCCCCAAATTTTACACTTTTTTCTTCAGAATCTTCACTGTTTGGTACAGAACATCTTTTATAGCATATTATTTGATCCAACCCTTGTCACTAATGGCAAATCTATCTATCCTGTTACAGCACTTAGCTCTAAAGCGTAAGTGCCTATTTATACAGAGAGATTCTAGGTTCTTTTTGCCAGGCATGACAACTTGTTTCACCAGGTTTTCAATCCAAGCAAACATTTTAGGGTATTTGCCATAAAATCTGCCAACATCTAATGTACAAAGATACATGTTTGGGGATGATGGGTATACATAGCAGTACTGTATCATTACCTTGTTGTTGACAGGAATGGTTGCTTGTAAAGTGCATGTGATGTGATCGAGCAAAATCTCTCATCTGAGGTTGAAAATAGCTAATAATGCAGTTATCTACTTGATAGGTTATTTGCACAGCTTCAGTTTGCAGACAACCTCATCTCAAATGGACACTTATTTCCAAAGATGTTAGCTGCTGAAGGGTTTTGACCCTACCCCCCACCCCCCACCCCCCCCCCCACCCCCCCCCCCCCCCATGCTAAAGAATACGGTTATAGGTCAATAAATGCGTGTGTGTTGTTTCGATAGAAATTAGACAAATCAATGCACGCGCGCTGATGTTGATGTGTGAATAATGGCACGACCCCACAGGGGAGTGCTATTGTGAGCATATCAACATTTGCGCAAGTGCATTGATTTTTCTAATTTGTCGAGAAACAAAACATACGCATGTATTGACCTAATTCATACATGACACTATACAAATCAAAATTCACAATTTAGGCATAATTTTGATCTACATCATGTATGTAAAAAATGAATAAAACATGTTAACAAGTTTGCTAACATCCGCAGTTAAAATTGGCGAACTCGTGATTCCTGAACAGCGAATCAAAACAAAGCGTGCGGTGCGCGCATTAAACGGCACACACGCGGAGTGCATTAGACACTTTCAATGCACTCCGCATATTTCCGTTTCTTGCTTTCTGATTGGTTCGACACTACTAAGAGTGTATACATTTATTACGTATTATTCACACTCACCATTATAGCTAATGACTGCACTGTCAAACTTCTAAGCCTTTCTCCAAGTGCATGTGCGAACGGTTTTCGATGACATAATCAATCGAGCCTACATGGTGAGCGCAGTATACTTCGCGAACGAGTAGCTGAGGGTCGTGGCTTGTTAGTGGGTGGGAAGATGGATCGATGGATCGATTCCCAGTCGCCCCAGCGATTTGTGTTTTCTCTTCCAAAATTTTGATCCCGGTTAAATACCCTAAACCGGGGTTAGAGTTAAGAATAATTTTAAAAAAAGATTCTATCTTTTTTTTTTTAAATATCTCAAAATCAATATTTCTGACTTCCGACTGATTTTGCTTGATCCCATCACATGTGGAGTTGTGCAAGTTATTATGCAAGACCTAAAAGATAGGGATGCATTCTTACATATTTAAACATGGTTTAAAACACAAATCTCGAACATTTATTTAATTCAAACATAACTCTATGAAAAGTGTCAAACTTTCAACATGCGTCTGGGGGTAGTTTAACTCGCATTTAACGCATGAGTGAAAAATAATAAAAATATCGCACAGCCAGGGAAAAAAATAGACGAGGGCTCCGGGGTGATTCACCCCCAGAATGTGTAAAATAGCCCCCCTGAAGGCAATTGCGAGGGTGAAAAAATTGATAAAAATCCATAAAATAGCCCCCGTGAATTTTCAGCAGAGGATTCCCTTTATTGGATAAATATCCCTTGTTGTCCCATGTTTCAAGCCATTATTGTCATTTGAATTTGTTATGCTAGCATCGATCTTTTTAACATCAGCATTCCTTTGAACTTCCATTATTACTTCACAATTACTTCACAATACTACGCATTAATCGCAATGACCGAGTAACTCGTGACGAATTCGGAAGCAATGTGTTGTGTTGTGCAAAATCAATGGTGACCGAACACTCGCATCTCCCGTAATCACATGCTTGCTTTTCGATCTCTACATACAACATGTACATCTGTCAGACATAACAGTTACGATAGAATTGTACAAAGTGACTGAATAACCTCATATCCCAAAGGCGGTTTACGAGCACTTTGCCATGTGTAATATCCCAGCTGGCCATTTTACGGTTTTTAAACGTTAAAAATACGTTTCAAGTTGGTGGAAATAAAACGTTTTAATATTACGTATTAAAAACGTGGAGTTTTTTATGGGTTTTAATAACGTTTCCATGTAACGTTTTGAAAACGTTAATATAACGTGAAAATAACCATGTTTAACACGTTTTAAAAACGTTTTAAAAACACGAAACCTAATTAAACCCAATTTAAAACGTTTTGAAAACTAATATTAGATAATTGATAATTAATTGATAATTAAGTGGCAATTTAAAGAACAATTCATTAATTTGGCTTTTTATTAACATTCTCCAACACAATTGTTCATGTGTTTGTGAAGTAATGTTTTTATTTGCCATTTAACTATGAAATGATGCATGTTGCAGATCGAATAACTATATGAAAAGAAATAAATATACAATCCATAGTGTTACCAAACCAATATAACCCAGGTAAGTGCGCAAAAAACGAAACTTATCGTCTTTTTGGTTTAATTTAGGTTGTAATATAACGTTCTATAAACGTTTTGATTTCGTTTCAATCATATGTTCGTTTATAAGTAGTGTGAACACTTTAATTTAACGTTTTTATAACGTTTTGACAAAACGATTTGCAATAAAAAAAAATGCTTTGAAACTGTAACGTTTTTAAGACGTTTAAAAAACGTTTCACAAAAACAAAACCTAATTAAACCCAATTCAAAACGTTTTGAAAACGTTTTGTGTTTACTGGGATACATGATTACAGACACGCGTAAATTGGTCAACAACAGGCCGACAATCTAGTCTTAAAGGGTCAATGATTAGACACTTATTTCAGTCGTGTTACAATTTATTTATTTTAAGGTAATATAGCTGGTATATCAATCAATACATTTAAAACATGTTTATTGATACGAAAAATTAGAAAATATCATAGTTTGTAAAATAGCCCTCGTCTTGCTGAAAGTAGCCCCCCTGAACACCATCACGAGGGCTTTTTTTCTTGAGAAAATCCACAAAGAGCCCCCCTGAAAAAAAATATTATTTTTACCCCTGCGCACAGCACCTAGCTTTTTTGCAAAATATTTCTGAGACATTTTTGCCTCATACCAAGGTAATTTATTCTACTGTATGCATGACTGGGACTTCAGATGCACTTGATACGCAAGAATAACAATGATACTTGAACTATTTTTTCACAAAAGATAAATCAAGAATTGAACAAAACTGACTGAAACAGGACTTATCTTCAAATATAATAGAACATTGAAATGTTGAAAACCGAAAACCACTTAAAGGGGCACTGAGAGATTGCCGAGAAAAAATGGAAATTTTGTAAATTGTTTTTGTTTAAATAGATAAGGTACATACATGTAGGAACCCTGAAATGTAATAATTTATGGGAAGAGGTGTTGAATGATGGCACCAGATAGACATTTGGTTGAAGCAATTTATGTGGCGAGTGGTGCTAATAATAGTTTCAATGTGATCTACATCAAAATGACCAAATTGTACAAGATTTTACACGATAGACGGCGAAGTAAGGTTTCAGATGGTAGATAATTATGCCTAAGTATTAAGTAGGTGCAAAAACCTGATTTCCAGGACAATTGAGGGCGCACTCCAATACGTAATTCAGTGCCCCTTTAAATAATAAACTTCCCTAATATTCCACCCTGCATTTATTACATGCATGCCAGGTAGGTGACATAAGCACTATTATGACCCTTTACCGTAGTCACTGTTCTGTCAAAACCTTGTATCTCTATCTGGTCTTTCACTGACCTATCAGCACATGTATATAAGTAATACTTTCTATGTATAACTAGGCCTATGTATAATCTTTTGGCAGTCCGATTTAAACATGTTCAAGGGTCACACTACATCTGTTCAAACCTTGCAAGTGCTCTTGCCCCCTGATAATGTCTAACTCTATAAAGTAACACTTCCTATGTATAACCATTGGGCAGTTTAATTTATACATGCATAAGGGCCTGAAAAAACATACAAGGTTTTGACAGAGCAGTGACATTATGCTTTTTAGTAATAATTTTATGAAAATACTCTCAAAGTAAAAAGTACTATCTTGTTTCATAGGAAAGTGATCTCAATTTTGTAATGAATGATAGATTAAGGCCAAATGTGAAATCAAACTGTCGTGCTCTGAGTGTATACATACCGTCATTTATCTCAATGCTTTGAAAGTTTAATGGGCTTGCAGGGAGCATTAGTACTCCTCTTTACATAATGAAATACGATACATCAAACTCAAAAAGAGTTTGCTATGCTGCTATTATAGTCAGTTGAGTCTTTGGCACGTTGACATACATGCTCCATGAAAATAGCCATCAGTCTCTATCAGATTGAACCCACATCTATATTCGGGTGGGATTTTCAAGAACGGAATAAAGCAGGGGTAGTGCTAGATTTTTAAATTAGGGTTTTTTAGAACCCTGAACCCCACAAAAGTTTGAAAAATAAGGGGTTTTATTTTGGATTTTCAGCTAATTTATTGTGCCAAAATGAAAAAATATGCGCTAAACGCCCAAGAAACCCCAGTAGCGCTATCCCTGGAATAAAGCAGTGTATATCCCACTCTTTAATGGTGAGTATTTAGTCAATAATAATTGTACACTGAATATGAAAGAGACTACAATATTGCTGGGACATTTTTATGTGTGTGATTAAAAACGCCCCCTATCCCCCTGGTTCAACGTTGTACCAAGACTTTTGGATCACGGGATACTGGAAGGGGTCATCATTGCCCAGTGGGATATCGGGTGGGGAGAGTTATTCATGTCGAGGAAAGGCTTCAAGCTTTCCGTCAAAGACAGAAATAGTATTCCAGCTACTTTATTTGATTTTTTTTTAATATGCGACAAACTTCTACCGCTGCTTAAAACAGCTTGTCAGTTATAACCAGGGGTACTTTATTTTTGTATAAGTTGTATAGCCAATACTCCAAGGAGTAGCATGGATACAATATACTGACAGAATATACTAGAACGGATTTAATGGTTAACGGTTGCTGATAACCGTACTCTATTATCGTGTAATTGCTTCTATCAAACATTTATGGATAGACGCTATTTTTGTAAGTGTCCCACACAACTCTCGAGTAGATCAGTGTTTTACTGTAAAAGTGGACATTTTCGTGCTACATTTATTTTTGCGCTTTTTTGCGCTAAGTTCAGCAAGCGCGAAAAAAAAAACGTGTCAATAAATTTCTTTTGTTTGTACAGGGTGAGTCAAAAAACTGCAATAGTGGAAAGAAGCCATCTTGTTTTCAAAACCAAGTTGATGTTTGAATTTTTGTAAACATAAGAATAACTTTATTATTTCTTGTTAAAATATGAAGTCAATCGCATTTTTTGTTTGCCTTTGGTGAACCTCTTTACCCATGCACCCATTTCACACGCTTGTCCACGAAACACCCAAAACATGCAAAAGATTCCAAAACGAAGTAAATTTAAACAAAGTAAATTTGTGTCGTAATTGGAATTGAATGCATCTTTTCTTGTTTACATGGGAGATGAAATAATCAATTTTACATATAACCCATGCTATGAATTGCTTATAATAATGTTATAATTTGAATAAAAATGAAATTATTCCAAATTTTTGTTGGCAGGATATTCAAATGTGAACATGAAATGTGTGCAATTTCAATTGAAAATCCCTATGCTAGTGGACAAACAAGTAAATTGGGTTGTGCAGCGAAGAGGTTCACCAAAGACAAATGAAAAATGCGATTGACTTCATTTTCTCACATACAGTTCGGAACAAATCATTCTTGCAAAGTTTAAGAAAACGAGATGGCTTCTTTCCACTATTGCAGTTGTTTTACCCACCTTGTAGGTCTATGTAAGGAAGCTCAAAATTGCGAAAAAGATAACAAGTAAACTTGTTCAAATTGTGTGAAGCGCGAAAATGTACACGCGCGAAAATGTTCACTTTTACAGTACCTCATAACTGCATTGTTAGAACAATATGTATTTCATTTTGAATCGTTTTTGTTAGTTCAATAAACAATTGATGCATTAGTGGCAAACTAATATCAGTTTTATAATTGAAAAATTGATATGCTCATTGTTTTGATACCTTTTAAAAATGCTTTTTATTTATGTCGTCTGTAGGAAGAGACCTTATGGCAGCATCCTTCGTGTGTGTTGTCTGTCAGTCGGGGTGGGGGTGTGTCCGTCAACAATTTGGTATACACTTTTTGTTTTGTCCATTTCTTCTCCATACAATAACCAATTGCAATCAAACTTCAGTCATAGATGCAACATGAAAACCTTCATATGTTGATGAGGTCATAGGTCACATCAACAGCATCCTTCGTGTGTGTTGTCTGTCAGTCGGGGTGGGGGTGTGTCCGTCAACAATTTGGTATACCCTTTTTGTTTTGTCCATTTCTTCTCCATACAATAACCAATTGCAATCAAACTTCGGTCATAGATGCAACATGGAAACCTTCATATGTTGATGAGGTCATAGGTCACATACAAAGGTCAAAGGTCATCTGAGGTCAAGATGTAAAATTCAGTACACATTTTTTGTATTGTCCATTTCTTTTCCATACAATGACCAATTGCAACCAAACTTTGGTCATAGATGCAACATGGAAACCTTCATATGTTAATGAGGTCAAAGGTCACATACCAAGGTCAAAGGTCACCTGAGGTCAAGATGTAACATTTAGTACACACTTTTTGTATTGTCCATTTCTTTTCCATACAATGACCAATTGCAACCAAACCTCTGGCATAGATGCAACATGGAAACCGTCATATGTAAATGAGGTCAAAGGTCACATACCAAGGTCAAAGGTCATCTGAGGTCAAAATTTAGTACACACTTTTTGTATTGTCCATTTCTTTTCCATACAATGACCAATTGCAACCAAACCTCGATCATAGATGCAACATGGAAACCTTCATATGTTAATGAGGTCAAAGGTCACATACCAAGGTTCAAAGTTCATCTGAGGTTAAGATGTAAAATTGGCTGCATATGTAAAATTGATTACATTTAAACAGATGAAGTACAATTGCAACTAAACTACCCATATAAACGGACGACCTATTTGGGACCGCTGTCCCTATTTTTTAAAACTGTATCAAATATTCTATTCCTCTATATTTCAGAAAGAAAAGGATCATATTGACATAGATAGTCCAGAGGGTGGATTTAGCAATGTAGATGTTGATAAAGTTGATATGTATAGATACCCTGGTCTAGGAAAGGTGTCTTGGTATAATGTAACTATGCATCCAGGAGACTGCCTATATATACCATACAAGTAAGTCTTAACCCTAACCAGCCATACTGTGTTTTCCTGTGGAGGGGGCACAAAGTATTATTTTTTCCCAACAAACTGCCACAAAACCCGAAGATTCGACCCCTCACCATCCGCACACCATCGCCGCGATTTTGTTCCCAAATATAAGCTTGGATGCTGACGTCATTGAATCAATGCCCTAGCATGCAGGTGGAGATTTGTTTGTGGCCGCAGCCTCAGTGAACCATAGTGCTCAGGCGAGTGATGGTTAAACTTGCCAAATTCATGTTACTTTTAACTTCAAAAGGAATTGTCTGTTTTGGAATATTTTTGCATAAATTTCTTAATTGATTGAAAGTTGTATTGATTAATTCAGTCATAAAAACTTAATTCAGTCACAAAAAGCTGCCTTTCTTTTATTACTTTATTAACAAACATGGTTTAAAAGCATACATAAAACCCAGGACATGACCAACATGACAATGGAGACCATCAACATGGGCCAAAGCAGGGTAGACAAAATACATCAAAAATACATCAAAATACATCAAAAAATTACAGGGAATAAAACAATCAGGTGACTTGAGGAGCAGCAGTAAGCAAAGCATGATTAAGAGTGGGCAATATTCAGGTGATCAATATTGTCCCAATTTGGATCTTGTCTGCTGTTCCATATGCCATATGATCCTAAAAGAGCCAACTTTGAAATGTCTCTGATAGCTTTTTTGTTGAAGCTTGCTTTAGTGAATTTAAACATTGACTTTACATGAGAAATGCCAAAAAAACAGGGATGTAAGGCAATCCCAACAATGGAAATATGAAACATTAATTTTCTGAAAGTGCTATTCATATGTTCATAAGGCAAACAAAAAAGGAGTTGTGTTGCCCTCATCCGGGCAAGATTTATTTTATTTTTTTAAAGAATTTTCTTCTTTTTTTTAAGATTTTGTTTTTTAGAGATTTTTTTATATTTCTATACAATTTTTACCTATCTTCCAGGTGATAAATGTGTGTAAACCCATCGAAAACCATACAACAAGCTCGGGTTTGTACTGCACGCATGAGAAAGAAAATGCAACTAGTATATTGTTTTTAATTAGTCTCATTCTCTTCATTGTTGTCTTAAGTTAATAAAGAGCTGATACCATACTTTAATATCTAAGGTAATTGAAATTGAACATTAAGTCAAATGATTTCAAAGTGCTTTTCATACACTCAATATAAATCAGTCATAACAAGTTAACTTTGAGACAAATGTTACTCATCTTGCATTTACCAAGAGATGTACTTGATTTGATTTGATATCATTTGGGTCCTGCGACCCTGGATAACCCAATAAGCTAATATTAGCTTATTTCCATTGGGGTCCGTTTGATGTGTGAACAGATACAGACCAGCACTTAAAGGATACAGTGTGTCCCGGAAAAATTTACACTGAATTTGATAAAAATATAACAATATCAGGCAATAAAAAAACCCATCCTGTTGTACGGGCAAACCTGAGACGATTAAAGGCATATTATGTGATCTTTTCATAGTAAGCGCCCTCTATCGTTGATTTTTACTATGAAAGCAGATTTTCTTGCAGATTTGCATTTTTGATCATAAATCATAAAGATCTTCTAAGTTACAGATCGATACGATTCCTAATTACTTCAAAATCATGGTTTGAAAATAGATTGTACCGAGCGGTACAATCTATTTTTTAAAATTTTACTCTAAATTCACTCTAAAACTATGATTTTCAGGTTATTAGGAATCGTATCACTCTGTAACTGGGAATATATTTATGATTTATGATCAGAAAAGTAAATCTGCTTCCAATTTTTTCAAGGATCGAGGAAAATATCACATAATATACCTTTAATCGGGGGCAAACAGACCTCTCGGGAACTTTGGGTGCATTTTCAAATCAGTCATAACAAGTTTACTTACAGACACATCACTCATTTTGGTTTCACCAAGAGATGTACTTGAAGATACAGGGTGCCCCAGATTAATTTACATTGTGTTTGATAAAAATATAAAAGTATAAGCCCATGAGAAAAAAAAAATCCTTTTGTACGAGCAAAAAGACCTCACCGGAATTTTGGCAAATTTTCAAAAATATTCAAAATTTCCCAAAACATTTTTTCAAAATATTTTTAAAAAATCAAAAATTTTCACAATATTGTCCGAACATTGTTTTGCCGCCTAAATTGTTTTGTCGCACACAACAGTGCTTCTCTTTTTCTGCAATATACTGGTGGACCTGCTGGTGGTCATTTTCCATACCTATTCTATTAATTTCAAATTTTAAACTCTTTTGTTCAGGTATGGCAAACAATTGCTAAAAATTAATGAAAACCTATTTTTAAATGTCAGCGCATTTCAAATAATTAACCTTAAACCACTATAAATACTACTACATGTACCTAAGAAAGGATTGCATTTGTATTAAATCAGTAAAGCTGAACAATTCCTTTACATTATTACAAATATTACTTCACAAACATTACAAATAGTTGACATTAACCCTTACAGCCCCGTATCCCATGAAATCCCATTTCCCAGCCTGTCAGTTCCACCTGGCGCTGAGGTTTTTGGGTGAAATAATGGCCCCGGGCTATAGCTGGGCGAATACCCTCGCCCAGCACAGCTTCCCCCGTGGCGCAGTTGGTAGAGCGTTAACACGTCAACCGAGAGGTCGTGGGTTCAAACCCCGGGGCGTGGCACCTCTTGTTGTGTGTGCTTTTTTCGCTTGAAACAAATTTCGTTGGAAAATCCACCGGGAGTGTTAGGGTTAAGGAACGATTTTTTTTTCTTCTTCTTTTTAATTTTCACTTTTTTTCTCTAATTTTACCTTGATTAACCCTTACAGCCCCGTATTCCATGAAATCCCATTTCCCAGCCTGTCGGTTCCACCTGGCGCTGAGGTTTTTGGGTGAAATAATGGCCCCGGGCTATATAGCTGGGCGAATACACTCGCCCAGCACAGCTTCCCCCGTGGCACAGTTGGTAGAGCGTTCGCCCGTCAACCGAGAGGTCGTGGGTTCAAACCCCGGGGCATGGCACCTCTTGTTGTGTGTGCTTTTATCGCTTGAAAAAAAATTCGTTGGAAAATCCACCGCGAGTGTTAGGGTTAATCAATATTTAATGGAAATTCAACTGGACAGAACAATTTCCTGCATACACATTTCGAAAGACTTTTTGCTAAACATGGTCTTTGATTGTAAAGATTTTCAAAACAGACAATTTCGATAACTTGGAAATCTCATACTTTACAAAACAGTCTGTTCTGTCAGAAACGTGATGTTAAGAATTCAAAATATATCTCATATAGCTAAACATAATTATGTTAATCCTATAATCACAAGCACTCACACTAATAACAATGGTATTAACACTTCCGACGCGAAAGTCATCACCATTTTGGAATCATCATGACTAATGCATTGAAAATAAGTACAAACATGCTAGCATTGGTTCAGTAATTCTTGAGATAGACTTCTTGAGATAGACTTTGAAAGTTGGAAATGGTTTCTGAAAAATCTATCTTGTATAATATGGTCAAACTAATAAGAGTTAATAGCTAAATAGATGCAACTTTCCTGGTATAAATCATTTTGGGTTCTGGGACACTTTGTATGAAACAAAATGTAAGTACATGAAAATGTTATTCAACACTTTAAAATATCACTTTTACTAAGAACCTCAGTCAACCTAAATAGGTAGTGAGTCTAGAGTAGCTACTATACTAACTTAGCCAGTAAACCACAGAGAAGTGATGACAGATATGTCTAGCCAACCACAGGAGCCAACTCTCCTGAAGATATACACACTTAAAAAATAAGTAGTTAAAAAGACTGCTTGTCATGGTTCAACTATGCACCAACTGAAAAAGGTTAAATAATATGACACTTTTCCAGTCATTTTAAAATGTTCCATTCGTGCCCTCACGGGCACTCATGGAACAACTTATATGGTCATATTATGGAACAACTTATATGGTCATATTGAACCCTCTTTCAGTCAGTGCATCATTTTTTAACTATCAAATTTGTTAAGTGTGTATTTGTTATGGTTTGTAAGTTAACACCAGCCTGTTTTTGTCTGTTGGTATTAAAATCATGACACGATGGGACTATTGGCTGGGTAGGCGTACAAATATAATGTTCCATTTGTGCCCTCACAGGCACTCATGGAACAACATATGAAGAGGTATTTTGCAAAAGGGCCTACATCCACTTTGGCTCTTATTGAGAAAAAGTCAAAAAACTGTTTCTAAATATTCAAGTTGAGCAATTGAAAAACTGAATGGATTATGAAAGAGGTACACTACATACTAATTGAAATTGAAATAAATTTTAAATGTGCTAGTTTTAATTTTTTTTTAAATCATGTTTACATTTTTTGAAAATTTGGATGTAGGCCCTTTTGCAACAAAACTCCATCTGTTTGTACATAAAGAAAAAATACCACACACAAAAAATCATTTATTTTAATCATTTCAAATAAATAAGTTTGATATTGAAATGTATAGGTCACAATCATATGTTTCAAGGAAATAAAGTCATTTTTTTCAAAAATACCTACATCTCATTGTAAACAGCCATTGAAGTTGTTGTTTTGTTGCAAAAGGGCCTGTATCCCGATTTAATTCTGGATACAGGCCCTTTTGCAACAAAACAACAATTTCAATGGCTGTTTACAATGAGATGTAGGTCTTTTTGAAAAAAATGACTTTGTTTCCTTGAAACATATGATTTTTCCCTATACATTTCTATATCAAACTCATTTTTTGAAAAAATGCACCATAGCCCTTTTGCAAAATACCTCTTCATATATTTGTTATAGCCACATTCACTTGATGATGGACAATTTTGGCCCCTGTAAAATAATTGTGACACGAGTGCTTAGGCAACAACAAGCTGTTCTATGCCATGGGACAGATTCAGATTTGGTTCGTCGGGGGGTGTGCGGCTGGAGATTCAAATCCCCTACCTATTTCTGGTGATTTTGGAAAAATGGTACCCGTTTCTAAGGATTTTGCTTCATTCTAGACCAAATTTTCGCAAATTATCAGGAAAAAAGACCAAATTTTCGCAAATTTGTGTGAAAATAGACCACATTTTTGCGAAAATAGACCCATTTGTAAAAAGTGACCCCATTATTAGGGATTTTCCAGCACAAAATCATACACCATGTTCAGGGTTTAAATATCCGCTCCCCCCCCCTCCCCACGTTCTACGTCCCTGACCAACTTATTCTGTGTTACAGATTGAAAAAATATTGACATGCAAATGAATATCTGGTTTGACACAAATAACCAACTATTTTTCTTTTTATTCTCTAAAAAACATTGACATTGTTACAGATTGTTAACATTTTTTACGGTCATTGAAAACAAAAAGCCAGACCGAACAACCCAACCTGAGATGCATGTTTGCCTGTACCACAGAGTGTGTGTTTTGTGCCCTTATAAGGAGTTTGTTGTTAGTAATAGGGGGAATAATTTGATCAAGTTTTATGCCAACCTTTAAGAATGGAGATTTAGGACACTAATGGGCACTTATGCAATAAAAAGCGCCATTGTGAAGAACTTTTAATTGAACTCAATTGCAATTGAATATAAAAATCTGTTAACTCAGTGCAATTGCAGTCAACTACATGTTCATATAAACTAGGACCCAATACAGAATAGTTCAACAAATGAGGACACCTTGGGGGGGGGGGGGGGGGGGGGGATGGAGATTTATCAAAATTAGGGAGATACAGGTGTCCCAAAAGTGTTGATAGCTTTTGAAGCTTTATATCTCCACTAAAATAATTTGCAGAATAAAACTGAAAACATTTGGATAGAGAATACCAGTTTTACAATATCAGTGTTGCCAAAGTACAGAAGAAATAGCTCCAAACTGTAAAATTGCACTTTCATATAAACGTATAGTATAATGAGCTTTAACCATTTGAACCCTGAGTTATTGGTGGGGGTCGGTAGCTCCACCCTGAGTTATTTTCGCGAATAATGGATAATTCTATGTTTAGTGATTTTCCTATCTTACACCCTCTGATTGATCGTTATATTGTGATATACTGCCCTCTTTCATCGTAATAATATGATATTCGTAATAAAAAAAATCAGTTTTTGTCAGCTTTATTCTGTTTTTTATTGCCAAAATTGCTATTCATAACCGTACTTCAATGCATTACTGTTTACCTGAGAATTATCTGCGCAAGCATATTCATCCCATTTCATGCTATTTTCGACAGTTTTCATCAGCAAATGACATCAAAACACAACATAAACCTGCTGAAACAAGGCATCTAACATCGGGTAAACATCACGTGACTTGAAGGTCATACGACCACTCAAAATCATGTGATCAATGTGTCACCTGTTCAAAGGCCAATAAATCGGCCTTTCGGGTTATAGCGCGTTCTAAATAAGGCCAATATATCGGCCTTTCGGGTTCAAAGGGTTAAAGGGACATTAAGTGGTGTTGAAAAGTTTAAATGTTTAAAAATTTACTTCAGAATTCAAGATGAACATTAAAAATCGCCATTATTGTTGTTTCTACTAACAAAAAACACAGCAAAACTAGATTAAAACAATATCATCGCTATTTATTGAAAAACACCCTCTATGCAAATATGGTTCGCGTTATGTATCACGCGTACTGCACGGGGATACTGTCGGACGTAAAATGCTGGTTCCGCAGGACCAGCATTTTTTGAATCAACGTTTTCTTGTACAAAGAGAGCTGATTTTTCCTAATCCTTATAGGTGTAAGTTCATACATGTAATACAATTATAAAAATAAACTAATCTCAGTTTTTATCATAATTGAGGGTGCTGCCTCCCACACATCTCTTAGTGTCCCTTTAATGTAATGAAGTGAATAGAGCGAGAGAAGTAGAGAAGAGAAAGATTTGTCATTAGTTATTTTAGAAAAATCATATTGAATTGAATTTTCCTTTTATGAACATTAGCAAGGTTATAGCTACGCCGGTCGGGCGTACCGGCACTCACGCTGGCCAGCCGGCACTCTTAAAAATAAAGGTAAACAAATATATATGAAAAGAATTTGTGGATAGAATCATTAAACTGTCTCATAAAACAAGAAATTATGTGGCAGGAACCCCTCAAAGTACAGTATGGTTCAATAAAACGTTGACAGTTTTTTGAAGCCATTTTTTTTGAAATTCTGTAGATTTAAAAAAAATTTTTTTCAATATTCATCAACTATATGATCTTGACCATCAATGCTGAAAATATTGTTACAAATAACCTTACGGTGTAATTGTTAACATCTTAACTATCTATTCAGGTGTGAAATCAATACGTAATAATAATACCACGAGTGACCCTAATTAGAATTATTGATTTTCATAGATTGGAAGTGTATTGTCTATACTCTATGCCTTAAAAGTGACGATGCCATTTAATGTTATCTTGCTGGGCATTTCCCGTAGACGTACCCGTGGACAAAGAGATTTTGGAGAGATTCTCTTCAAATAGCTATCATTTTGCCGCCATAGCATTATTAACATTGAGATTTTCAGCACAGATGGCCAAGATGATATTTTTGAGGAATATGTAAAAGAAATAATAAAAAAATCCCACAATTATGAAAAATATGGCTTCGAAAAACTGTCAACATTTTATTGAATCACACTGTACAATAAAAAACCTAAAAAAACATTAAGAAGGCCTCTGGATCCCATGCCACGATCCACTGCACTTCATTCGCTACACTTACTCTGTTCGCCATCAGTAAAATTAGCCGGCGCTCAATCTGGCCTAGCTATAACCCTGGACATTAGTTATGCTATACACAAATTGTAGTGTAACTAAAAGCCTTTTTTCAAAAATCCATATGAATGGAATGTGAGGAACCTGCAGCATGTGATTACACCTATGCACACCTATCGCCCTACAAGTTGAATAAACGTAGGGCATTTGTGAGCGAAGATTCACTAGAGAAATGATTAACAAATGAAAAAAAACATGTATTGCACAAAAAAGGTATTTTGACTTTTGTCCAATTTCAACAAATATAAACTCACTTGGCCAGTCAAATGATCGATCGAATATAGATCTTTTGTTGCTGTGTTAAAAGTGACCACATCTTTCAGCGTTTATTATATATTAAGGGGAGGGGACTTAAGGAAGTTTTTTTTAAATTTTGTAAATGCTGTAATTATTGAACTATGACTCAAATGTATATAAAAGTATACATTTTTGGAAAGGATCAGAGAATCCAAATTTGGCAGCAATTTTGACCAAATATGTTGATTTTTTGAGAAAATCACAACAACAAAAATCACTTTTTTGACCCACATTTTTTGAACAAAGCTTATAAAAATAATTTTGAGTAAAAAATGTCCAAATCGCTTGATGATGATGTAAAGACACTAACTTAGGGACAATTTGTTTTAATTTTAAAACCTAATCTAATATTTTTTGAAAATTTCCATTTTTTTTCTCACTTTTTTGGCACTTTTTGGTCAAAATTCCAAAACATATTAGATTAGGTTTAAAAAGAAATGTCCCTAAGTTAGTATCTTTACATCAGCATCAAGCGATTTGGGCATTTTTTAAGGGGCATTATAAAGGGGTATCAAAATAAAGGGATATCCATATCCAAATATGTTTTCAGTTTCAATGCAAATTATTTTAACACTTTCCACGCGGCTATTAATTTTACCATTACAAAACAGAATTTTCTGAAACCTTTTCGTAATTTTCAGAGTCTATTTACAGGATTACTGAACCAATACTAGGCATGTTTGTACTTAATTCAATGCATTTCTCATGGTGATTCCAAATATAGTAATAGAATTCAATAATTTTGACATTTTTGAAACATTTTGTGAAATTTTGGAATGTCGTCTGCAGCCGCCTGCCGGGTGGAAAGCGTTAACATAGATATAAACTTTTAGTGTCATCTTTTTGGGACAGCCGGTACCTCCAAATTTTATAAATTACACAATTTCTTTTGAAAATGAAGCTCAAATTCAATTCAGAAATCATGATTGGTCAATGAAAAATAGTAAAAGAAGTTAAAAAACAATTCATCCACAAGCAAAGTCAATGATGTCTACAGATTTACAGAAAGATATTTTTACACATTTTTAACAGCAGATGTCTTCGAGCTCTCACACAAATTTGTTAAAATAGTCGTAAGCTGCAGTATGTTAATGGCACGTGAAAACCAGCATTGAAAATGAACCCAAATTAAAGGAATAGCGAAAGATTAAAGACAAATAGTTATGGCAAACTGGTGGGTTTTTCAGCACAAATCTATGAAAATAGTGAGATGCTAGCAACACACACAAAAATCAGTAATAAATAACCACCAATTACTTTTGTACAGATTCTACTCCATGTTGGTATATCTTGCTTTATTTCCTTAGTATATTTGAAGTAGAGTTTCAATTTGATGACTTTTCTCCCAGATATGACAAGGATTTTGCAGGATGTGTAAAAAAGAATACCAGAATTTTCTCAAACATTTTGAGAAATTTATTTCTGAAGAAGTATCCTTGTTTTTGAACCAGTGTGTATAACTTCATCAATATACGCAACTATTGATATCAAAATGTATTACTACCCATTATAACTACGTCATTCTACGTATACTTCCATCAACAAAATCAATTATGGTGGATTTATTTGCTGAATGTTAACTTACTGGTTTAGTGTGTTTCACTGCATGGCAAACAGTTTCATTGCTTTTCCAATACAGATTGGTGATCCGCAGCTCTAAAGCGTGATATTGAACGCAAAATATGGATGGTTTTTTTGTGCAAATTGAATATATTTTAGATATCAGATATGCCATAACTGGATTGCAGATACTTTGGAGGTTGAATCAAGATTTTTTTCCTTCTATTTATTGATTTATTCATTTTGTTTTGTGTGTTTGTTTATTTATTTGTTTGTCTGGTTTTTTTGTTTTTGTTTTTTGTTTGTTTATTTATTTATAAAGTCTGAGCAGTGCAGTGATTTGTGCATCTTTTACTTTACAGATGGTTTCATCATGTAAATTCTCAGGGTCGTAATTTGGCTGTAAATATATGGTTTGTGCATAAGATACGATTCGATAGAGCAGATTGTGAAAACCAAGATGAAATGCCGGAGTATGCATCACTCAGCGGGTATACCATGGTTAATGGCAAAGAACAGATAAGGTCAGTATAACGAATATCTGGTTTGACACAAATAACTAAATCCTTATAAATTTTCTGTAATGAAAGTGTACACATTTAGACTCTGGTGGTAATGGGTACATTCTTGATGTGGGTTCTTTTTAGTGACAAAGCGCCCTCAATTTGATCTCACTGTAAATTTACATTTCTTTAATTATTTCTCATTTTTTTCAGAGTTGAAATGTTGAATATTTTCGCTAATCTTGATGTAGATTTCATAGAAGCAGATAATATGGTTTATCTGGCAACCAATCTAGAACTACCATTGCAAACAGCAACACTGGTAAGTATTGCCAAAAGAATGCATGGCCAATACAATTACATGTTCACGCTTTGCTGATTATCGGCCATTTTGCTTGTTTTAAATAGACTTACATATACTTATACACAAAATAAATGTATTCTTGTGTTTTTATTTTTGCGGTAGTTGCTTGGAGTGTGAAAAGCGTGAAAATTAATGTAGTGCAAAAATGTCCACGTTTACAAACTTGTTAACATGTTTATATTTGTTATTATATAGATCAAAATTAGACTCAAATTGTGAATTTTGATTTGTATGGTGTCATGTATGAATTAGGTCAATACATGCATAGGTTTTGTTTCTCAACAAATTAGACAAAATGTTGATATGCTCACAAATAGCACTCCACCCTGCAGGGTCGTGCCATTATTCACACATCAACATTTGTGCATTGATTTGTCGAATTTCTCTCATGCATTTATTGACCTATGAATAATATCTTCTTTGACAGGTATTTGATATCTTAGATGCTGATAAAGATAAGCGAGTATCTTTGGAGGAAATATACAACAGTAATATGGAGGACTTAGCTGGCTTTTTCCCTGATGAAGAAAATGCACATGATGAGTTATGATGTCAACCATAGAAATAGAGAGGAGACACCTAACCTAAGCCCGCCATCTTCAATCATCAATATTGCTGTCCTATAGTCTATTTGGCCATCACGAGACAGTGACGTAACTGCGTATTCTCGTAATTGCAGCACATAACGCACACGCCTTCTCGAGGCGCTGGCGTATACACACGAGTGTTGAAAGACGGCAGATACATACGCGTGCTTAAATGCTACGTCTGTTAAGTTACGTCACTGTCCAGAGAAAGCCAAATAGACTATAGTATTCGACACAGCCTGTCAGTGGAAAGACACCATTCAAGCTGGGCAGAGACCCAGGGGCAGAGATGTGCAAATAAACTATAGTTTATTCCACCTGAAGTATGTATGTAAGTACCATGTGTGTATTCCAGTCATCATTTGAAATCATTCACCTATATCAGAAATAGGTACTATAGCCTCACTTCACAGAGAAATGTGAATAGCCTATCAAATGTAAGTGGGATCGGTGTGTGGTTGACTAAACCTTCTTTTATAGCAAAATATAAAATGTTTAGAAGGGAAAATCCACAATATTGATTGTCATCATTTTAGCATTCCTTTCTTTGATTAGAAACCAGCTCTTTTTTTATACATTCCATGAGAGTTCATAAAGTAATAATATTGGAATAAAAAGCTTATAGAGAATGATTTTACAAGGTTTTGATGAGTAATTAATCAACTCAATTGAAGATATACAAGGATATTTGGAGATTAAACACATTTCTGACAGTACAAAGAAGAGCTAATCATCTATAAAGTCAGTCAAAAATATTGTTTTTTACCAAACCTTCAGACACCGCTATTGTGAATGGAATAATGGAAAACTAAATTTAGTTCATCCAGTTGAAATCTGTATCTGTACCCTGTAAGCTGTAAAATGATATAATGTTGAGAAATGATGGCTATGTTAGATATCCAGGTAATTGAAGACTGGGGTGTGCTTTATTTCCATGGTGTGGGAAGATTGTGCAATGTATATAGTTTCGTGAAATACCAAGTATGACCTGAAATGACCTGTTTAATTTACAGTACATAAACTTGTAAATGTTTGGATTTGTTTTTTCCAATGTTAGTTAAATGAAATGTGTCGTGACCAAGTCACTAAATCTGGTGGCATCTTCATGTAAGGGAGGCAGAGTTAGTCTAGGGTAAAAACTTTATTGAGAGATTATACTGAATAAAGCTGATAATCCCAGAATGAAGTTTTCACATTAGACTAGTTTTGTGATTCCCTTACATGGAGGTAGAACTCTAAATCTTATACTCACAAATCAAGTCAATTAGCTATAGACACATACAGTTTAAATCAAGTCAAGAGTTGACTCAATTAAATCAGAGACAAATTATATCTAAATGGTTAAGACAATGAACACATTCAGTTTGATTTGTAGCACGACCTTATCCCTGTAGGTAAATTTGTCTCAGATTGAATTGAGTCAACCATTCATTGACTTGATTTGAATCAAGCCAAGTTAATAGGATTTGGTGTGTTTTTTAAAAGTGTAATACTATAAGCACAAAATGAATATTATGTACTGATATTAATATTTTATTATAACCTATCAAGCCATTGCTTATTCTAAGTTGTATAGTTGAATACTATTTATTACAAAAGTCACATTTTTTAGAGTCAAGTCAGTTTGGCACCAGACTCAAGTCAAATTAGGGCCTTAGGTCAAATGACTTGATTCAAGTAAAGTCTTTTGGATTCTTCTTCCAGTAAAGTTCAGACTTCAGTAACTGAAGAAAGACAAACTGTGTGTGGATACACGCATGTTGGGCAACAAGGACACAACCTTCATGTTTCGGGCATTATGCACAAACGCACACTTTCACCAATGACATGGATTATTTTTAAGGACAAATACAAACCTCACAATTCTCGCCAATTTGGAACTGATTAAACTATAGTGATAGGCTCACTTTTTTCGTCCGCACGGCTCATATTCTTCTTTGATCGCATGGATGCAAACGCCATTGCATCGGACTTACATGCATGATATCCTCGGGTGGGGCGGCAGTCAGGTATAATGTTGTAACCATCCATGTGAACGAAAACACAGATTAAGGGTGCTTTTTTCAACCACAACACACCAATTTCGCCAATTTCAGAGATTAAGGGTGAATTTTTCAACCTGAATCCAAGCTAAAGGTGTGTCTTGGGCCAATAGTCACATGTCATCATTGTAAAAATAGCCCCAAATGGTTAGGTCTTTAAGACATATTTACTAACAATTGAATCACACAATTACTTCATACATTGTACATTCAATTCAGATTAAACTCCAACCTTTGCTAGAGATATGATTCGTCAAGCCACATCCTTGTTAAGGGTCATTTTCCCCCTTTTTTGAGAATCTGTGTTAAAGGCATATTATGTGATCTTTTCCAGGGGGTGCACTCTACCCATGATTTTTGTTTTGAAAGTAGATTTTCTTGCAGATTTACATTTCTGATCATAAATCATAAATATATTCTGAGTTACAGAGCGATACGATTCCTAATTACTTCAAAATCATGTTTTTTAAGGGTTGAAAATAGATTGTTCGTTAGCGAACAATCTATTTTCACTCTATTTTCACTCAAGGAAAGAGGGCGCCCCCTGGAAAAGATCACAACATAATATGCCTTTAACCCTCGATAGGTCGATTTATCGACCTATCATCGACCTATCGGAGAACGTCGTATAACCCGATAGGTCGAAAAATCGACCTGAGTGAACAGATGACACATTGATCATATGACTGAGTGGTCATGTGATGTTCACCCGATGTGAAATACATTGTTTCGCAAGGATTTCGTTGTGTTTTGATGTCATTTAGCTGACGAAAACAGTCAAAAATAGCGCGAAATTGGATGAATATGCAACCCAATATGGCGCAGATGATTCTCAGGTAGACAGGGATGCATTGTTTTACGGTCATGATTGGCAATTTTGGCAATAAAAACATACATTTTTATGTTATAAATAGGTTACGTTATACGTGTAGTACAATGACATACTGCCCTCTATCATCGGTAACATATTACCGATGATATAGGTGTACTATATTTAGCATTTTACCCCGGAGAAGTCAGGGTGGGTGTACCGAACCCTTATAATAACTCCGGGTTCAAAGGGTTAAGAGTTGTTTTTGAGAGTGCATTCACACGGATGATTATAACTTTTATACATGAGTGGCTAGTCAAGTAGCCCCCTGGGATTATATCATGATGCGTTCGCCAAAATACATGCTGATGTCGTTTCCCATCTGTAGTTGACACATATCCTCGCGTTTATTTAATTAAGTTTCGCTCGTCATAGATTCTGCTAGAATCATGCTTATAGGCCATCATCAATTGTTATTATTTACTCATGTATTTCGGCTGCTAGAGGCTTTCAACAAAAGACTTTGTATACATAATAGCTCGTTCGTCTGGTATCCATGTAAGCACAGTCCCTGTAGCCTAGTGGAGTAACCAATCGCCGCGATAGCGAGAGGGACCGGGTTCGAGGCTGTGTATTTTTAAGGTCTTTGTTAATTTAATTCTCGCCAGTTTGTCCGAGTCTATATATTATTTATTCATTTCAATTACTCGGCTGGTATCATTTGCTTGATCCTCGCGTTTATTTAATTAAGTTTCGCTCGTCATAGATTCTGCTAGAATCATGCTTATAGGCCATCATCAATTGTTATTATTTACATTAAAGTATAGTTAGGATCTTATACAATTGTTTCCTGTTTGGTACCGAACGAACTATAGAATATATAACGTATCAGAACTGTCCAAACAGTGAATTTGTGTCTCATATAGATAGTAATGTAAATATTGTTACAAAACTTCACTTCCGCTAATGGATTTGATTTGCAAAGGAAAGGAGCTGTCTGTGATGGTACTATTTGTTTAAAGAATTAGTATTGTTTTTAGATTGTAACAGTGTTATATTTTCTGACACAAATTATTATTGTTTGAAGTTAATAAAACATGCAAACCAGGGTTGTCACTAAGGCGGTCGGTGGCGGCCGGGAGGAGCCGGCACTCACGATTGCCGACCGGCACTCTTAAAAAAAGGGTAAAAAAACTGGCACTAAAAAAAAAAAACCTAAAAAACATTAAGAAGGCCTCTAGACCCCATGCCATGATCCACTGCACTTCGTTTGCAACACTTATTCCGTTTGCCGTCAGTAAAATTAACCGGCACTAAAATTTGGCTAGTAACAACACTGATGCAAACGCTTTTTCCACGCAAAAAAATACTACTAATGAATGCAGTTATGTCATTGCAATACAACACTGATGGTCTGCAAACAAAACCTTTGTTCTCATTCTGAAACAGTCATATTTTATTAGACATTTTATCTGTTATAATTAGTACTGTTTATTGTTTATATTCTCATTCATTACTGAAAAAGATGCATATTTATCCAAATCTTTCATTTATACCGATATCTTGCTAATAATTACTTAGTTTTCTGTTTAGGATGATTTATCAGCAATCACAGCAATCAGTAGCAATGAACAGAGACAACGGGCAATACAATCTGAATCACATGTTTGACGATCTACTGATTGCTGATAAATCATCTAGCATCACTGCAACTAAGCAACCAATATCACGTGTTGTAAATAGCAAATCGTCATCACTCCACATTAAGTGTTGATAAAGGAAACAGCTTGTTTCCGAAATGTCCACAAGTAAGTGGTTTTCCTTGGACTAGATATACAGAATTTCATCAATCATTGGAGCAACAATGCAATGTTTGTGTAGAGTGATTATCGATGGTCATGGAGAAGCCTATGACTGCACCTATGGATGAGTTGGCGCGGGGATCCAGGGTGTAGGGTACTAGTATAGGATATAGAAGTGAACATATATATACAGTAATATGAACAAGCCCATATGTTTCTGAAGGGGTATTTCATGTTTGTGTCTCACACATAACAAATGACCAAATATTATCTTTATATAATGCTAGATAACTTATTTTGTATCCTGTATACAGTCCTCCAAATAAGTAACTGACCAGGTAATAAATAAAACTCCAAAACTAAAGCTCCTACATAAAAATATTAAATAAAAAAGTTGTAAAGAAATTTCTCCTCTTTAACTTGATACATTATTCATTGAGATCAGTTAATAATTAAGAACACAACATTGAAAAGGATAGAACAAAGTGAAGTTTACATTTAACACTTGGGATTTGAACATGTGGGTATGTGACAGGTATGTGTATGGGTTGCATTGATCAATTGATGCATCCCCAATCCCTGTCTTACTATCGACCAGTGAGTTGTCGCTACTGGTTAATCAATAATCTGCCTGTTGCTAGTCCGAGGCTGCGTGTAGACGAACGAAATGTTAAAATGAAAAATGGACTTTGTTATGGTTTAGGGCACATAACTGAGTAAATATTCATTCAATCTAGACGTGTAATATCTCAAATTAAAGACTAGAAATTTCCTTACAACTTCATTGTCTAATATTTTTACGTAGGAGTTATAGTCTTGGAGTTGAGAGCATATTTATTACCTGGTCAGTTACTTATTTTGAGGACTGTAGACCTATATATGGGTCATTTGGTATTCAATTTTGGTTTCAATACTCAATAATAAATAGCTGGCATATTGAGTTGTTCCTGCAACTTTACATCCCCGGACTTGTGACTAGATCTGACATTGATTATATTTACGAATTTGCTATTAGAATTGGTTCAATAAATACATTAATTCCCTTAATGGGAATTGCATGGGAATTGCACCTGGGACCCCCATTTTTATGTTGGACACTTTATACACTTATGTAATGAGACTTATTGGTGTTCATGTATTAGAAATGCATCTGAAGGCTTAGGTATCTATACTTTAATCAGTTCCAAATTGGCGAGAAGAATGTGGTTTTTATCTCTCCGCTTGCAAAAGTAATCCGAACTTTCCCAGTGCGATAGATACACAGCATCATGCATGCGATGAATGGTGCACGTAATGCATACATGCTGCCTTTATTCCACTGTATTAATTTGCTGCTGCAAGGAGGCTCGCCAATTTGGAACTGATCAAAGTATCATTCCTGTTTCTAATCGCGAGATTTTTTTTTGCTCCTTAACTTCCATGGTGAAAAGATTACTTGTAGTTTTTACAAGCTCTTTCACCTGTGAATGAAGTAACTTTCATTCCAGACTTGATAACGGTACTCTAGAGAAAATATTAAAATAGTATCATTAACATTTGTTCATTCATTAGCAGCCATCCCTTACATTGATGTGTTAATTCCACACGGCTATTGATTTTACCAATATACAAAAGAGATTTTTCAGAAACCTTTCAAGGTCTATTTCAAGAATTACTGAACCAATACTAGGCATGTTTTGTATTTATTTTAATGCATTCCTCATGGTGACTCCAAAAATGGTAATGAATTTCAATAATTTTGACATTTTTGAAATACTTTGTGAAATTTTGGAATGTCGTCTGCAGACGCCTGCCACATGGAAAGTGTTAATATTGTTATTATTTGTTATTGTTCTATTAAGCCGTATGTGCTTTAACCAGATAATCTGGCAGATTTTATTTTTATAATAAGTAAACTTGTAAACAAATGTTTGTAATGTTTTTGTTAGGATTGACCCATCTCCCTTTTTGAGAGCGATCAGATATGGCATGAAAATAGATCAATTAAAGAGTCAAAAGAACGGCTCAATATTTTCTAACAAGGGAGATTAATTGTCTTGTTTCATTCTTAACCCCCTGGGCACAGTGGTTCTGATTGGTGTATTGCAAGATATACTCATTTGAATAGCCAATTAAAATGCAGCTTGCAAAATATTTCACTCCAATCTTCATCAGGGATACAATTATTCTAACACTGTCTCTGATTGGTGCAATAAATGATGTATCTAACTTTCTGACCAATCGGCCGGTAGTTCTCAGGGGGTTAACTTTAGCTTGTGAAAAAAAAAATTCTCTTGGGAAAATGTACAACTTTAGAAACTAGGGGTGGCTTCAAAACTCAACCGCTGGTTGACCGGTGGTTCAGTGCGGTTGAACCGCTTGTCATTGTTTAGGACAATAAACTGGCTCCAACTGCACAGAACCGGGTAATACTGCCAGGCAATCAGTAGTTCAGTTTTGAAGCCATCGATAGTTTTCCCCTTTCAATGTCTTCACAAGAAACATTTTATAATGCGCTCATAAATGTATGATGAAATTATTCAACAAATATTTTATATTCTTATTATTTTACTAGAATCTCAACTAATTTTAAAATAAATGAAAGTGATTACATTGCGAATATTTGTATCAGCATGTTATACATTCTTTATTACTATTAGGCTATTGTTGTAGATTTTGTTTGTAAAACATTTATATTTAATATAAAGTTAAATGAAATATAATTGTAACCCAATTAAACCCATTTGTTCTAAAATGATGGAAACCTTCGTATAATACACTGAAAAATAAAGAAATCCCAGAAACAAAGAATAGTGTATTGTGAGTTGTCCTTATTTTGAATCACTTGAATAACTAACTATGGTATTGCTTATGATAATCCAAAATAGATATGAAATCATCCAAATGGTAAAGTGCTCACCCAGTAAGGGAGCTTATACAATATGAAATTTGGACTTGGTCCTCCTGTTACATGGTGTTACAGATCTGTTTATTGAGTTATTGAGTTTCTGACGAGTGAGGACCTAATGGTCCTTACGAAACAGATCTGTAAAACCATGTAACAGGATCAAGTCCAAATTTCATATTGTATGGTATTGCTTATGTCATTTCCTAGCCTTGTAATAAATATGTATCATCAAATGGGTTGAGAACCTGATGGTCTCAACCAGACAATGCTGGACATAGTCTCGTTCATGAATATTCAGTGTTACATACATACATACATAATCTTTATTTATTCACGATACATAGGTCAACTTTACAGCTGTTTTTCACTGAGGCCGTGATAAAGTCAATATAATTAACATTTTATATAATAACTCTAAAATTACATAATATAACATATTTCTTTAATCTTATAGTATACAGTGTAATAAAACAAGATTACAAAAATTGAATTTTAAGATATTAAATTATGCATACGAGGTTGTGATATCAAATGCGACAAACAGAAAAAGACAAATGGGGTCAAAATATATGGCCGTGTTCATCATCCTGGTCTCCCTTTTTTTGGTACCAAAATCTCACTTTGCCCCTAAAAGTAAATCAAGGCCTCATGGTTATATCGACCCTTGATATTAATCTAAGGCACTCTCACACCTAGCCGATTTAGCTCGCCGTTGCTATACCGAAGCACAAATTTGGCGATTTTTTTTTGGGATTGGTACTAGAACCATACGCAACGGTATCACATTGCTAAGAACGATAGTACATCGTCAGGACATCGTAGCGCTACCGTTGCGCTACCGTACTAGTACCGATCCCCAACAATCGCCAAATGTGTGCTCCGGTATAGCAACGGGCGGGTCAAATCGGCTTGGTCTGACAACACTTTAATAGAATCCCTGACCGTAGTACTGCCGATGTACTAATGATGTACTACCGTTCTAGCGATGTGATACTGTTGCGCTACTGTACTAGTACCGATCCCCAAAAATCGCCAAATTTGTGCTACGGTATAGCTACGGCGAGCCAAATCGGCTAGGTGTGAAAGCCAGTGTTAAAATTAACCAAAAATATCAGGTTTTCCAGCGGATAACCATTGTTATGAAATCAGGTTATCCGCCAATGTTTTTGGTTGTCCGCCAAAGTAACTACAGTACAAATATTCAGAATGTATGGTCATCCGACGGATAACCTGCATCGAAATTTAGGTTATCCGCCAGCATTTTTGGGCTTCAGAAAACCCGGATTACCACTTAATTTGAACACTGGTGACAGCGCCTTTATTAATTCCCCAGAGTGGTCAGAGAACACAAATTGTTAAAAGAAAATTCTTATGTTTGTCACCAAATTCAGTTTTTTTTATATCATTGTACTGTGAAAGTTTTAAACTCCATTGCACTAAGGGGTCGTCCAAAATTATCGCCCTTTTCACTTACGTACAGAGCTTAAATAACTTTTTACCCCCCTCCCCCCTTGAGTTACGTACGCAATAGATCAAGATCGCCATTTAAGTTACGTACGGTTGGGGTATATTTTGACCCCCTCCCCCTGTTACGTACGCTCTGTACGTAACTGAAAATGGCGAAAATTATGGACGACCCCTAGGGCACTGCAACATGGTTAACACACCTACACAGCCATTCTCTTATGCCCAGTATAATGGTGTTATTCTGCTGCCGAATTACCTGTGCATGTCCACGGGCATGGAACAATCTCCCTCGTACCATAAGAGAAACTGATAATATCTCTCATTTTCGTTCTAGTCTTAATGGGGCCCTCACATGTATCCGTGTGAGCTGAGCGGCCCATTACCGTGTGAAAAATGGGTGCGGACGGCGCACACACGGTGGGCCGTTTCCCGTCCGTTGAACACGTTCAGGGGACTTTGCTGGCCACCGGAGTTTTGAACATGCTCAAAACTCCTGGCGGGTGAGTAAAAGCGGCGGCGAACGATGAGAGCCCGGTATGAAGACGGTATAAGTTCGCACCCGTTTCGCACCCGTTTTGCACCCATTCGCAGGGCGGTGATGGACGGTGGTGGACGTCGACCATCTTAGCGACGGACTGCGAATGGCCGCATGCAGCCTGGTAACCGTTCGCAGAACGGACTCTCAGCAGGCATGTTGCAACTCTCTAAATGTAAAAGAGCTAAAACTCACTCTTTCGAGAGCTCTAGGAGGGACCGCTCTTTTTTTGGAGTGAAGTTCACTCTTAAAAGAGCGATTTTCACTCTAAAAAGAGTTAAAATCACTCTGAAAAGAGTGGAAATCATTCTTAAAAGAGTGACAAATCACTCTGAAAAGAGTGAACTTCACTTCTTAGAAGAGCCGTCTCTCCTAAAGCTCTCGAAAGAGTGAGGTTTAGCTCTTTTACATTAAGAGAGTATTATAGATGTTGGTCGTAAGAATTCCAGAAAGCTTGAAAAGGGCGGTTTGATGATGTAATCAAGACGTTTCGGCCGGTACCCAGGCGTTCCGACCGGTTAGGAATCGGTATGGAGGTGGTATGCACACGGTGAGGACACGGTGAGAACGGTAGAATTGTATGAGGCCGGTGATCCCGGGACAATGCTGGTGAGAACCCGGGACAGACCCGGTGTAGAACGGTATGGACCGAGGACCCGGTGAGGAGGTATTATGCACCCGGTAAGAACGGTAAGCTAGAAATGTATGAGGACGGTGAGCCCGGTACCCGACCGGTGAGGACTCGGTATATACCCTGTATATAACGTTATGGACCCGGTGGCCACAACAAAAGATTAATGCGCCCGTTGACATTTTTTACTGATTGTTTGGACTCTGTTGATTTTCTATTAGACGGTAAGGTGGCCGCATACCATTACCGCCCTGCGAACGGGCGCGAAACGGGTGTGCCATCTGTATACCGTCCTCAAACCGGGCTCTCACCGTTTGCCGCCACTTTTACTCACCCGGCAGGAGTTTTGAGCATGTTCAAACTTCCTGCCGGGCGCGGATGGCCGGCAATGTCCCCGGCAACGTGTTCAACGGACGGGAAACGGCCCACCGTGTGACATCACCGTGTGCCACCGTCTGCACCAATTTGTCACACGGTAATGGGCCGGCCAGCTCACACGGATACATGTGAGTACAAATGTATTTTACAGAGATTCCCGTAATGTGAGCGAAGCGGCGAGCTTGAGCGCTCAGCTTATACAGGGCAGTTTGATGACGTTATCAAGGCGGTTCGGTCGGTACCCAAGCGTTTTGGCCGGTGAGGACCTGGTGAGGAGGTGGTATGAGCCCGGTTCCAGGCCGATAAGAACCCGGTATAGAACAGTATGAACCCGGTGACAAAAAAAAAAAATGCGGCCGTTGACATGTTTTGCTGATTGTTCACCGTGTTGGACTCTGTTGTTTTTCTATAAGACGGTAAGGGGCCGCCCAGCTCACACGGATACATGTGAGGGCCCCATTAGACTCACCTTTTTCAAGTAAAGGTTTACTAATTTGGAGGTCATTCAACAGGTTGTATGTACACATATTCCGATTACCGAGATTGAAGCCTCTAGTGTATAGCGCCCCCATTCCAAGAGTTACATTGCGCATCTCAATGTCCCTTATAAGGACTGGAGCGTTGTCAAGATAGCCCTCATTTCAAGAGTTACATCGCATGTGCTCACGTTCATATGCCCATATATAGGAGGCTTCAGTTTTGCGATTCAAATTTCCTCTCCAATTATATACTCTCCCTGGTTGTATTGAATGAGGAGGATTGTGGGTCTGAACCATGTTACAAACACTGCTGTGACCCCTCTACATCCAAAACACAGGATCTCTATTCTTGTGTGTTGTAGGCAGGCAGCAATGTTGGCTTTGCTTTGAAGGGTAAAATGAAAAGTAATAACAATCAAATCAAGGTAGAATTCCTCATAATTCATTGTTTCATATTTTATTATATCGTTTCATATTTACAATCAGTTTGTACATTATTACTCTACACATGTACAATCTATACATGATTTGGAACTCTATTAAATATTTTTTAAATGGAGTTGTTTTGTAATATAAAATGCTGATTATAGAAACTCCTATAATTAGCTCTAGAATATTCTTTTTTTAATTATGCCATTTTTAATCATATTAAATAAAACCATTAATTAAAAAGAGCTGCAAGTTATCTCATACAAACCAATGGTTTAGAAAATTAGGTCATTACTTTATCCTATTAAAACTAATGATGAAAAAAAAAATGGGGTCTATTTTATCAAAATTGAAACCAAGGGTTAAATAAAAAATGGGCTCCTTTTTATCCCATTGAAACCAATGCTTAAACAATTTCTGTCATTTTTCACAATAAGTTGGGTTACTTGGGCCATTTAATTTTGTCATCTCTGATCTACATGAACTTTAAATTAATCTTCCTTTTAATGACTGACTGGTGTACATCACCGAAAACAAGAACAAAAAGAATGTTTTTCTGGTTCAAATCTGGGCAGGTACAGAGCACATTTGTTTTTTCTCGCCATCATGGCTGGACTTAAACATACCTTGAAGGCCACACTATCATCTACAAGTAGTATTGATGAGAAGTGTGGCAGGGTAACGGGGGCTTGCTTGCCCATTAAAAACCTAAGGTGGACAATAAGATGAGAGATTTGTTAATTGCTGAGTCAAAGATCATGATGAGACTACTCTTTCCAACAGAAATATGATGATGTACATAGAGAGTCAAAATATTCAGGTCCTGATTTCATTTATTTTTAAAACCAAAATATGAAGAAGAAAAAAATCCAGACAACTAAAAAAACCACCAAAAACCAAACAAAATTGGGCTAATCATGTAGGGTTTATTATGTGGCAAAAGTGACTCCTGATACTTAGGCCAAAAAAAAAAAATTGTTTGATTGTCCTCGTCCGCCCGACCCTCTTAATCATTCCGACTCAAAAACCTTTTTTTTATTTGTTTTTGAAAATTTCAATTTTTGTTGTTGAAAATTTCAATTTTTGTTGTTGAAAATTTCAATTTTTGTTGTTGAAAATTTCATTTTTTTACAAATATTAGTCGAAAATCCAAATGTTAATTTTTCAATTTCTTTTTTTAGTGTTGAGAAAATAAAAATACTCATCAAAATATTAAAGATTTTGTTCCCAGTTTTGGTTACCACAACAAGTACATCTCATTTTTACTTTTGGTACCTGAAAAAGGGCAAGTGAGAAGAAAAAAAGAAAAAAACTTTTCCGACCGACCTACCCAACTTTTAAAAGTGATCTATGGACAATCAAACAATTTTTTTTTGGCCGTACGCGCATGGGTATGTGAGACAGATCTTTTTTTTCTTGGCCTGATATTTGATATAATTTTATAATAAACCTTACACTGAAAAAACAAAAATGCATGCACATATATTCATACACTGCATAGTAAAGAAACACAAATTTGTTAAGTAAAGGTCACAAAGGTGTGTAACCCAATTAAATTAACTTATCACCATCAAAATTAAGACTTTGTATCAGAAAAAACTCTCATTGTTCTTGTTACCCCTGCAACATGTTATACCTGAGAGATATTGCATTTAGATGTTCATATGTGACGCGATCAAGAGGAATGAGTCGGATATCGACCCTGGTCGAAAATGAGTTTTTAATACAGTTTTAAAGAAGACACCTAGAGCTTTCAGAAACTGAAAACCCCATGTCGATACAACGTTTTGTTCGAAAGTTATGTCAAATTGTATACACGAATTTCCATCAAAACTTATGGAAGCCGCCATTTTGAATTGGCCATATCTCAATTTGGGATTCCCTGACATCTGACTCATTCCTCTTGATCGCGTCACATATAACGTATAAGTGAAAAGGTGGTGGATTACCTTCAAACGTAGTTAACACTTTCCACGGAGCTATTGGTTTTACCCTATACAGAACAGATTTTACAAAAACTGTTCCCAACTTTCAAGGTCTATATCTAGGATTACTGAACCAATACTAGGCATGTTTGTACTTATTTCAATGTATTTCTCATGGTGATTCCAAATATGGAAATGAAATTAAATAATTTTGACATTTTTGAAACATTTTGTGAAATTTTGGCATGTCGTCTGCAGATGCCTGCCTCGTGGAAAGTGTTATCTACCCTTAGGCTACCCTGGTTTGTGAACCATTCAATGGGGAAATTTGAAGTGTATTTCTGCTTCAGTCAAAACCTCTGGAGCAAAGTTAGTAACATTTTGGAATATGACTTTATTTATGATGGATTGAAGTGTCTTCTTGGAGAATAGTATACAAATATATACTGCCATGAGAGACTCTGGTTGAAACTGTGGGCCCGAGGTGACTGCAATAGCACTATTGCAGTCACGGAGGGACCATAGTTTTAATCCAGAGACTTGAATAAAGGCAGTATATATTTGTTTTATATACGTCATTCATATCTAGTTCCATAAAGTTCAAATTCAAAAATCATCCGGTTCCAATCTTCATCAGTTAAAAAGATTTAAAAGTTCAATTCAAAGGCAGTGCATCGAATGATCGTCACGCTGCGCCCGGGGATACAAATCGTGGGCCCTCTCGCATCATGCGGAGTACAACGCCGCATAACACTACCGGCGTACTGGTGCGCCGTAAATAGTACTTTTGGGAGCCGTAAATAGTACTTTTGCCAAAATAGCGTGTTGATTTTTGATCATGTGACCCACTTTTAACCAATCAATGAACAAGAATATATGAATGACATATATAATCAGCACTATGTGGAAAAATTGGGCCAAAATCAAGCCACCCACCTTAAAAAATAAAGTCTACAAATATTACCAGATTATAGAGAAAAAATCACACATTTCATTTTACTATTTATATTTAGTACTATGCGATTAAAACTTTTTTTAATACTTTGCAAGAAACGGTAAATTGGAAATATCAGGGCAAATATTGCTGTCAGCAGATTTTTTGACCTAGAAATTTAATATTATTACAGTATTATACACAAGATTAACATATCAAATAATGTCCTCCAGCTGCCTGCTTTCTATACATCTTTGGTTTTAGCAATCATAGTAAGACAACAACAAAAAACCCTGTTCTACAGGCTTCTCAGGTAGGGCTGGTCGGTCATGTGTTTTGGGTTTTTTTTAACCAAAAACTCAAGAATTTTCGCAATTTCAAAATGTTTCTAATTTGTGTTTTATTAAAGGTATATGACCCGATCACTTTTTTGGGGCTATGATTTTTTTTCACATCAAGATATTTTGGTATCAGAAGAATCCCCATATATTTCTCATTATGTCTGTAAAATATTAGGGGCCAGAAATTTTTCATTTGGAAATTATAGGCTAAAATGTGGTGAATTACTGCCAAAGGTGGTTAACCACCAACCAGTCTGTGTACTACTCAATGGGCACATGTCTTTTGACCTTGCGCTTCTAAAAATAGAACCATTGGAGTTATGCAACTCAAACTTTGGAATGCAACAATTTTAAGGATGACCTTTCATGTAAAATAGAAAACATCAAGTTGAAAACCGGGTCATCTACCTTTAATTCGCAAAAAATGGGTTGATAGGGCCCATAGAACAGGGTTATTCTCCTGTGGCCTAAAAGGTCATTATAACTCCAGAGTACAGGCAAGGGAGACTATGGTATACTATATTATAATAAAAATATATAAGTTAGAAGTATTCATTTTCAACAGAATATTATTACACAAAAATGATGTGTAATTTGAACACATTTTATGCGAAATTATGCACTGTATTGTAACTGGAGTTGTCATCAGTGTTCAGTGTTTCCATCTGTCTAAGTTACATTCATTTTAAACATGATAAACATAGTATCATGGAAGCAACAGACTTACTTACTTCCATGATAGTATCAACCCCCCAATTTTTTTTTTTTTTACCTAAACACCAATGGTGCAATTAATGCTAGCAGAGGTAGGCCTTAGGCCAACGGCAATCAATTTATAGTTTCCTGTTGGCACGCGCATGATATTTGCTTCCCGCGTCAAACATTTCATTACTTTTAATGAATACATTATTCTGTGTTTTTACCTTTGGAAGCGTAGGAAATTGCCAACTGGATTGGTATTAGTTCCAGGTCGAGCGAAATCAAAACATCGAAATGATAAACTAAATATCCATCATGCCCCTAAATCCCTCCCTTTTGTCAGCCTCATTCCATGACAAGTTATGAAAGACCAATAGCTTTGTTACAAAAGGAGACCCCCAAAACCTTCAGATAATTCCATCAATTTTTCGCTGGTGTGAGCAACCATCTTTGATTTTCATTCATTGGTAAAATAAAAATACAACACCATGCATGTAGGCCTACACGCATGCTCCAAACTCCCGAGAATAAACAAAGCTTTCCGAGGGACATTACTTATTGACACATTGACGTAATGTAGTGAGGCCAGTGAGACTACTGCGCCGGCGCGTGGTTTAATACCCCCAGCGAAGTAATAATATATGGGTGATGGCATCAAAAGGTAACTATTCTAAGTATATGTTTTACGCCTACCTAGATGCTGTTAAATAATGGATCCCAAGTTGTTGATATCTCAAATGAATGCTCCGCTGCAGACTCTTAGCAAATAATGAAATGAGGCCAAATAATGAATAATGAAATGTGACCGCATCATGTTTTCAAAATCTCCAACAGGAAACTATTAATTCACTGCCGTTGGTTATATCCACTGATTAAACAATGTCTACTATTAATGTAAATTTAGATATAGAATTATGAGTAAGATTTTGTGTGGGGGACGGCTATAGTGTGATATATAACGGTTCTATATATGTGACTAGTTGCGTCAAAAAGGACATGTTGTCGGCAAACACTGTTTTGAAATAGAAGCCAATATATTTGGTGAAATATAATGAAAATAATAGACAAAAATATTTTTTTCCAAATCATATTTTGTGATTACAAAGTCCGATTACCTTCAACATGGTATCATTTCAAAGCTTAAAATGTACTCTTGCAAGTCATACCAATAACTCAGAAATGACTCGGGCCTCCAACATGTACATTTTGATGTGACGGGTCACTTATGCCAGCTAGATCTTGTGAATTGAGAGGTTTTCATTATCTCAAATCAACAACGCTTTGTTACTGTACGTAAGGTATGGGGGAGTTGTTGAACATGGTTATAACCATCTCATTACATTTGCCTTTAGCATTTTGATTTGAGTTATTTATTCATCCATATATACAATAGATGCATATATGACTCGCCATAATGCAAAAGTGACCTATCACATCAAAACAGACCAGTTGTCTGCCAACCTTATTTGCAGAAAATGTTAAAAAGATCAGAAAAAATAAAGAAAATAACAATTATCTATTACCTGTCAAGCTGCACAAAATCTGTTTTATGTTTGATTTCAATGAGTTAGGTGTCATTTTAAAGCTAAAAATTAGATTTGTAATATGAAATTAAAATCCCAATGTTCCTGGTCTGCTTTGAAGTGATGAGTCATGTGACGTGATCAAGCAAAATGAGTCGGAAGTCTCCAATATGGTTTTTGAAATATAACCAAACAAAGGGTAAAATTTCTTTTTGTTTTTGATTGATTTAAATACTATTCAATTCCTAATATCTTTGAAATTAAGTGTCTGTATAAAATAGGGTTTTCTGCAAAATGTAGCGTTGCAAATATCCAAAAAAATATCTAGAAAACTAACATTGTGACATTTTCAATTTTAGCTTCATTTTGCTTGATCACATCACTGACACTCTGTTCGAGGATTGAGCGCCAGAAGGCCATAACTCAAGAAATGCTATTTTGAGATAATCGACTTTCAAATATTTGGGACTCATTACAATACACTGTAGCACCCAACTTATAACTCTAATTTTAGTCAAATTTAAGAGTGGTTTATGAGTTATCTCTTTATGGTTCTGAAAATCTAGGTTATGGATTATTTTTGTACCAAAAGATAAATTTGCCCAAAAATTGAGTTACGGCCTTCTGGTGCTCAACCCTCGTGTTCATCTTCCTCTGTGCTAAGATGTTAGAGAGTATTCCAGTGATCAAAGAAGCATTACAAGCGAGGTTTTGAGCATCAGACGAGATAATAGACTGTGAACACAGAAATACGCTCTTTATTTCCAATGCACAAAGGTAGATTAACAGAATTTTGCTTAATGGAGGTGTCCCGCAAGCATACAATTGGGCATTATTTGTTAGAAACATAATTATCGAGCCCAACCTTTGTAATTATATAGAACAAAACACCACACTTATGACAAAAATAAATAAAAACCGCAATCTTTCAACATGCACTTTTTAAAATTTGCGGCGATCGAAAGTCCTGGTGTTGATGAAGTCATAGTTATACAATGCACATGCACAAATTTGAGCACCGACACCCATGACGTCATCGACACCGGGATATTCGATCGCCACGAATTTTAAAAATTGCATGTTGAGTGATGGCAGTTTTTATTCGTATTTGTGACTAGTATGATGTTTTGTTCTATATAATTACGTAATTTCGGCTCGATAATTATTTCTCTAACAAATAATGCTCAATGTTGTGCTTGTGAGACCCATCCTTTAATGGGTACAATATGAAACTTCATACCAGCAATACAATCAATATATCAGTTGCATTTTGAAGAACTCAAACTAATTTCTTTCTATGCTATTTTACATCAAGGTCAAAATTGGTGGAAAAAGGTACTGTTTCAAAATTTGAAAATACAAATCAATAATTAACATACAATCCTACAATGTTATTTTATTAACTAAAAACAAATATACACAGAGTTCCCTGAAACAATTCAAAGCATAATTTGTAGGATATTCTGCCTCTAAGGCGACAAAAAAAACACCCTGTTCTGCAGGCAAACGGACCTCTCAGGTAGGGTCGGTTGGGTGGCTTTTGTTGCTTTTTTTATTTTAATTTTCAACAATTTTCAAAATTTCTAATTTCTAAAACAAATGTCAAAATACTTGTAAAAAGATTTGTAAAAAGAAAGAAAATTGGGTGGGTCTGGCCTGTAGAACAGGGTCAGGTTTTATGTCGCCTAAGGGTGTGATAAAAGGCGCTGTGGGTCACATTTTTGAAAAATACCAGCTTCTCGATTTATATCTTCAAGTTACTTCGAGCTACCTTATTGGGTGCATGATTTATTTAATACCAGAAGATATCTTTACATCATGTAATCATGATACTATGCATAAGGCCAAACAAAAAAATAGGTTTGTCTCAAAGCTTGCGTGCGCATTAGTTTTTGAATTGCCAAAAATACCGCGTCTGAAATGCAGGAAATTGTAAAATCATTTTATTTATTTTTCCCTACAAATTTTTATTTCGAGTTTTTATCAAAAATATCAGCAGATTTTCCTTTTCTCAAACTTTTACATGACTCAGTTCTTCAAAAAACGCTGCACAATTGTTCTTTACACAACTACATCACAATATTCATTTCAAATAGAAAAAAACAATACCAGAAAATGTCAACGGTTGCAAATAGTAAGAGTAAAAATTGACACACAAATAAAAAAAATGTAAAAAAGAAAAAGAAAAAAAGGAAGATTTTGAAGCCTTCGCAAGCTTTGAGACAAACTTTTTCATTTTTTTTGCCTAAGAAAGTGAATAAAAGATGGAAAAATTTAGTTTGGTTGCCAGACTATGGTGTGATAATGGATGGGCAGGTCCATATTATCATCATAGTAGATGCAGGCTGCGCTGAAATCCACTATGATGATAATATGGACTTGCCCATCAATTATCACACCATAGTCCTGTAACCAAACTATAATTGTCATCTTTTCTTCTCTAAATAACAATCCAGATGATGATTTCATAAGGGATGCTAAAAAAAATAGCTCTTGGTTTATTCAATTTCTTGTTAACTTAGAGCTGTTAAAGATTACCAGTCGTTAAGTAGCTCCTAACTTCAGTTTATTATCACACTTAACTGCTACTCCTTCAAACAAGCAAATATTTGATGCTTTCATGACTGCACTGCATATTTTGGATAGTAATCCCAACAAAATGATTATATATATAACCCTCTGGTAACTGGATAAAGGACCTTTTGATAGTCCATACCAAACACTTTATAGATCATCTTGATTGTGGGTTTGGGACTCAAAAAGTGTGATCCAGTTGACACAGTTGGAATGAATTACACATAACACTTCGCCGGAAATGTGTGCCAAGTGCCTTATGAGAGTCACTATGAGAATTGAGCCCACATATTTTTGTTGCCGTGGGTGTGATAACACAGCTGACAAAAATCCTAAAACAACTCTCTCTCTCTCTTACCAAAACACTGTAAAACCAGAAATCTTCGCATGAATTTTAAATTTCGCGAGGAGCACTTACTTGCGAAAATTTCATGCAGAGAATATTTCTAATCAACCTGGTAGCAGTGCATTGCAAAGTTACATTCGCAAAATGTTCATGCCATGAATTAAGCCAGTATTGCTGATTCGTGAAATATTAAACTCGCAAACATTTCTCGTTTTATAGTACAGAGGAGAAGAATTTGTTTCCCTGAAACCTGAGAAATTGTCACTCCTGCTATGTATGTAGACTCAATCCTTCATGTCTTCCCTATTTGACACACGGCCCCTGCGGAGTGCTCAAATGTGAAGACTGGAAATAATACAGATGGTGGCCATTAAGAGGGACGCAGGGACCCAGTCTACTTTGTATGGACTAACATCACAGTAAGTTGAGCTCACGTAAAAGTATGCGAGGTCAACCTACCTCTTAAAATGGTCTAACGGACATTGGTGGTGGGCAACACGTAAGCTCAACCTACCACGCTGATTGGATCGGAGTGCGCCCTTGTATGTCTGACTGGGGCCAGGAGGATATGTGACCCGTCACATCAAAATGGACTTGTTGGAGGCCCAAGTCAACTCTGAGTTATTGGTATGACTTGAAAGAGTACATTTTAAGCTTTGAAATGATACCATGTTGAAGGTAATCGGACTTTGTAATCACAAGATATGAATTGAAGAAGCATATTTTTTTCTATTATTTTCTTTATATTTCACCAAATATATTGGCTTCTATCTCAAAACTGTGTTTGCCGACAACATGTCCTTTTTGACGCGACAGGTCACATATGGGCCGTAGGTCTTTTGTGATGCCAGTGTTGTATCCACTGCGCAACGTATGCTATACGTGGAGAGAGGAAATCCTGTATGTCGCTGGTTTGTAAATCCATAACAAAGTCTCATTGTACCTTGTATTATTTCCTCACCTCGAGCGTGTGTCTATAGGGAGCATTCGATTTCTACGACGGACGCTTCTACGACAAGATGACACCTCGAGTCATGTGCGCATGCGTCGACTTAGCAATCCGTTGGTCGTCCAATTTCTGGGACCTGTGATCTTAAGCTTTCGATTTGCGCGACGGACGCTTGTACGACGGTAAAACACAAAACGTTACTGTTAGTCCCTTTACGCGTTGTAGCATTTAGAGGACCAACGGATGACAAAATTGACGCATTCGCACATGTCTCAAAGTGTCGTTCAACCGTCCTAGATTCATCCGTCGTGCGAATCGTAAGCTCCCTAATAATCAGCCGAAGACGGGTCCTAGTAATTGAACAACCGATGGATTGATAAGTCAACGCATGCGCACATGACTCGAGGTGTCATCTTAAGCATCCGTCGTCCAAATCGAAAGCTTCCTTATATCTCTTGTTGTACATGACACTTGATTTACATTGAAAGCTTTTCCTCATCATAGCTAGGATCCGATTCACATTGATAGCTTTTCCTCATCATAGCTAGGATCCGATTCACATTGATAGCTTTTCCTCATCATAGCTAGCACCGGTTATGTCAGGGAAGCACTCCTCACTGGGTGAAGGGTAATGTCTTGTTTGCCAGAGTTTCGCCACTAAAGGTTTCTCAACTACAAAGGGTTGTTTCATTGGAACATAATCGCCAGTCTGAGTTTTGCATTTGACGAGAAGCGTGGCGGTCAGATCTCCCTGGAATATGAATATTCAGAATAAATGTTAATGCCTATTTTGCATATATTGTAATTAATTTATTCTACTTAATTTCTTGAGGTATTTAATTTCACTCATTTTGCAAAGAGCATGGATGTGATGATATATGTAATACACACAAATATGCTTCTTGCACGCAATCGCCATTTCAGAATGAAAGCGAGGCTCTCCCCTCAGCACGCGCACGACCAACCGTGTCACAGGATTGATGCACAAACCTGCGTGAAACCACGACGCAGTGTGGCGTGATAGTTCATGGTGAGGGGAGAACCTCGCTTTTAATGGTTCCATCTGTACCGTGCAAGAAGCGTATATGATTTGTTGGATTTCACTAAAATTGGATACAGAAAGGGTGATCTTACTGACCTGCAATCTTTGTAGATGGCGAACATTGGTTTTCTTTGCCGGAACTCTGTAAGATTTCTGAATATAAACAATTGAACAATATAAGTATTAATTAGTATGTTCCTGTTAAAAATGTAAGGATGAAATAAAATTTTAAAAAGAGGAAAATTCTAGGACTATTATACTGGGAGTAACCACAAAGATTACATGTTAAAGAAAACAGGGATGTTTACCAACACTTATATAAAGTCATATTTTGAGATTAAGTTAACGCTTTCCTACCTGCTACTAGTTTTACCATATTCAAAACAGATTTGTCAAATTCCTTTCCAAACTTTCGAAGTCAATCTGAAGGATTACTGAACTAATACTAGGCATGTTTGTACTTATTTCAATGCATTTCTCATGGCGATTCCAAATATTGTAATGAAATTCAATAATGTTGACATTTTTTCAAAATGTTGTGACATATTTGAATGTCGTCTGCAGACGCCTGCCGCATGGAAAGTGTTTTAACTTAAAAGATTCCCAATCATCCATCACACATTCCTATATGTGCAGGCATGATAAGGAATTTTAGCCCATTGAAGATATCGGGGATAGTCATATTAGAGGATTTAAAAATCATTTTGACAAAATCTATTACTGTGTACACAGATATAGCATTAATCTATCTTGACCACAACACAGAATAATGCTATATCTGTGTTCACAGTAAATATATATATAGCATTAATCTATCTTGACTACAACACAGAATAATACTTGCTGTCAGGAGGGTTGCAATGACAATGTCATCTGCTTTACATACTCAGATGGGCAGACAAAACTAGACAAAATAAAAGTATTTTATCATTTTGGCATTATAAAATTCCATGATGAAGATGATTAATCAACTTTAAATAAAATGATAGTATTCATTTAAAAATTGTATTGACATATACTTTTGTTTAAGTCAAACTTCAAAACAAAACAATAAAAAACATATGTTATTTATGTGCGCAAATCAACAATCTAATGGCAAAGGTTTGAGCTATTTTCGGCTGCAAAGAATTTCAGCACTTTTTTCTGTTACGACCGCGTTGTAAGCGTAAACACGGAAGTGCTGTTGCCATTGGTGGAGTAAAATAGCGCAACTTTGAGCTGACCAATGCACACATCCAATTGGCCTGATTGACGACAACCTCAAGCTCATTATTTATCACACGCACATAGGGAAAGTGCTGAACTTCACTGACAGCGACTATAGTCTGAGAAATAGCTTTCATGACAAAAAGGATCTGGGCCCTATTTCACAAAGGTCAACTTAAGATCTTAAGTTTGTAAGTTAAGGAGAGATCCTATTAAATTCTTCTAAATTAAAGGTAGATGTTCTGATTGCTGGCCTGATTTTCAACTTGATGTTTTCTATTTTACATGAAAGGTTATCCTTAAAATTGCTGCATTCCAAAGTTTGAGTTGCGTAACATCAATAGGTCTTATTTTAGAAGGACAAGGTCACAAGAAATTTGCCCAGTGAGTAGTACACAAACTGGTGGGTGGTTAAACACCTTTGGCAGTAATTCACCACATTTTAGCCTATAATTTCTAAATGGAACATTTCTGGCCCCCAAGATTTTACAGACATAATGAGAAAAATATGGGGATTCTTCTGATATTAAAATATCATGACTGAAAAAGAAATAATAGCCCCAAAAAAGTGATCAGAACATACACCTTTAAGAATAAAAAACCCTCTTCTTAGGATAACAAACAAGAATAATTACCTTCACATTTATGAAGAATGCCTTAGTAAGCTTATGATGGCCTTCTAAACTTAGAAGTGTTCAGGATTTAAGAAGAAAAAGAAGATCTTAAAGTTTCATAATATAGAGCCCTGATAAATCAGACAGCAAAGACTTACCTGTGCTTCGGGATTGAAGAGGTTCACTGAGGTTTCTGTCACACGAATATCTAGTCTCTGTAAAATAGCACACAATAAAAATAATGTTATGATATTTCTTTTTTACATCAGATATATCTTATAATCACTTGTGCTGTGACAGGTATCTAGGATATTCTTTAATTATGTTTACACTCGCCTACATCTTCCTGATAAAGTCATAGGCCTGTATTCTCGTACTAAATGCAGTTTTAGCTTAAAACCGTGTCTAACTAAATGTGTGTCTAACTTAAACACAAGTTTATCTTTTAAACAACATGTTTAAAGGTAGATGTTCTGATTGCGGGCCCAATTTTCCATAAAAAATCATCCTTAAAATTGTCGAATTCCAAAGTTTGAGTTGCATCTCTCCAATGGTTCTATTTTTAGAAGCGCAAGGTCACTCAAAAAATTGTCCATTGAGTAGTACACAAACTGGTGAGTGACCTTTGGCAGTAATTCACCACATTTTAGCCTATAATTTCTATTTCTGGAACATTTCTGGCCCCCAAGATTTTACAGACATATTGAGAAAAATATGGGGATTCTTCTGAAGTCAAAATATTTTGATGTTAAAAAAAATCATAGCCCAAAAAAGTGATTGGAACATACACCTCGGTTTTAAACTCAGCGAATCTCGTCCCCAGAGTGGTCGTGCGTTACTGTTGAAAGGTATTTATTTTTGTTGTGGCCCTAATGGATTACAATAGATATCGACCGAATATCTCAAAAGCAAGTGTATTTTTAATACTACACGATCTGAACGTCGGCTTGCAGCAGATACGGTAGAGTGATTATTCAAGGCATACCAGTTGGTGTATGAGTTGTTAAACACGCTTTAAACTACCCCCCTACCAATGTTTAAAGTTAGACACTTTTTAGTGAGTTAGACGTGTGTTTAAGTTAAACAAATGTTCGAGAATTACGTCTAGTTAAACGATGTGTCTAAAGTCAAATTTACACATGTGTTTAGCTTAAAACCGTGTTTAACTACGTACGGGAATACGGGCCAAAATGTTTAACTACAGTTGCCATCATAATATTTTGAACAACCTTTCAAATGAACCCGGGAGTGATTTCATGAACTTTAGAATACATGACCAATTTACATCAGTTAAAATAGTCTAATCAAACCTGTAAGGCAACGTTTTTATTCCTTTAGACCTATATATGCAAAGGTGTACAGAATCATTAAACAAAGCATTGAACAAAATTCACCCAAACTCTACAGCATGCCTTAGCTGTCTTAGTGCGCGCTTATAGAATGCATATCTATAAGCGCGCACTAAGACATTGGTCATGTATTCTAAAGTTCATGAAAGAAATATTATCTTTATTTAAATAAAAATAGTACTAGTACAGACGGGCGCTGGTCTGCACTATGATATAGATGGCTGCATGTGAAAATTTGGTGTTCAACCCTACTTAACTTCCCTACATTTTTTTTTCTATGCCGATTCCGGAGTTTCTCACATGCATTATATCCTTGCCATCTTTGGGATCTCCATAAAATTCCAAAAATAACAAGGATATAGCAATTTTGAAGATTTCAGGAAATCCCATCAAATTCCAGAAAATTAGGTATTCTATTTCAGGAAATATTGTTATGAGGTGTGAAAACACTGAATGGGACATACTTTAGCCAAAATCAAACACAAAAAGGCACATCACTGGGCAGTTCAATCTCTGTGTACAAGAAAAACTGGCAATAATCCCCCACCCCCACAAGTAGATTATAAATCAGAGATCAAAATTTACAGCAATCAAAATGTTGTCACAACCATAACAAATAGGGACAGCGGTCCCAAATAGGTCGTCCGTTTATATGGGTAGTTTGGTTGCAATTGTACTTCATCTGTTTAAATGTAATCAATTTTACATATGCAGCCAATTTTACATCTTAACCTCAGATGACCTTTGACCTTGGTATGTGACCTTTGACCTCATTTACATATGAAGGTTTCTATGTTGCATCTATGCCAGAGGTTTGGTTGCAATTGGTCATTGTATGGAAAAGAAATGGACAATACAAAAAGTGTGTACTAAATTTTACATCTTGACCTCAGATGACCTCTGACCTTGGTATGTGACCTTTGACCTCATTAACATATGAAGGTTTCCATGTTGCATCTATGACCGAGGTTTGGTTGCAATTGGTCATTGTATGGAAAAGAAATGGACAATACAAAAAGTGTGTACTAAATTTTACATCTTAACCTCAGATGACCTTTGACCTTGGTATGTGACCTTTGACCTCATTAACATATAAAGGTTTCTATGTTGCATCTATGCCAGAGGTTTGGTTGCAATTGGTCATTGTATGGAAAAGAAATGGACAATACAAAAAATGTGTACTGAATTTTACATCTTGACCTCAGATGACCTTTGACCTTGGTATGTGACCTATGACCTCATTAACATATGAAGGTTTCCATGTTGCATCTATGACCGAAGTTTGATTGCAATTGGTTATTGTATGGAGAAGAAATGGACAAAACAAAAAGTGTATACCAAATTGTTGACACACACCCACCCCCCCCCCCCCCCCCCCCCCCCCCCCCCCCCCCACCCCGACACAGACAACACACACGAAGGATGCTGCCATAAAGTCTCTTCCTACTGACGACCTAAAAACTACCTTACAATAACGTTCTATATCCAAAGATATTTTCAGATTTATAGAATACTGTGGGACTAATACATGTCATGTTATGAACACTTACACTGCTAAATTCTTCTAACTGTGCCATGCATACTTCCATTGCACCACAGTTGGCCACAATGCTGTTGGAGAAGGCCGCCTATCTCAAAGCCCAACTCCTAAACCTAACATTTAAGCCGCTAAAATATTCCAAAGCCACATACACTTGATATCATGAAACCCACTCTAACCTTAAGTCTAACACTTACACTGCTGAATTCTTCTAACTGTGCCGTGCATACTTCCATTGCGCCACAGTCGGCCACAAAGACATCTATATCAATGATATTGGAGAAGGCTGCAGACAACATGATGCCAACTCTCACACCGTAATTGAAGTCTTTCCACATAGGACTTGTGGGTAATTCTGAAAAAGTGAGCCACAATAAAATGTATAGAATAAAATGTGATGCTATCAAATAAAATGAGTCTGAAGTTGAAAATATCACATTCTTAGTTCTTTGAATAAGTTCATCTGGATTGTTTGTAGGCATAATATTGAAATTTCTTTGTGTATGTAGCGGCTACAAACCACAACATAGACTGGGAGGAGGGACATATAATCGACCGCAAATCGCATAAGACCACCAGATGGCTTAAGGAAGCTATCTGGATCAGGAGGAGAGAAAAGAAAACACTAAACAAGGATGAGGGGGCCTACAAGCTGCATAACATCTACGATCAACTCCTTCTGCCCACGCCCTCTACGACGGGTATCAGTCACTATAAAAACCCAGTGAGCAGAAGTCAGAGTTGCCAGTCTGATGAAGCTACCAGCGTGGTAGTGAAACGTCATTAAACAGTGAGTAACATCCTTCACTTCTTTTGGATTTGTACACAAAGAAATTTCAATATTATATCACATTCTTAGTGTTTTACTTGATTGCATTGACCCTTTGTAATGCAACATTTTACACAAAAACCACACATTAAAAATGGACTATTAATTCCAAAGATATGAGCAAATGAAGGGTTTTCAAAACAATAGAAAACAAAAAGAAATTCTAATACCGTTACTCCTAAAACTCATTTTAAGTGCTTGTGATTGATCAATCATATAATTCGATCGATGTTAGCAAATACAATCAAACAATTGGCATCTGCAAGCCAACTAAATTGATGTTTAGCTTATGTAAGCTATAATACCAAATAATTAATATTCGTAAGTGAAAAAAACATGCACTTTTTAGGGACACCCTGTAAACTATACAATCCTTACCATGAGCCTCTGACCATAGTTGAGTCCTTTCACAGTACTCCATAGTGTGTCCTCCCCTGAAATGTATGCTGTCCATTATAGAGCGTGGTTCTCGTAAGTCTGAAGACAAAGCGGGATATTGGACATCCTTTGCATCTTCATCTTGTCTTACATCTAGAAAATTAAACAGATAAATCATATTGTGAGATAGGCTTTTACAAAGGTATTCATAATATAGGTTAAGAGCTTAACAGGTTCGCTGTCGGATAAGTTTAAAACTGTCAAGCTTTCGTCAGGATTAGCTCTGTCTTTTTCAGGACCAAATTATTATAATATTAAGCAAAACATAAATATTGGATTGGTCCATCTGAACGGCTCTTTTCAGAGCCACCAATCTTTCACTAGTAGGAAAGGGGCACCTACTCACAAAGCATTGGGCAAGGCAGCCAAATGATGATAATAATATAGAAGTGGCAATCTCTATATTTTATAAGTTAAAAGTTTAACGGGTTTGCCTTCGGACGAGTTTTAATCTGTCACTCGTCCGACGGCGAACCCGTTAAACTTTTAACTTATATTATGAATACCCGTCGTAAAAGCCTATCTCACAACTCTATATTTTGCTTAATATTATAATAATTTGGTCCTGAAGAAGTCGGAGCTTATTCTGACGAAAGCTTGACAGTTTTAAACTTGTTCGACGGCGAACCTGATAAACTCTTAACCTATAAACAGATAAATCATGTTAATTAGTATTTAAATACTTGGTGGAGGAGGATTTTGATGTCACTGAAGTTTTGAAAGTAGGAGCAAGGGCAAGATGGAAAGAATAGATCTGGGAAACCATTTGCATGTTATGCAGTCTGTAACCTGTATATATGAAAGGGGGTACAACATATATAACAACATTGGTCTATTTTGCTACCATTGGTTTCACGCACACTCCCCCACACAATGTGGCGATCATTAGGCTAATAGAACTGTTTGCACGGAAGTGGTACTTATATTATTTTATCTGTACGGTAGTTTGTTATGGCTGTGACAGCATTTTGATATCAATTCTGATCTCTGATTTATAATCTAATTGTGGGGGTGGGGGATTATTGCCAGTTTTTCTTCTACACAGAGATTGAACTGCCCAGTGTTGTGCCTTTTTGTGTTAGATTGTGGTTAAAATATGTCCCATTCAGTGTTTTCACACCTCATAACAATATTTCCTGAAATAGAATACATAATTTTCTGGAATTTGATGGGATTTCCTGAAATCTTCAAAATTGCTATATCCTTGCTATTTTTGGGATTTTATGGAGATCCCAAAGATAGCAAGGATATAATGCATGTGAGAAACTCCGGAATCGGCATCGAAAAAAAATCGAAATGTAGGGAAGTTGAGTAGTGTTGAATTGAATAATGAATTGCCTATAAAGCTCATTATGTGGTTAGAAAATAAAACAAACTGAACCAGGGGTGATTGCCGACTATTAAATGTTGGCAACTGTTTAATATTATTATGGGCACCAAACATGAATGAAAACAGAATACAAGGGGGAAAGATTTTTGTCTTCTTTTCTTTTAAGGTATAAATTATAGCAATTTTGACATTTCCAGGATTTCCCGAAAATACCTGGAATTATTTCATTCATTTCCCGAAAAACAACCATAATTTCCTGAATTTCAGAAAATTTCCTAGAAATTTGAAACACTGTATACTGGTCCCATTGAATAGTATATGTTGTCTCTATTTTTCTTTTAACCTCCATACGCTTTTAGTAAGTTCAGTTTCTTTTTCATATTTAGTGCGACAAAACGACTTTGTGTGATTCCTGTATCCGTCTTTAAAAGGGCCGCCAGTGACACCAACGTGAGACTTTGATGTAGAGTCATGATTTGATTTACGGTGGCTTTGTTCATATACACCACTGATTGCACCAAAACATTTCCACACAGGGGACAGTCTGCTTTAACCCAGCAATTACAGGATTGTTTTGGTACATTGTCCGATATCGTTGATGTTGTGATGATTATGCTGTTATGAGATATGATGACAGAGTTCATGATTTTCATGCAACAATAACTGACTTTTATTTTATCACTACAACTTCCCACTACAACTATGAACATGTAATTTTGGACAGCGTGTACTATTACCCAATGGGTGTACTTTTTAAGCTCCTCCACACCGTGTCAAGTATACAGGGTGAATACAAAACCTGCAATAGTGGAAAGAAGCCATCTTGTTTTCAAAAAACAAGTTGAAGTTTGAAACCGTTGCAGGAATGGCAAGAATGATATTTTTGTTACTAACTTTGTATGAAAAAAATGAAGTCAATCACATTCTCCGTTCTTTTTTTGTGAACCTTTTTACTTCATAACCCAATTTACGTGTTTGTCCAAGAATCATAGGGATTTTCAATTGACACTGCACACATTGCATTTTCACATTTGAATATCCGACCAACAAACCTTGGAATCATTTCATATTTTTATTCAAATTTAGAACATCATAAGCATTGCATTGCATAGGTACTGTATTGCATAGGTACTGTAAATTGATTATGTTACTTCCATGTAAACAAGAAAAGATGCATTACATTCCAATTACATCAGATTTCAAATTTGAATGAGACACATTTTGTGATCTTATGCATGTTTTGGTTGTCTCATGGATAAACATGAAATGTATTGGTAAAAAGTTTCACCAAAGGCAAACAGAAAATGTTATTGGCCTTCATTTTTCACATGAAGTTAGTAAAAAATATGTTATTCTTATAACATTTAAAATTTCTAAAACCTCAACTTGGTTTTGAAAACAAGATGGCTTCTTTCCACTATTGCAGTTATTTAACTCACCCTGTAGTTCTAAATAATCTTACCTTCCATAACATCTTCTATGACATGTGAAATCTTCTTGTGCTGTGTAATTCTCTTGATAAGGTATTCCGTGAATATACCATATGGTTTACCTTTCACCTCCCAGGCTTGTGAGTTGTATTGTCTGAAAGGTAAAGCATAATGACTGTGGTTAATTAGAGGGTACTATAACACCACTTAATTTCGCGAGGGATTTAATTTCACGAATTTTGCGAGTGTGTGGATTTGCGAAATTAAATACCCGCGAAACTGACAACTTTAAATTGAAAGTAACAGTGAAATTTCCAGATTCGAGAAATTAAATGCCCACAAAAATAGCAGTAATTTTAAATTCACGAAATAAACTATCAGCGAAATAATAGTTCTACGGGCAAACGGACTTCTCAGGTCGGGTCGAGCATCGCATGTCCTTTCTTCTTTATTTCCCCCTTATTTTCCCTTGAAAAAGACTAAAAAATTTAAAAATCTGTAAACATTTTGCCATTTTTTGACACGGAAAAAAAGAGTTGCTATTCTTTTGCATGTGAAAATGTACCGGGTGGTTCAAAAAAAAGTTGACCCAAGTTCAAAGTAATTTTTCAACTACATTTAAAGTTTCAGATAATTTCTGTTTGCTTAGTCTTAATCAGCAATAAGTTTTGAAATTATCCTGATAAGATGGTACATTTATCTTGGTTGGTTCTTCAGATATGGTTCATTACAGAAAACATGCACAAAGCTGCCTTGGCCACGGGAGCGTCCTTTAGTAGAGATGGAATGCACAAAGTGGACTTACACACGATTGGTCACAAATTGTAAAAATAGGAGAAAAAGAAACAAGGAGACATCTGAGACATCTGTCTGGTGCTCGACATTACCTACCTATACATATCTACGTCGTTGTTGAATGTCAATGGCACATAAGCATAGAGATTGGGATACTTTGTCAGGGCGGGCTTTTCAATTCTGAAACTAGAGCATGCTGTTTTGTTTAAGACAAAAACTAAATAACGCTTAATGGACAAGTCAGTTTTGTACATGTTTTCTGTAATGAACCATATCTGAAGAACCAAACAAGCTAAACGCGCCATCTTTTCAGGATAATTTCAAAACTTACTGCTGATTAAGACTAAGCAAACAGAAATTATCTGAAACTTTAAATGTGGTTGAAAAATTACTTTGAACTTGGGTCAACTTTTTTTTGAACCACCCGGTAGTTCCCAAATTTCTAAAATAATGGGTTGGTTGGGCCCGTAGAACAGGGCGTTTTTGTATGTTTAAACCTGGACTAGATATGAAAATCTACTTGGCAGCAGATTCATGCTCTCCAAGCCAGCATATCACACAGAAAAAGTAGCAAACTACCTGCTGGATTTGTTGATTTTATTAAAGGCTAAGATTTCTGTTTTCTTGTTTAATTCAATACAAATCCTTTTGGAATATAGAGGTGAATAGAGGTGATTTAAAAACGTCTCTGGTCTGTTTTGAAATAGGTTCCCGTGGGGTGATTACCAAGGACAACACTTCTCGTGTAAAGTCAATGTTTAAATTCACTAAAGCAAGCTTCAACAAAAAAGCTATCAGAGACATTTCAAAGTTGGCTCTTTTAGGTTCATATGGCATATGGAACAGCAGACAAGATCCAAATTGGGACAATATTGATCACCTGAATATTGCCCACTCTTAACATGCTTAATCATGCTTTGCTTTCTGCTGCTCCTCAAGTCACCTGTTTGTTTTATTCCCTGTAATTTTTTGATGTATTTTAATGTAGTTTTAATGTATTTTGTCTACCCTGCTTTGGCCCATGTTGATGGTCTCCATTGTCATGCTGGTCATGTCCTGGGTTTTATGTATGCTTTTTAACCATGTTTGTTAATAAAGTAATTGAATAAAGAGAATAACAGAAAATTCTGGCATCTAAAAAAAAAAGGTTCATCTTTCATTCTCCAAGTAAATACTTACGCTGCATAACCAAACACTGTGTTGCCTTTGACTTCTGGCATGTATCTCTTGGAAGCACGAGGACTATAATCATTGCTGAAATATATGAAAAGTAATGGAGAGTGATTAGCATCGAGAGAAAAAAGGGTTAGGGGCGTACTCAACTATAATTAATAATTGATAAGGTGTAAGGCTGATATTTTTTAATCTTCTTCAATGACTTTTTATTTTACTAGAATGTGATTCAGAAATTCAGTATCATAAGTATCCTCCTTAGTTTTGATCAATTCCTTTTGATGGTCAATATATATCAATTTTGAATCATTCATAAAATCAAGTGGATAATTTTAAAGTTACGATGACTTAAATGAAGCATATATCCTCAGCTGTTGATGTGACGGGCATGTGCACATATTGTTGCAGTTCTGTTAAAATGTTGTATGTCTTCCGGCCCTTCAGCATGTATAAAACTTCCCAACGGTTATTATGCATAGGAAGTGTTGCGTTATACATGTTTAAGGCAAGAGCACTTACAAGGTTTTGATAGAGGTGTTTTTGGCCCTTGAACATGTTTAGAACAAACTGCACAAAGGTTATACATAGTAATTATTACTTTATACATGCTGAAGGGCTAGATAAAAATACAAGGTTTTGACAGTGACGATATGTCCTGGCTAGGTTCACTTAACTTACGCAAATAGATGCACAGGGCAGTATGGATTACTTTGCGCACAGTTAAATATATGACTCAACCTTTTTGTACTGAACAATGTATACCAACATAGAATTGATTATCTTACGTCTTTCTGCAGATATCTAGTATTAATAGTACATTGAGAATTGATTATCTTACGTCTTTCTGCAGATATCTAGTAATAGTACATTGAGATTTGATTATCTTACGTCTTTCTGCAGAAATCCAGTAATAGTACATTGAGAATTGACTATCTTACGTCTTTCTGCAGATATCTAGTAATAGTACATTGAGATTTGATTATCTTATGTCTTTCTGCAGAAATCCAGTAATAGTACATTGAGAATTGACTATCTTACGTCTTTCTGCAGATATCTAGTAATAGTACATTGAGATTTGATTATCTTACGTCTTTCTGCAGAAATCCAGTAATAGTACATTGAGAATTGACTATCTTACGTCTTTCTGCAGATATCTAGTAATAGTACATTGAGATTTGATTATCTTACGTCTTTCTGCAGATATCTAGTAATAGTACATTGAGAATTGACTATCTTACGTCTTTCTGCAGATATCTAGTAATAGTACATTGAGAATTGATTATCTTACGTCTTTCTGCAGAAATCCAGTAATAGTACATTGAGAATTGACTATCTTACGTCTTTCTGCAGATATCTAGTAATAGTACATTGAGATTTGACTATCTTACGTCTTTCTGCAGATATCTAGTAATAGTACATTGAGATTTGATTATCTTACGTCTTTCTGCAGAAATCCAGTAATAGTACATTGAGAATTGACTATCTTACGTCTTTCTGCAGATATCTAGTAATAGTACATTGAGATTTGATTATCTTACGTCTTTCTGCAGAAATCCAGTAATAGTACATTGAGAATTGACTATCTTACGTCTTTCTGCAGATATCTAGTAATAGTACATTGAGATTTGATTATCTTACATCTTTCTGCATATATCTAGTAATAGTACATTGAGAATTGATTATCTTACGTCTTTCTGCAGATATCTAGTAATAGTACATTGAGAATTGATTATCTTACGTCTTTCTGCAGATATCTAGTAATAGTACATTGAGAATTGATTATCTTACGTCTTTCTGCAGATATCTAGTAATAGTACAATAACACTTTCCACACGGCTATTACTTCTACCATACACAAAACAGATTTTTCAAAAACCTTTTACAATTTTCAATGTTTATCTCAAGGATTACTGAACCAATACTAGGCATGTTTGTATTAATGTCAAAGCATTTCTCATGGTGATTTCAAATATGGTAATGATATTAAATAATGTTGACTTCTTAAAAACATTTTGGGAAATTATGGAATGTCGTCTGCAGCTGCCTGCCGCGTGGAAAGTGTTAAGAATTGATTATCTTACGTCTTTCTGCAGATATCTAGTAATAGTACATTGAGAGCTGTGTCTTTGGTTTGCATCATATCTAGGACCTGTTGAGCACACATACACTCCTCTGTTGAGTAGCCAGCGCCAGCATCAACTGGGACGAGGTAACTTTGTCCGTCGCTCTCAAACCCATGACCACTGAAGTAGAATAGACCTGGGGAAAATGGGGAAAATGACAGTTAGATCAACTGAGCCAAATACCACAAATTACCACAACCAAGCCCATCTCCCAGCGCATGCATGGACGGTTTTCCATCACGTAATCAACTAAATAGTGAGCGCAGTATACTGCACGGACGTGAAGCTGATAGTCGTGGCTTGCCTATGCGGGCCGATGGTTCCATATGCGGAGGGTCCCCGGATCATCTCGAAATTTACGATCGGCTTCAAAACAACAACTTATCAGTGCCTCTGTGTCAACTTTAACCTATGGTCATCGTTCATTTCGTTATGCTTCAGCTGAACTTTGGAATCAACTTCCGCTTCACATCAAGAACTGTAAAACTCTTAGCCATTTCAAATCGTCTCTTAAGACACACTTATTCACAATTGCTTTTGATGATTGATTACCCTGTTTACAATGTTTTTTGCATGTTCATCCACATATTGTATTATTCTTATATTGTAATGTAATTTCAGTGTTGTTATGTTATCTGTTAAGCGTTTGAGACTTCGGTGGGAGGCGCTTTAGAAGCACCGTTTTATTATTATTACTAGCGGGCACCAGCGCTTCGCGCTGGACCCGCTAGAAGATTTCACGGGGAATAAGTAAACAAAGCGTAAGAAAATGTGATACAATAATATCAAGAACATGTCCTACATGTATACATAATCCAGACGGGGCCCTATTAAAACAATCCGAATAGCGCAGGTGCTTTTGATAATCCAGGTATACATGTGCCTTAATCTAGGTAGGCCTACCTTTGTGTTTCCCGATACCTATGTAGGCCTCCCATGAGACCTGAAATGCGGGTACCCGTTGTCCCATTATATCCAGGGACCCCATAGGCCTAAGCCCTACCCCCTAATCCAGTTGCCCCAGGTGCTCTTAATAATGCACCGGATACCACATAATCAAGGTAGGCCCACTGCAGTGTGCCGTTATCTCGAGATACCCAGGTGCCCTTACTTTATCATATTCAAGTACATTAAACGCGGGTGCCGAAGATAGCGGGCAGTAAAAGTCCTATCACAATAGGCAGAGGTCAAAGCGTTATAAATGTTTATATAAATATCAAGAGTATGTCCTTAAATAATTCAGGTACTAAAGTGCCCTTGATATAATGTAAGTGACATGGTGCCCTTAATACACCATGAGCCTAGGCCCAATGTGCTCTTAAATAATACAGATACCCATGTTTCTAATCCAAGAAGGCCTACTCCATCAACGTGTTTTTAATACCCCCAGTTATTACCTCCTGTCAGCGCATGTTTCTACCTATTTTGTACCCCAAATAATAAAAAGTTGAATTTTTATATCAAAATTGAAAGTTTTAAATGTCTCCCCGATTCTTTTATTACCCCTCCACCCCGTTTTCCTCCTTTAACATTTTGGTGCTGGTGTCGCCACTGCCCATTATGCACATACTGTATCCAGGTAATTCAGTATAGGCCTACGTTCTGAGCGTTATAGTTTTATAGTCGGTCGTTTAGTTTTATGGTCGGTGGAGTCTATCATCAAGATCACTTGTACCATTCCACGCTTGTACTTGAGCGCAATGTATGCCATCCGGGTTTTGTTTGGCCTATTTACATTAAATACATTATTCCTTCAATAGGCATGTGGGGCCTTACGTATAGTATGTAGTCCCTTTGTCAGGTTTGCTGTGTTCTATAAAGCCTCCAGAGATACTATCTGAGTGTACACCCTTAAAATCCAGTTATCAAACGTGGCCCACCTGCGCATAGCATATCCAGGTAATTTGAGACTTGTTTTATTATAGTGAACCCTGTAATCCAGATACCACGGATGCCCTTAATATTCCAGACACTCTATAATAATCATCATAATGTACCACACAAAAAAACACGTTCCGTTTATTCTGATGCCCCATGTGCCCTTATATCCAAGTGCGGAGAGGAGGAGGGTGGCTTCAGCTGTTTAGAGTACACTATTAGAAAAAGGGTGCAGAGGGGTTCTTGGCTGTCCCGTATATGGTTTAAAGGTTCTTTGATTTTGAAGGCCCCCAAAAGGTTCTGTAGAGAACCTTTAGAGGTTCTAAAGACCAATGTTTGCCCATATTTTGCCTATTTTGAACCTTAAAATGGTTCTTTTTGGAACCTTTTAAGGTGATATAAAGGGTTCCATACGGCCGCGGGACAGCCAAGAACCCCTGAAGCCTGAAGCATCCTTTTTCTAAGAGCATGAAGAGTGTACGGACTGCCTGCTTTCACTCTGCTCCGTTACAATGTGCACGGTTTGCGCCACAAACGCGTACACTTTTTGTGCTGCGTCATTACGTGTGCGCCGAACCGCGTTCGCCATGTTAAACGCGGCCGCGCGGCACAACATAGAAACGGTTGACATGGTACTGCCAGTTTCTTTATCGTTAGCAAACGTCGCATTCATCTATGTTACTAATGTGAAAGTGTCACTTTAAGATCTGTGTAAGAGTTTTTGTTTACATTTAGAAAATGCTGTGAAATATTTTTATTTGTCGGACGTATAAATGCTTGTTACTATGCGATCTTTAAGAATAACAAACAGCCGCATATACAGAAATGTAGCTATATCCCTGAAGAAAATATGTTGGGTGAAGACCATATGTCACCACTCACTCCGAAAACCACAATTTGTGTCCGAACAGTAGCTACCCGAGTAAAATAAATTCAACATTTTGGATTTTCACATGTGATCCTTTCTGCGCATGTCTGAAAACGGGAAAAAACGGGTATTGAACTATCTAATTAGCTCGTGTATTAGAGGCGCAATTACCACGCTTTTTCAGTTGAAGAGGGACGCGAGTGCAAAATTATTATTGAACTATCTAATCAGGCGAGGGACCGAAAATTAGTATATAGATTATACTCCATTATTAACAAAGTTAATACTGAGTATATTGTTTTTGTTTTTGCGCGGGGCGACTATCATTTTCGAATAGCTCGAAAACTAATCAACCTATTCCAACCAGAATCGGCACACGTTATTTTTTTCTCGACATGCGCTACGACTCTGCGTTTCGGAAAAAAATACGCAGTAGATTTTTTTTTATCATGGAAAAGGCTTATTTTAGCTTATCTCAGCTTTGAGATAATATTCGAATATTATCTCCCCCATTGAAAACAATAGGAAAATACTCCCGATGAGATATCTCAAAAACTAATTGAGCCATTGCACTGAAAATTGACACACAGGCTGATGACTACAACAGCTTTAATTTATGTGCCACTCGGGAAATTCGGGCAGTTTCCATGGCAACGGGAGCCATTCACTTTAAAAAAATACCAAATTTCACTGGTTTCCATGGAAACCATGCACAAACAAAATTTGTTGAATTCATAGAAATATGCACATGCATATATAGCATCATGCTGCCAGGTTTCAGAGTCACACATGCAAAAATGAGTGCTTGAGAGCTCATTTTGTGGCTCATTTTGTAATTTTTCACTATTGGTCGTCACGGTAACCCGAAAAGCGACGTCACACATTTTAAGCGAACCGACCTGAATCGACAATTTGTGGACTCGACCCGACGCTGAAAATCTCGTTCCAATCGCTCAATTCGTTCCAAAGATATCGCCCCGACAAGGTTTTGGCCCTGTCTGGGCTGCCTGATAGTCTGCTATAGGCTTACTTGTGACAATTTTCGTGGTACTGTAATGTTCGCGCTTACAGTTCACCATGACATTGGTGCACAAATAATTATGCTCGATCTTATTTTCTTGGAGCGTGCACGTCTACGTGTGGGAGCACAGATTACCAAACACACAAATCAATGTAAATTTTGCCCAAAGAGCACAGAATGAAGTGTGCAAAAATTAAAGAACATTGAAAAAATTTATTATACTCCATTATTAACAAAGTTAATACTGAGTATATTGTTTTTGTTTTTGCGCGGGGCGACTATCATTTTCGAATAGCTTGAAAACTAATCAACCTATTCCAACCAGAATCGGCACACGTTATTTTTTTCTCGACATGCGCTACGACTCCGCGTTTCGGAAAAAAATACGCAGTAGATTTTTTTTTATCATGGAAAAGGCTTATTTTAGCTTATCTCAGCTTTGAGATAATATTCGAATATTATCTCCCCCATTGAAAACAATAGGAAAATACTCCCGATGAGATATCTCAAAAACTAATTGAGCCATTGCACTGAAAATTGACACACAGGCTGATGACTACAACAGCTTTAATTGATGTGCCACTCGGGAAATTCGGGCAGTTTCCATGGCAACGGGAGCCATTCACTTTAAAAAAATACCAAATTTCACTGGTTTCCATGGAAACCATGCACAAACAAAATTTGTTGAATTCATAGAAATATGCACATGCATATATAGCATCATGCTGCCAGGTTTCAGAGTCACACATGCAAAAATGAGTGCTTGAGAGCTCATTTTGTGGCTCATTTTGTAATTTTTCACTATTGGTCGTCATGGTAACCCGAAAAGCGACGTCACACATTTTAAGCGAACTGACCTGAATCGACAATTTGTGGACTCGACCCGACGCTGAAAATCTCGTTCCAATCGCTCAATTCGTTCCAAAGATATCGCCCCGACAAGGTTTTGGCCCTGTCTGGGCTGCCTGATAGTCTGCTATAGGCTTACTTGTGACAATTTTCGTGGTACTGTAATGTTCGCGCTTACAGTTCACCATGACATTGGTGCACAAATAATTATGCTCGATCTTATTTTCTTGGAGCGTGCACGTCTACGTGTGGGAGCACAGATTACCAAACACACAAATCAATGTAAATTTTGCCCAAAGAGCACAGAATGAAGTGTGCGAAAATTAAAGAACATTGAAATTTTTTATTATACTCCATTATTAACAAAGTTAATACTGAGTATATTGTTTTTGTTTTTGCGCGGGGCGACTATCATTTTCGAATAGCTCGAAAACTAATCAACCTATTCCAACCAGAATCGGCACACGTTATTTTTTTCTCGACATGCGCTACGACTCCGCGTTTCGGAAAAAAATACGCAGTAGATTTTTTTTTATCATGGAAAAGGCTTATTTTAGCTTATCTCAGCTTTGAGATAATATTCGAATATTGTAACGAAAATGGGCCCTCAGTTCTGAAAATCCCAAGTGCAAATGTATGACTTCGTGTGTTAATGTACGGCAAGTCTGCCGAATTTGGAGCCGTATTTTTCGATCTTTTATTAGGCCATTTCCTAAATTCTTACCACTTTATGACTTCATACGATCCTGATAAATAATAAGGAGATCATTTATTCACCCATTTGAGCTTACTATCCGACGAAATAACCTCCAAAATTAGGTTTATAATCCAATGTTTACTTTTCTCTGACATCGTAATTGCCGGCAATTTATTAGCTGTCAAACAGTGTTGACATCCGGTTTTCTCACACATTCCTAGGATTCTGTACACAAAAATCCCTCCTAAAATTGCTTTAATCATTTCGGACATTGTAGCCTCTTCAGAATATTGATTTATGCATTTAAAGGAAAGTTATGGTTCAAAATAGGCATATTTTCGGCATAAAATAGGATTTGAGAATATTTTGTAAACAATCTGTCTTCCGCGTACAAGTGCGTCTTACGGCGCACGCGCAAGAACAATTTAAAGGTAAGTCTCATTAGCATATTTTGATCAGCCAATTAGAGGAGAGCTCAGTCGAACTTCTGGCCAATTAGAGCCAGGGTTAAGGGCGGGGCTTTAGGCATCAAAGGCTATATATAGGACAGGCAGGAGACAAAGAGACAGTTCAGTTCAGAGTTCAGTTGAGTTCATCTTTACAGAAAGACTCACAGACACTCAAATTAATAGTCAAACTAACCAGGGGGAATGTCCCGGTGCATAGCACTGCGGGACATCCCCCAGGTGGGACTGACTGACAGAACTGATACGGGACAGAGCGGGACAAGACGAATGAGACATAAATGGACATGTGTGACAATGGGACACTTATGGACAGTTCCTTGTCTAACTAGTTCATGTTATATTGTTTCATCACTAGTTGTCATAGACAGAAGAAGCTTTAGCGGATAGTGTTTACAGTGTGACAGAATAGTTAGATAAATGTCCATTGCTAGAGCTTAAAGGCAATACAGGACTCATCTACTTCGTCCACTTTGTCAACTGATATGTCTAAGTTGATAACTCTTGTCTTAGGGCAAAAGGGTTTCTTTTGTGACATTGTCCAGAGGGCATAAACGAACAAGTCTCTTTATTAAACAGCTGGTCGATAGGCCTGTGAACATGTCGAATTGATTATCTTAGTAATACATTTCTACTAAAACTAAGAGCTCAACAATTCCTCAAAGTCATTAGTACACGCTGCTGATCCAGATAAGGCAATGGGACAACCACATTTTATATACCATGATAAAACAGTGTTGTCTCAAAGATGTGATGAATAACGAAATAAAACGTTACAAAAGAGAACAAACTTATTATTGTACAACGTGTCTTAATCTTGTCTCTTAATGACTCTTTGGGTTTTACTGTGGACATAAATTAGCCACACAGAGATAATAAATAACATAAAGAGATAAGTCACAGGGGACATAATAGTCCTCATGACCAAGATCATGAGTCTAAATAACAGACCAGAATCTCAAGAAGATTCTAGAGACGAAGTGATTCCTTGTGACGTTCTCAATTTATTATATCTCGTCTATAAAGGTGTTTAGGACCATAAATAAAATGGTACCTAAAAAGGATAACAAGTGCCATGAAAATAGCACCTATTAAAAAGGTTCATAGAAATGACCAAAGTCGAAGCAAATGCTTCGACGCGAGACAAAGGTGACCATCGAAGTGACGCTACCAGAAAGATGAATATGGACATCGAAATGACGCTACCAGAACAAAGAATGTGGACATCGAAAATACGCTACCAAGAAGATATCGATAATTGGGACATTACAAAAAGTCCCGTTTCTCTTGTAAAACCAAGGTAAGGTGTTTGCATATTTAGATCAAAGGTTCCTTATGAATAGATGAATAACAGTACATTTATTCTGGTTTCACTATAGACCAACGGACCCCTCAAGTTCGTTACAATATTATCTCCCCCATTGAAAACAATAGGAAAATACTCCCGATGAGATATCTCAAAAACTAATTGAGCCATTGCACTGAAAATTGACACACAGGCTGATGACTACAACAGCTTTAATTGATGTGCCACTCGGGAAATTCGGGCAGTTTCCATGGCAACGAGAGCCATTCACTTTAAAAAAATACCAAATTTCACTGGTTTCCATGGAAACCATGCACAAACAAAATTTGTTGAATTCATAGAAATATGCACATGCATATATAGCATCATGCTGCCAGGTTTCAGAGTCACACATGCAAAAATGAGTGCTTGAGAGCTCATTTTGTGGCTCATTTTGTAATTTTTCACTATTGGTCGTCACGGTAACCCGAAAAGCGACGTCACACATTTTAAGCGAACCGACCTGAATCGACAATTTGTGGACTCGACCCGACGCTGAAAATCTCGTTCCAATCGCTCAATTCGTTCCAAAGATATCGCCCCGACAAGGTTTTGGCCCTGTCTGGGCTGCCTGATAGTCTGCTATAGGCTTACTTGTGACAATTTTCGTGGTACTGTAATGTTCGCGCTTACAGTTCACCATGACATTGGTGCACAAATAATTATGCTCGATCTTATTTTCTTGGAGCGTGCACGTCTACGTGTGGGAGCACAGATTACCAAACACACAAATCAATGTAAATTTTGCCCAAAGAGCACAGAATGAAGTGTGCGAAAATTAAAGAACATTGAAAAAATTTATTATACTCCATTATTAACAAAGTTAATACTGAGTATATTGTTTTTGTTTTTGCGCGGGGCGACTATCATTTTCGAATAGCTCGAAAACTAATCAACCTATTCCAACCAGAATCGGCACACGTTATTTTTTTCTCGACATGCGCTACGACTCCGCGTTTCGGAAAAAAATACGCAGTAGATTTTTTTTTATCATGGAAAAGGCTTATTTTAGCTTATCTCAGCTTTGAGATAATATTCGAATATTATCTCCCCCATTGAAAACAATAGGAAAATACTCCCGATGAGATATCTCAAAAACTAATTGAGCCATTGCACTGAAAATTGACACACAGGCTGATGACTACAACAGCTTTAATTTATGTGCCACTCGGGAAATTCGGGCAGTTTCCATGGCAACGGGAGCCATTCACTTTAAAAAAATACCAAATTTCACTGGTTTCCATGGAAACCATGCACAAACAAAATTTGTTGAATTCATAGAAATATGCACATGCATATATAGCATCATGCTGCCAGGTTTCAGAGTCACACATGCAAAAATGAGTGCTTGAGAGCTCATTTTGTGGCTCATTTTGTAATTTTTCACTATTGGTCGTCACGGTAACCCGAAAAGCGACGTCACACATTTTAAGCGAACCGACCTGAATCGATAATTTGTGGACTCGACCCGACGCAAAGATATCGCCCCGTCTACAGGGCTGGCTGATAGTCTGCTAGTACAACAAATCATACTAGTGTTATTTGTCATCAGTTGGTATTATCATGGACTTGTATTATGCATCATGATGGGTATTTTGCATGTTTCACTATCTGTCCCTATAAAAAACACCCCCCCCCCCCCACATGTGGTGGGGTGGGGGGGGGGTGTAGGGGTGTGTGTGTGTTTCCACACACCAACGTATGGGTTTCCTGTACTGATAGTCTGCTATAGGCACTGTACAGAACAGTATTGTACAGAACAGTATTTTAGGCAGATTATTTTACTTCCAAATCCAAGAGATGGTTTATAGGCTCCCCATTGCATTCCGAACTGTACGTGTCGTATGATACCAATTACCATTCAGACATGAGACTATGAAGTATGAATGATTGATTCAGAGAGATGTTATTTTTTTTATTACAGTTACACCTCCCTGATTGAATCAAATGGAAGCTTATATTATAAATTTCTGTCAATAATAATACTGTACCCAACTCTCGCATTCTATCGAAATCTTCATTCCATTTCTGTAAAAGTGTCAAATTCAAGACAAAACCATAATTATATTGGCACAAATAGTGCGATGGTTTGTTTTGCTTGCTAAATGCAGCCTGTTATCATGACTCAGGGAGCACACTACTAAATCATAGATCTATGACTAAATGCATTATTCCTTCCTTTACTTCCCTTTGACATACCGCAGTCTCCTAAATCACTCTAAATCCATGTAGCTTGTGATTTGATCAATAACATGTTTATATTTTATCATCTTTTTATAAATGTGCATAACTGAAAATCAACCCCAAATTGCCGTCAATATTTTTAGATCTGAACCGACAAAAGTTAACGTTGTGATTTTGTGGTATATTATTCGGCTCTCATTCGCGCATGCACTGTATGTAAATTGGTCGGTAACACAATAGTTTAGCCAATATTGATTTGTTTTCCTTCTTTAAAATTGAAGAAGAGAATCCATAAAACCCAAATGTGATCAAAACATTAAACATTTACTGCCAATTTCGCTCATATCATTCCATCAAATAGGAACTATTATCGTACTCAACTTTGCCGGAAGTGCTGCACACAACGGTAGTGTTTCGCTCCCACAACTTCCACATGGGGGCACGCCACTAAATAGTTCTTCCATTGAAATGCACGCATTGTTGCCATAATGTGTGCATTTATTACCCTTAGTTACAACGATGTTTGGAGTATTTTTGCACATGAATATTTTCATTAAAGACATAATTTTTTTAAAAGATGTTTTTTTGTGACCAATCTAGACTCAATTAAACAGTGCCACCATAATTTTCAAAGAATAGGCCTATCTGCTATTATTCAGGTCTTAGATCAGGCCAAGTAAAATAAATAACATGTTGATCATCCGTGTTTTTTTTAAATGACGAGGGAGGCTCTTATATTTGTTATTATGTTATTTTTTGTTACTATTCATTTATGTGTGAAATTCCAATTCCTGAAGCTTTTGGCCTCATATTGTGAAAACAAAGAGGCCCTTATTATTTCATGTTATTTCCTAACTTTCCTACCCTAGGCTGGAACAATAGTGTGCGATGTATTTATAAATACTACTGAAACACTTCTATACATCTCTTTTATGACAACAGTATATGAATTAATGTTATAAAGCTAATATAAGATAGTAACAAAAAATATTTCAAATTCGCCAAAATTCGGTGAGGGCGGGGACATTCAACATGTTATTTATTTTACTTGGCCTTATATGAGACCCTATTTTTTGTTGTAGAACCACAATATTTGAAGTTGAAGTTACCGTAATGAATTTAGTTTGACAAAATTATGATGGTTTTCGAGGATTGTTTTCATCTAAAATTTGTTTGCCTCTCGAAAAATGCAACCCTGCTATATATTTTTCTTTTTCATTCTTTTTTTACTGCTTGCTATTTGCTATTTAATCATAATCTCAATCATAATTTCAGTACTAGGCTTGATAGTTGTTGTTCTCTGTGAGTACCAACGAGCCATTTGAAACCTACGACCAACGACCCACAAGTTTTACTTAGCTTTGTAGAATCTGTCAAACGTATTTGATATAGGCCTACGGCCTACATGATGATAATATGTAGACTAGAGTGTTGTAAGAACCCTAAAACATGTGTATATTGCCGGGAGCACTCATGTATAAAACGTTGTAATCATTTGTATACCCTTGATTGCTCGACGAATCATCTCACCTATAAGGCCTATCCTTTGCTATGACTGAGATCATCTCAGTCATAGCAAAGGATATAGGTCCTTTTTAAGAGAGTCACTTTTAGACTAAAGGGAATTTTGTTAATACATACGTTTAAAGTAGAAAGAAAACAATGAGGTTTATTCCGGTTTTTTCTTTTCTTTTTTCGTTAGGGCGAAATCTATATGTTTAAAATGACATTAAAGCGATATTCTTTTGAAAATAATTTTGCCTTATTCCGCTATTAACATCATAATGATAAAAAGTAAGCGTGTGATTCAATTTGTAGGGATATTTGTCTCATTTAGACCTGACCATTTTGGGTTTTTTTTGCAATGATAACACTAGATATCGGTTCAAGCAAAGCAACCCTTAGCGCAGATTCACGTTGAAAAAGACACCTTTATTCTCCATCTGATTGTCCGTGAGATTTTGTTGACATGTTAATAATGGAGTATTTGTTCTCTTTGAGTACCTTTCTTGTTATTATTATTATCAATTCCCGGTCAGGGAGCAGCAATTTATTGGCTCGTCTTCTCCTCTCTCCTTGTTTTTGTTAAAAAACCCGGGGGTAAGGTTAGGGTTAATATTTGTATCAGTAGTTGTATATATATTGTCATTTTGTTTCAAAATGTCAGAGAAAGTACTGACAAATCTAGCATTAGTAGGACTTTGTTAACAGTTGATAAAGATCATAATCACATTAATAAGTTCCACATTGGCAACAAATATTTGGTTTTCATCTCTCCGCGCAAAAGTATTCCAAGCATACGTGCACGATTATGGCCACACGCACATAGTTTTGGTCGCACACATATGATGCACAGTGTGCTTTTGTTGTCCTCATGTTAGCCCACATCCTTCTGTATTTATTTACTGCCAATTTGAAACTGATCAAACTTTAGTACTGGTGATGTCATCTCGGGTCCATAGTTATAACAAGAGGCTCTTCTGGTAGTACAGGGCGAGTCAAAATAACTGCAACAGTGGAAGGTGCCATCCTGTTTTCAAAACCAAATTGAAGTTTCTTTCCACTATTGTAGTTTTTTTACACACCCTGTATAACATGAATAATATTTGAAACCATTCATTACCATATAGATTACCAACAGATTTTGCACTCGGAAATTATTTCACTGTGTAGTAGGTCAGATTTTGTAATACATTCCCAGTCAATTAGTTGGTTAATTAGTTATCCAACGACTTTCTCCAGATCTGGGGAAGATTATTGACAATTTAATGTCCCACTCCCCTTTGGAATTGGTCGAAGCCTCGGGTTGAGAAGTTAGTGGGCATGCCCTTACATTAATTCTCTATGTGACATTTTAGAATACCATGGTTCAATTCACGATTAGTATATAATTAGATGCATTTGAAAAACCTCATAATTCATCTTTTTACATCCTTGTGTATTACTTATAAAACATTGGCCATCCACTTCAGTAAAACATGCACTTGAATGTGACTTACCACCGTATACTCCTTTATTTGATTGAGTAGCAATGCACTACTGTAAAAGCCAATATTTTTGCGTAAAGATATTTTCGCGCATTTTGATATCATAGACATTTCGCGCATTTTTTTTTTTTGCGGGCGACCTTCTGGATGCACTGCATGAATGTTGTAAACAATATTTTCGTGTGTTATAATTTTGTGGAAAAATATTTTGCACGAAAAGTGCGAAAATAAAACCTCCGTGAAAATTTTGGCTTTTACAGTATCATGTTACCTACCATATACTCCTTTATTGAGAAGTTCACAGAAAGCATTGAGTGCAAAATGCATCTCCTCCAGGGTAAGATTGAGTAATGTGACCGTCTTGAATCCACAATCACTGAATAAGATATTGGATAGACGTCCTACATCGCCTTCGGGGGCGCTCAGTTGCTGGGCAGAGCGATAGTCTTGATTGCCAATGAGAAGTGCTACTTTGTCGGTGGCTGTAAAGTAGATAATCGGGTTTTAAAAACAGGGAATTTTGTGTGCAGGGAGGTAATAGACCATATTCACGTGGCAGCCATTTTCTAAAATTTGCCACCCAAGCCTCGTTCTCATTACGGATACCTGCGCCTGCGTGACATGCGTGAGGATGTGTACGCTGCGCGCTTTGGTACCACGCTTCTCGCGCAGTTCTATTGTGCAGCGCGAGGCACAGATAGACCAAACGGGAATGAGGCTTGGGTGGCATATTTTGGAAAATGGCTGCCGCGTGAATAGAGTCTATAGGGTCCATTTATTTGTCCATACATCCCCTTCAAAGGGCAGGTTGGATTTTGTTATATATTGTTTATATAAATCACATTAAAAAAATGTACAATTGTTGCTAAATTAGATGTGAATGGGAATATTTTACTATCAAATCACTTCATTCAAGTTTAAAAAACAGTTTAGAAGAGTAAAGAAACAGTTTTATAAATATTGTACTGTATTTCCGGAAAGCAAAATTCTAGAAAAAACCCTAACTTTTTCTGGAATTTCCAAAATTAACGTCCTTGTCGGTGTTCATTTTTACAGTACAAACTTTTTTGTCAGTTTTCAAAATTATGGAAGGTCGGAAATGGACATAAATGATAACCTTATTATAGAGGTGACATTTGGACATGATCAATAACGTAGAGAAGAAAGTAATGAACCAGTTTTGATGTGATCAAATTCCATTGTGTCAATTTTAATTGGATGTGTACCATTCCATGCATTAGGGGAAAAAAACTTTGTCTCAGCACCCTTTGGCTAAAATCTATGTGCTATGCAATTTTTCTTAATTATTATTTTTTTACCAAAATAAGCTATGGTCTATGCGCTCTTTTTTATTTTATTCTTTTATGAAAATAATAATATAGTCAATATTCCTTTTGTCTTTTCAATAAAAGTAATCAGATATGATCAATGCACACTGTATGCTTGTGTTCTCTTTATCTCTTAACTTCACAAAGTTAGTTGAATGTGTGTTCTCAGTCACAACTTCCTAGTTTTTGTTTGTTTAATAGGTAGAAAAATAATTAAAAGAAGAAAAAAATGATTTAAAAAAAAAAAATGGCTGCCACGCGAAATCCCATTTGAAAAGCAATGGGCGCAGGCCGCTGAGACAAAGTATTACATTTTTTTGGCCTAATCAATTCCATGTAAACTTGTGAACTTGAATAAAATAATAGAACATTGATATCACTCACCAACATATTGTTGCATTGCTGGACCTGGTCTTGGTACTCCTTGTATATCAACTGTAGAATGATTAGACCACACTGCAGTATATGTATTGCTTACACGGCATAAATACTTGCCACACTCATCTGGTTTTATTGCATTAAATGTCATCTCAGGATTAGTTGCACCTATATGAAATAAAACAATAGACAATGTACGCAATCAAGAGAAATGAGTCGGATGTCAGGGAATCCCAAATTGAGATATAGCCAATTTAGTGCGAGGGGTATCTATAAGTTTTGATGGAAGTTCAAGTACATAATTTGACATAACTTTAAAACAAAAAGTCGTATTGACATGGGGTTTTCAGTTCCTGAAAGCTTTAAGTGTCTTCTTTAAAACTGTATTAAAAACTCATATTTGACCAGGGTCGACATCCGACTCATTCCTTTTGATCGTGTCACATATGTGACCCGTCACATCAAAATGGATATGTTGGAGGCCCGAGTCAAATCTGAGTTATTGGTATGACTTGAAAGAGCACGTTTTAAGCTTTTAAATGACACCATGTTGAAGGTAATCAGACATTGTAATAATAAGATATGATTTAAAGAAGCATATTTTTTTCTATTATTTTCATTATATTTCACCAAATATATTGACCTCTATCTCAAAACTGTGTTTGCCGTCAACCACCTAAAGAACAAATACGTCAATTGGGTAATATTTAGCGCAATTCATTTTTTAATAGAAAAAATCCTTTCAAATGTTATTCTTAGACTTGAAATACCTACATTTTTACCAAAAATAAGATGGACCTTTTTAAAGAATTTATTAAATTAGTCTAAAAGATTTCACTATAAATACACATGACTAGTAGCAGATTTATGCCAAAAAAACCACAATTCCCAAGTTAAAAAAACAAAACAAATCAACAACAACCCATCCCCACAAAAAATACCACCCCAAAATAACAATCAAACCCCCAAAAAACAACAACCCACAAACAAAACAATAACAACAACACAAAACAACCCCCACCCCTACCCCTTCCCCCAAAAACCCTAACACTCTTGAGTACTCCAAATTACTGTGATGCAGTACAATGCAGTGTGCTGGTTCCACCCGGCGCGGCAGTTTTTTGATGAAATAATGCTATAATAAAATGATGAAATATATACTCGGCGAAGTATACTGAGCCAAGCATGGTTGACCCCTATGCCCCAGTGGTAAGTCGTTTGCCTCTGAACCAAGAGGTCCGGGATTCGACCCCCGGGCCGTGGAGACCCGTTTTCCCCTCGCTTTTTGGCCGCGATTTTTTTTGTGTGGAAAATGTGCCTCGGGGGCTAGGTTTAATATTGTGCATAATATTTCCCTTAATCTCTTTTAACTTGCACCTAACTTATGAATATTAGGACTAGCTTAAATATATATCAAAAAAGAAGAAAAAAAATGGGTGACTTGACTGATTTTTACCCAAATTTGGGCCTCTATTTAAAATGTAAGTTTGAAACAATTGTATCCAAGTATAGTGTTGTGAACTTGTGAGACTTGTATTCTGCCCCACCATGACATAAGGAAGTATGGGACAATTTGAATTTGTTGATATTTGGTGAAATAACTATTTTTGTGTATTTTTCATATTTTTTCAAATAATTAATAACGTTTGTTTAATAGTAAAACAAATGTAATTAATTGTTTGAAAAAATATGAAAAATCCACAAAAATAGTTATTTTATCATATATCAACAAATTCAAATTGTCCCATACTTCCTTCTGTCGTGGTGGGGCAGTATTGCTTCTGAATGGTCACTGACACTTGCAAATAATCACACAGAATCAAGTCACATATAGGCAAATAAACTTCAATAAAATGGCAAAACTATAGAAAAAAAAGTTTGATTGACAAAGCTGTTTACTGAGACAATATAATTTTCATTATATATTCATTAATATACAAGTTTTTTTCCACTTCAGTTCACTCTGTAACCAGATACCAAGAATATGTAATCCTTACATTCACATGCACTCAACTATGCACTCAACAAACTCTATTTACAGATTATTGAACTTTCACTTTATAGACAGTTTGTGCTACTGTATAAGTTTATTTTTGTGTGTACAAATATTTTCAAGAAATTAAGGAAAAGGAACATACATCGTTTGTTAATTTCACAATTGTGCAGTTTCTTCCCATAGAGCGTGTTTCTACAGAGCCTCCATTGTCAAGGGTTGCACTAAGGTTTAAAACCGTGGATTCTGAAAACCCATGAACCACCAGAAAACCCCAAATATGGGAGCACAAAACCCAAAACCAGGGGGTTCGTTTTTAAATCCTAGCTGTAGGGACTTTTTAGCCAGACTGAACAGCAACGCTGAAAATGCAGTCCTAATTATAACCCTCATCCCCTAAATCCCTAACATTTATTATTAATAAACCCTAATAATGGCCCAAAAGCTGAAATTATACTATTATAAGTTTACTTTTATGTGTTTTCAAGGGGAAACTCACAATTTTATTTAGTATGACTTGAAAATTAGTTAAAGTATTACTTCCCAGAGATGAAATCGGAGATCTTCTCTACCTAAAGAATTGTACCGGAATCCCCTGTGACTGTGTCTGTGATGGTGTTTTTATTCAAGGAAGAGATCCTTGCAAGTAGAGTTGATTGTCTCACTATTTCGTTCACAGAGCCTTTACTTGCATGCTGTTACGACACATCGGAATTCAGCATTAATGATGTGATACAGTTCTTGGAGCATTTACTTTTTACATTTTTCTGAAATGATTGTAACTTGTTTTGTGCCAGTTCAATAATAAGTACTTGATACTGAAATTCATTACGGTCAATTTTATTGCGCACACCACCAGGACCCCTGAACTTTCCTGAAAAGCTAATTTCATCTACCCAAATAATAAAAAATGTGCCCGCTATTTACTGTTGAGAAAATTATATTGCTAGAAAGGCGGATGCACTTGAGTGGTAACAGACAAGCAAAAGATGGCTAATATCGTAAAAGCCGTCGAGAGAAGGTCAAGGGTTATGAGCGCAATGCATTGTTTGCATTTGAATTGAACATACAACAGAGCAAGATTCTGTGATGCAAGACAATATTTTCGTAATTGATATCATATGTTAATTACTAAAAGTGTACTGTGATCTTCACCATATGAACAATTGCCTGCAAATATTCTGTTTCATCTCAAATCTTCCCAATTGTATCACTGCCCATGGTTGCTGATCATTGCTTCAGATGCAAATTACCCATGAAAAGTCAACGGGGCAAAAATAATTGATAAAATAGCAAATATAATAGTGAGACTAAATAAAAACTAAATTAGAGATTTACGGACTGAATCTAAAAAAATGTGCTAGAAATGAACAACAACTCCACCCTATCCTAATTGATCCAATTTTTTTTTTATTAAAAAAACTGGGGACAATTGGGGGAAATATTTTGAAAAATATTAATTTTTCTATTTTGAAAATGTGTGATTTTTCTTAAAATGCTTTAGAAATATCACAAATTCCCCCACAATTTGTTGTAAATGCCCTCCCCCCCAAAAAAACAGCCCCTGCTTGACCGACCGACCAACCCTGTTTGCCTGTAGAACACAGTGGGTTAATTTTTTGTGGCCTTACCTGGAATTTCCGCCTGATCTTTAAACCATTGATAAAGTATTGATGATTGACCCGATACTGCTGCATTACACCCCAGTGTTACTGCCTCACCAATAGCGCATGTCACAGACTGAGGATGTCTCACTATTTCTATTGTATCTGTAAAATGACAAAAATATAGAGATTTACTTTAACAGGTGTTTAGTATAGTATTACACAAAGAAATATTATTTATTCAAAGATAAAATATGATCAATATAATTATTTAGTGTCCAATCCATTCTGTAATGTCTTGCAATATTACTACAGGTGAAATCAGAAAGAACAGGCACTCTTTTCGCAAAAGCGTCATGAAAATTCCATGCCTGTAATATATTCAAAACCAATGATAGTTCTACAAAGACCATATATTTGGCTTTCATATACACTTTTTTTTTAGGCTTTAAAAAAAGAGGGCTTCATTAAGATTAGTGTATCATGATAACGCAATGGTCAATTTTCAAAATTCTTGTTTTGAATGAAAGCCAAAATATTGGTCTTTTCAGCAGTACTATTGGTTTTGTAAATTTATGCATGCCTGATGTTTTCATGGCGCCTTTGAGAAAAAATGCCTGTTTGTTTCTGAGTCACCCTGTATCTTTAGTCTATCTTTGCTCCTCTAAACAGCTTACAGATCCCACCTACCCCTCCAGATATAATATGGGTGACCAAACATTCTCAGATGGCCTAGTCATCTAAGATCCCCTCCAAGTATATATATGGTTGGCCAAAAAATCTCTGATGGCCTAGCCATCTAAGCATGTTAATTGGCTGTTACAATAAACATTTCAGTTTTCCGACCACCTTCCATGATTGAGCACTGAGCCAGCTAGAAGAAGCGAGGGAAAACTTCCTGTGTGTAGTTGCTTTACCATATTGATTTGAAGGGCTTAGTTATATATCGAGGGTTGAGCGCCAGAAGGCCGTAACTCAAGAAATGCTATTTTGAGATAATCGTTTTTCAAATATTTGGGACTCGTTACAATACACTGTAGCACCCAACTTTAATTTTAGTCAAATTCAGAGTGTTTATGAGTTATCTCTTTATGGTTCTGAAAATCTAGGTTTATATGGATTATTTTTGTACCAAAATATCAATTTGCCCAAAAGTTGAGTTACGGCCTTCTGGCGCTCAAACCTCGATATAGTTACCAAAAAGTACCAAAAGTACTGTTAAGTGGACACTTTCGACTACATTTTTTTTCTTGCAACTTTCGTGCTCAAATCAGCAAGCGCAATTTTTTTTGAATGTAGGTCTATGTGAGGAAGCTCAAAATCAGAAATATAAAAACAAGCAAAATTGTTAAAAATGTGCAAAGCGCTAAAAATTACATGCATGACAATTTGCACTTTTACAGTACACATTACAATAGCAATGACTAATACAAAAGCATCCTGGTTTCACCTCCATAACGTCTCACTTACAACTGCAACCAATGCCTACGCCGAGGGGGGGGGGGGGGGGGGGGGGGGTACTCAGATAAATTTTGGTAGGGATGTGCAGCCAGCAAAATGAAAAATGACCCAAATATTTACCAATTTTCAGGGGAAAATGGATCCATATCAGAGTTTACCAGAGACCCATAATTTTCCTATATATTTACAGATTTGCTCAAATTTCTGTGAATATTAAGGATTTTAAACTCATAAATTTACCAAAAATGACTATGAAAAGGGGTCATTCATTAACCAAATGGATAAAAATTGGACCCTATTTGACGGCACATCCCCGTCACCTCACATTCACTAAGTACCCCCTACCCCCACCGGGGATGATTCACCTACAGGTTTGACAAGGAAATAGTAGCTATTGAAGTATCTATTGCCCTGTAGTAATATGTATCCTATCTGTATCCTGGCTGGCTCAAGGGCTCATAAAGGATACAGATACAGCGTTTTCACAGTTCTATAAATGTAGTGCTGATAAATGGCTGTCCTACAATGTTAGAAGATATTGTTCAAACACTTTGTAGGTGTAATGTAAAGTGTTCCCCCTTCCCCCTGATCAATGTTCAATCCCACAATTTGCCCACCATCAGCACAGGGCCTCGCAACATTGATCATTGGGGAAGGGTATGAGAAAGGGGATACTTTAGGCTATCATAAACAAGTTTCGATGTTCACGTGACTCAAATAGCGTGCATGTTATGGTACAAACAAGCATGGCAATTTTAGGGTCAGTGTTCGAACACATTTGTTCTATAACTGTAGGTTTATTGGAGTATTCTTAACCCTTTGTACACGGCAGGTGACTGCAGACAACATTCCAAAATTTCACAAAATGTTTAAAAAATGTCAACATTATTGAATTTCATTACTATATTTGGAATCACCATGAGAAATGCATTGCATAATAAGTACAAACATGCCTAGTATTGATTCAGTAATCCTTGAGATAGACTTTAAAAATTGGTTAATAGGTTTTTGAAAAATCTGTTTTGTATTATGGTAAAACTAATAGCCGTAGTGTTAATATGACAATACATTATAGGTGACCTATAGTCTGATTAAAAATTGAATGAACAACACGCATGCAGCACAAATTATCAGGCTTATGGTTGTGCGTGCTTCGGCAATGCACACGATACGCTGCGCTCCTAAAATTCTATTTGTTTGTTCAATAAATTATAATAAAGTCATTTTAGGTGGGCCTCTGTTTGTTGCACTTTTCTGTGGGGTTCACTTTTCCTGATTTAGTTGTCGCCAAGATTTCAGAACAATAGTTTTGTATAACTAGTGGGATACCCTCTTGAGGTCATGAGTTGTCAATTGCTGTAAAACTTGAGTTCATGAGTTGTAAATATCAAATCTCACTATCAGGAGCATGAAGATGAAAGGATACATGGTAATGAATGGCGATGCATTGGATCCGACTGTTTATCAAAATGGGATAAATCATTTTTAAAATAAGGAACCTGCGCAATGCAGGGGGGGGGGTAATTTTCATTCTGCCATTAGTCAATTTTGTAAAGAACTCCGGTGGAATATAATTATAAAACAGGGCGGTGTACGAAACGTGGTGCATAGGCCGTACACACATTTCCTTGCCGACACAAAACGTGCCAAAAAGCAATCCCGTTAATGATTTTAATGTAAACCCCACAGCATGTCTGCAGTTGTAATGTTGTATGCACGCTGCCTTGCTGACAGAAAAAAAGGCCAGATATTTGGTCAAAATTTGCACATGTTTTGACGGGGATTAGCATTGAACTCACTTGATATATTCAGTTTTATAACTTGATTTATTTTCTTCTCTTTCCCACACTTTGGGCCTATACTTTTAAACAAAAGAGAGCGATCTTAACTTACGGCAGCCTGAATTAAGCTTTGAACTCATTTTAAAAATGAAGAAGAAAAAAAAGATAGCAGGGGAGGGGAGAGCAGAGAGGGCCATTCTTTTCTTCCTTATTTTTCTTACATGGTTTTATAGGCTATCCTTTAGCATACTGTTAACCTTTCTTTCCTCTCATATTCCCATTGCATATTATTTCTTCCTTCAATTCAGTTTGATATTCTTCCCATTACAGCTTTATTTTGTGGTTTATACCATACTTCATTAATAATACCCTACCCCAAGCTATAATATATCCCATGGTTTATTCTTATATGAAACCACATTATTTCATTATCTCATGGCCTTCGCATGCGGTATTAACCCCTCCGCCCCTGTACCTCTCAAACCACATTGCTCATGCGGTACCCATTATCATAAATCAATGCCACAGTACTTATTAACCCGGTACCTCCCAAACCACATTATTGCTCATTCTATAGTATTGGGCTGCTGTTTATACTTTCAAAATCAGCATTGCTATAATTAGGAACATACTATCCATAGTGCATACATTTGTGTTGTCATGCATGGAATTATGGGATCTGATAACAAATACAGTAAGTGGACCATGACATCTCATATCATTTTATTGCGGTACACCAAAGTTCATTTAAATAAAGAAATCCCAAAAATAAAAGCCATAAAATCACGAGTCTGTGAAACATTTAACCATAGATTTGAGATATATAGCACTTTGGTGATTGCCATAGCAACTGCATATTCTACTTTGATGGCACACGTCCAGGGGATTTCCCCTGCTCTTTCATAGCGCCCTTGATTCAAAATAGGACGGTTACGGCTGACTGCCACTGCGTATTGGTTGACTAACACAGACAAGCCATTCAACATTTTTTTATGTTAACAACGGCTATTGGTTTGACCATGTTTAATCTTTCTTTATTGAGGGTAAACAGCTTCAGTGTCAAGCACTGCTTTCCAAAAGGCCCTCATCATACAGAAAATAGTACAGTATTTACAAAGAAATGTTCAAATATTTGCACATAATACATGAATCAAACATATATAGCTAAGTACTTTGCACACAATTAAAGTTCGTTAATCTTAGACTTAAATTGATGCATGGTTATGTTCTCCAGTTTAATTCTGATTGCTGATGGTAGGCTATTCCAGGCATATGCTGCCCAACAGTTATGCTGCCCTAACGTGAAATGTGCAAGCCTGAATTGGATTTAAATTTTGGCACAGCCGATGTATTTCCTGGTACCTGGTATGATTGCTTGTAAGATGTGAATGGCTGTTATGAACAAATTCAAATTGGGCAGATATGTATGATGGACTTAAATTTCTCAAACATTTATAAACAATAAGAGTTAGATGATTATGCCATCTTTTATCAAGTTTTACCCATTTAAGTATATCCATCATATCATTTGTTGGTGTGCTAATATCAGCTGATAGAATTATCCTAGCTAAGTTATTATGAAGTACCTGTAAATTTGTTATGAAACTCAGCAGAAAAATTTGACATAACAGTGCTTCCATAATCAAAGTGAGGAATAACAAGAGCATTTGATAGCATTAAATGCTATCAAATGCTCTTGTTATTCCTCACTTTGATTTAATACAATAGTCTGATATGGAAGAAAATGTTTCATATGTTTGATGATACCAGTTCTTTTACCGACATTTTTACATAAATAATCAACATGAGCCGACCAAGACAGGTTGCTGCCGGGGGGGGGGGGGGGGGGGGGGGGGGGGGGGGGGGGGGGGTTGCTGTCTAACATTACACCCAGGTACTTAAATTCATCTACTCTTTCAATATTTAAATTATTGTAAGTTAGTTTAACATCTTGGAACCCCTCAAGCATTTTGTTTGTACCAAATATCATGAACTTAGTCTTGTCAACATTCAGAGTAAGTTTATTAGCTTTGAACCAGTCAGCTACTTTATTTAAGCATGATTCTAATTGAATTTGAAGATCACACATATTTTTAGCTTTATACATTAATGAAGTATCATCGGCATACAATACAGTCTTACATCCATCTACAGCTTCAGGTAAACAATTAACAAAAATTATGAAGAGTAATGGGCCTAAGATAGAACCCTGGTAAATTTTGGAACTGTCTCTGCAGTTTCCTGCCGTGTGGAAAGTGTTAAAGGATTATGGTAACATATTATAGATCAGGCAGGCTTTCTCAACTAGATTTACTGATGCGCCACATTTTAGTAACCAACTTGTTGAAGCTCCACTTGGTCATACTTTTTAGAATTTACAATGGCAAATTTCCCTTTATAACATTAATTTCAAAATATTTTAACATAGGTAGGCAGCATATTAACAAAAACTAAATGTTTTGGGAGCATATACGCGCATAGCGCGAGAAAACTGGATGCCTTGTTGATACAGTTACAGGGCGAGACGATTCTTAATTACTTCAAAATCATGGTTTTAGAGTGAAAATAAACTGTCGGATTATCCGACAGTTTATATTTTCACTCTAAATTCACTCTGAAACCATGATTTTGAGGTTAATAGGAATCGTATCGCTCTGTAACTTGGAATGTATGTATGATTTATGATCAGAAATGTAAATCTGCAAGAAAATTTACTTTCTAAAAAAAATAATGAATAGAGTGCGCTCTCTGGAAAAGATCACATAATATGCCTTTAAGTCGCTGTCTATCGTGTAAAATTTCAAGATTTGGTAATTTTGATGTAGATAACATCAAAATTATCAGCACTACTCACTACATAAATTGCTTCAACCAAATTTCTATCTAGGGCCATTAGTCAACCATTTCCCCATAAATTGTTATACTTTAGGGTTCCTTCATACCTAATATCTATTGATACCATTCATTTAAACTTTAAAGGGGCATTGAGAGATGTATCGATATACTAAATGAGCAAATAACGTAAAGATAATCATCAACATAGCCCAAATCTAAAATGTCATACAAATCCGACATCGCCTTCATGCCAAATAAGCAAATAACGGCACTTCCGGGTTGAGATTTGCCGCGAAAGGCCGCATGAAAAACGATAGCATAACTTCCGAATTCAGCACCTAGTTTCGATATAATCATATATTAAAAAATATGAAATTTGTATGATAAACGGCGAATGTTGGTAAACTGTTTCAGATGGTAGTTAGTATATGCCTAAGTATTACTTTGATCCAAAAAAACCCTGATTTCCAGGATAATTGAGGGCGCACTCCATACGTATTTCTCAATGCCCCTTTAAGTTGAACCCAAATTTGTTAACAGCTATTTTCAGCTTGGTAATAAAGTTTTATGAAATATTTTGCAGTTAATTTAAGTAATGGCTGTTGTGTATTAGCTTGGTAATAAAGTTTTATGAAATGTTTTGCAGTAAATGTAAGTAAATGGCTGTTGTGTATTAGCGGTGAATAATTCATAGAACTGGCTAACGTTGTGTTTAAGATGCAAAATTGAATTTTCCATGAATCCCTTCTGAACTCTTGTTTACAATATTGTTTTTCTTCTCTTTTTTCCAAACCACGGTAATCACCTCATTTTTCTTGGTCAATCTATAGGGTTTAATGTTTTGGCAAGATCATTTAGTAAAATTGACATGTACCAATTTTGTCTTGAACCACGACAGCCATGGTTCTGAAAAAATCGACCAATTGAACTCACCTCAAATCATTGTAC